>CM061748.1:313576419-314141419 GCA_030979885.1 Lolium multiflorum | reverse complement strand
ATTCATTTTTCCTAGCCGATTTATCCATTTGGGTACGATGCCAATTCGTGTCCTAAACACGCTTCACGTTAATTGTACACAGTTTTTTTTTGGCACCGTGTTTGTTGGTGGTTGTGTTAGCATATAGCATGGTCTGGCCGACCAATGTCATACCACGTGCACATATAAGTTGTACGTGCCGTCGTCCAATCCTTTACTTTCTCCGAGCAGCAACTGTGCCATTTGACGGTCCCTCAGTTAACATTGGCATGACCGCCGACCCTTAGCAGCTGCCCATACTGCTCTTCCCTCTCTATCTTATCTGCGGCGGCTTGCCGAGAGAGTGTCACCTCCTCGGCATCAACAGTCTGGTTGACGTCGTCATCGCTGGACTCGTGAAGAGCGAGTTGCCTCGGGTGGCACCATTGTAGCGTTGTCGCGCCACCTACAACATCACGCTCTCCTATAGCAACCAACTCGCCGCTGCCGCTGCCTCCAATCGATCCCTAACCGTGTCTCCAATCAATGGCACACAACTACGAGGCGTCATACGCACGGTCGTCCGGCGACAACGTTATCGGTGACGGCGCTCGAGGCAGCTCTTCCACGCCGGTGCCAGTGAAGAGGGAGGTGAAGAAGGAGGCGCCTGCCTCACTTCCACGTGGGCTGCTTGAACTTCGCCGCCCCATCGACGAGGACTACTAGCACGTGGCATACATCACGCGGGAGGCGGAGCTGTGGTCCGCTAGGGACTCCGGCAACTTCGTCGACCTCGCCGCCGCTGAGCCTTCTCCACCACCGACACCAAAAGAGGAGGAGGACGACTAGGAGTTCTCCGGCGACGACAATACGGGCGACGGCGCAGAAAACGGCGACTACAACGCCTTGGACCGCCGCTAGCTTCTAGTTGTATTCGCCGTCTTTTGTACAAACTCGCCATATTTTCTAGAAATCGACCAAGTTTCTAATCCTATGAAAACTCAGATTAGCAAGCTTTCCAATAGCTAGCACGATCAGCGGTTGGAGAAAGCCGTGAACTACGCATATCGTTTCATATAACAATACAGTAAATGTTCAAACAGAAACGACGTGTGCCACATTTGCTATAGTCACGTGGCCAGAGTAGCGAATGTTCTTGTTTCGATTCACAGTATTGGCGCATTTTATTTTAATATATCTCATTAACATGTGGGACCACGTAAGTCAGAACTGCATACACGCTCCAATAGAAAAACATGCAGAGGTATTTTTGCAAAAAAGACAACTCCACGTGGCTCCTCCTAAATCGGTTGGACCAGTTTTTCACAGAAAAGCAAGTTGTGGGACTACGTTATCCCGTTTTACAAGTTATGGGACTAATTTGCACATCCAACGTAAGTTGTGGGACTACTAGTGTATATAGCTCATATGAAAACTATTTTCACGCTTGTAACCCATTTTCAACTGAAAAAATTTCAGTTACAACTGATATGAAACTCACCACTAACATGAATTATGATACAAGTCCAAAGGCTGGGGACTTGACTGGTCTCTATCTTAATTCTTAGTTGACTGAGAATTAGCAAATATATTCAAATATATGACTATCTAGATTTTTATTAAAAAAATCTGTATTTTACTGTGGAGAAAATGATTTTTTTGGCGAGTTCTTGACCTAAAGATGTTTTGCCGACCAAGTTCCTAACCTGGCCTTTAAAGCTTTAACCCTGTTTATTTTACGTTAACCCTGCTTACGTGGCCGCCGTGCATTTATCCACCCACACGTTCCATTCTGCGCCACATTTGCTGCTACGACACCTTTGTTTGAAAAACATAAAACACCGAGACTTTTGCCGCGAGGTTGTTGAACCCTTGGCTGCCCCTATAAAATCCACCCCCCGTCACTCCCTAGACGCTCAGATCATACGACGGTTTGTTCTGAACCATACAAGACAATCATCGCCTAGCATTTCATTCCACCATTCCAAATCCGTCTATCCTGGTTGGGTTGGGTCGAATCGATTGATGCCATGCAGCAGGTGCTTACTCACAGTCTATCAAATCGGGGCTTTACTTTTCTGATTTCAATTGCGGTCCATGGTTTTAGCTGATTTTGTTCTGTTGTATGACGGTTCCAGAAGGGTGTGCTAAAGCTGGATCTGCACGACGCCAGGCAGAAGCAGAAGGCCATGGAGGCCATCACCAGTCTGCACGGTATACTGGCTAGCCTTTCTTCTTCTCCCCTTCCCGTTTGTCCCTTGCTCTGCTTCATCGCAATCAGTCTATAGTGTAGTGCACCCACTGATCCGGCCATATCTGAATTTCCTCAGGTATCGACCAGATCGTCGTGGACATGGAGAAGCAGGAGATGACGGTGGTGGGCACCGTCGACCCGGTCCACGTCGTGGAGAGGCTGCGCAAGAAGCGCTTCACCACGCACGTCGTCTCCATCGGCCCAGTCAAGGAGGAGAGCAAGGACGGCGGTAATGTGAAAGGCGGCGACAAGAAGGGTGGCGCCGGCGACAAGGCCCCGGTGTACACGCCGTGGTACGGGCCGCCGCATCTCCCGCAGCCATACTGCGTCATCTGCGGATCGACGCGTCGATGCCCCTGTCCATTTTGTACATAGATTGGTTGTCCTGCCTCCCGCTCTCGATCGACGGCGTGCCTTACATGTGCATCGAACGTAAAGATTGTACTGGCCGGCAGCCGTACGTCTGTCGATCGAGTCTGTAATTTGCATATGTGGAATTACAGTGTAGAAAAACTAAATAAAAGCATTTCGATTTTAAGTGAATGTTGAGTGAGAGTTATTTCCAATGGGGACAAGGAAGTACCCTGATAGATGATTGCAGGTGCAGGAGATCGAGCGAGTCTTTCACAAAGAGAGGAAAGTTCAGGCGGATATCTCTCCTGAATGTTATCATTCACCAACAGACAGTCTGAACTCTGAACCTCTCGAGCTGATGCTCCACCTGGGAGTTGCTTTCAGGCAGTGATCTTGATGAAAACGCGAAAAAAGATCTCCGAGGTTTTGGACTGTTTTCAATTGTTCCCTTGTGCTTCCTTCGGTATAAGTAAAGCCCCATTGACTCTTAGCCCACGAGTCTTATTTTCTAATCCATCTTAGAAAATACACATTTTTAGCTGCAGGCCTTAAAAGGCTGCTTGAACAGATCATATTTTGTCCGTCCATTATCTGAACTAAATGACAAGTATGTTTCACCTTTTCCCTTTTCCTTTGACCTTTATGACAACTTTGACTTTACTTAGAAAAACCTGCCGTGCTTATCTCGATTATAACGGTCTTTGACCTGATCTTATTTTAAGAGAAAATTTAGAAAAACAAAACACTGCTGTTGGGGCAAAGGTTTCACATACCCACAGCTGAAGGATTTTTTTTTACGGAACCACAACTTTTTTGGGTAGCAGTTTCAAATATTCCAAATTATACGATTTAGCCTATTTGATGATATTTCCAATAATCTAGCCCAACTAGTTAGGCACATGAGGAAAACTCTTGGTTTTTAACTTACAAAAATTTGCGCAAACTTGAAAACTATTCATCAAAATTTCTCATATTTCCCGGATTAGTAAATAAAAGTATTTAGAATTTATTTTTCAAAAATCTAAAAATAACTTGATTTTTTGTTAAATTTGACCTAAACTTACAAAAACTGACCAAACTTCAAAACTACTGCTCAATATCTTCTCATATTTTCCTAGATTAGAAACACATGATTTAGAATTACTGGAATGCTTTTGGATTTTTGAAAAACTTTGAAATTTTGTTTATATCCGGCCAATATTTTTTGTCTGCAAAAAACCAAGAAAAATGGCTGGTTTGTCATAAATTTTATGATATAGTTGAACCGGACTGTTTATGAAATAGGATATGTGAAACAACTCACCTCAAAATGTTGTGGTTCTGTCGCAACAATATCGTTCAATTGTGGCTCTGTGAAACATTTGTCGGAATAGTTGTGGTTCTGTAAAACATGCTCTTATGTTGTTTCAATAGATGGAAAACCTGGAGCTTTATTGGGTCGTTTGGTTGGGATAACTTTTAGCTTTTAGATTTTGCTTTGACTGGATATTGTTGCATGGTAACATCAGCCAAAAGTCAACAAAAGCACTTATTCAAATTCTTTGTGGCTTTTAAGCCAAAAGCCATAAATAAACCTTAAGCAAACAACATTTTGTTGAGAATTATAGATGTCAGAAGATATTGAGGTCTGTTTGGCCCTACTTGTTGAAAAAATGATCACATAGTATACTGACTCCCAAGTTACCCCTTAGCCGCTCCCGCGGGCGGCCTGGGCTCCTGGCGGCGCCCTCCCACGTCCCCCTCCTCCTCGCCGCCGCCTCAGCGCGTCGACGGGCGAAGCCCTGATGACCCACATGTATAGGGGGTGTATCGTAGTACTTTCGATAAATAAGAGTGTCGAACCCAACGAGGAGCAGAAGGTGTTGACAAGCAGTTTCGATGAAGGATTCACTCTAAATGCTCACAGACAAGTTTTCAGGGGGTTTTGATATAGCAGATAAATAAAGTACAAGTAACTAAAATGCGAGAGTAATAATTGCAGCAAGTGGCCCAATCTTTTTTAGCACAAAGGACAAGCCGGTTTGTTTACTTATAATGACCAAACGTTCTTGAGGACACACGGGGATCTAGTCTAGTGCTTTCGCTTCATATAGTTGATTAATCTTCATTGTTTTGATAAGTGTTGTGTGGGTGAACCTATGCTAATGCACCGCCCTTCCTAGGATTAATACATACTTGTGATTATACCCCTTGCAAGCATCCGCATACAAGAAAGTAATTAAGATAAATCTAACCACAGTTTTAAATTTTGAGATCCTACTATCCCTCCTGCATCGATATACCAACGGGGGTTCAGGTTGCTGTTACTCTGGCAACCCCACAATTAGCAAACGAATACAAGATGTACTCCCCTAGGCCCATAAACGTGAAGTATCATGTAGTCGACGTTCACATGACACCACTAGAAGAATAACACCACAACTTAAATATCAAACCATTAAATACTACTCAACATAGTTCTTTATTAACATTTAGACTTCACTCATGTCCTCAAGAACTAAACGAACTACTCGCGAGACATCATATGGAACATAATCAGAGGTGATATGATGATGAATAACAATCTGAACATAAACCTTGATCCAATGGTTTCACTCAATAGCATCAATAACAAGTAGTAATCAACACCGGGAGAGTTTCCCCTATAAAATAATCAAAATTCAACCCTAGATGTTACAGCGGTGACGAGGTGCAGCGGTGGAGATGGCGGTGTCGATGGTGGAGATGATGATGATGATGATCCTAATGAAGTCCAGCTCGATGACGGTGGCGATGGCGACGATTTCCCCCTCCGGAGGAATTTCCCCGGATTCATGCCCGCCGGTGAGCTCTTTCTCTCTGGTGTTTCTCCGCCCGCAGAGGCGGCTGTGTCTATTCTCGCGTATCCCCTGTGCCTTAGGTTTTCGGGACGAAGAAGTACGCGAAGGAGGCGGCCGAGGGGGTGTGGGCCCCCTCCCCACAAGGCGCGCGGCCAGGCCTGGCCCCGCGCCGGCCTATGGGGGCCATGGCGGCCCTCCTCGGTCCCTCCTTTTGGCTGGCTTCGTCTTCCGGAAAAATAAGATGTTCGTGTAATTTCCGTCAATTGTTGATCTTCAGAAATATGGTGTCTTGACGGTGCTTTTTCCAGCAGAATCCTGACTCCGGTGAATAATTGTCCAATAATCATGAAACATGCAAAATAGGTGAAATAACATAAGTATCATCTCTAAATATGAAATATATCAATGAATAACAACAATTTATGATACAAAATAGTGATGCAAAATGGACGTATCAACTCCCCCCAAGCTTAGACCTCGCTTGTCCCCAAGCGAAACTCAATAAACAAGACCACATGTTTATGGAGTGAAGAGTCGATAAATAAAATACGGACAAGAAGCATCATATTAATTCACACAAGACATTCTAGTAAACATCATCCTCATATAACTCAACTTGAAATAAGTAAAGAGAAATCACAAATAGAGGTGCATAGGAAATCATAAACGGTTATGGCAAACTTTGTTCTTGGTCAGAGAACTATTAACGGATTATACTTATCTTCTAAGCAAAGCCTTTATATCAGAATTTATATGGCAGGGCTTTCACCCTTAATCATAACAATCTCCTCATAATCATTGATAGCTTCCAAAGTCATATTCATTCAGATAAAATTTGTACTAAACAAGGAAGAATACAAGACATGATTAACTAGATCATAGCATAAATGATTGGATCACAACAACTCAATTGCTTGCTTAAGATAGAGGGAAATAGGTTTACTGACTCAATATAAAAGTAAAATTAGATAGGCCCTTCGCAGAGGGAAGCAGGGATTAAATCATGTGCTAGAGCTTTTCAAGTTTTGAAATCATATAAATAGCATAAAAGTAAGATTTTGAGCAGTGTTTGTTGTTGTCAACGAATGGTAGTGGGCACTCTAACCCCTTGCCAAAACTTTCAAGAGCGGCTCCCATGAAGGACGTCATCTCTACCAGCAAGGTAGATCATCCCCCTTCTCTTTTGTTTACACATGTATTTTAGTTTTATTATGGATGACACTCCCCCAACCTTTGCTTTCTCAATCCATGGCTAACCGAATCCTCGGGTGCCTTCCAACATTTCTCATACCATGGAGGAGTGTCTATTGCAAAATTAAGTTGCTTACTGATAAATCAGGGCAAAATATGTAAAGAGAATTATTAATGAAAGTTATTAGTCGGGGCTGGGAACCCCGTTGCCAGCTCTTTTTGCAAAATTATTGGATAAGCGGATGTGCCACTAGTCCATTGGTGAAAGTCCGCCCAACAAGATTGAAAGATAAAACATCACATACTTCCTCATGAGCTATAAAACATTGACACAAATAAAGAATAATATAGTTTGAATAGTTTAAAGGTAGCACATGAAGTATTTACTTGGAGTGGCACAAAATACCACATAGTAGGTAGTTATGGTGGACACAAATGGCATGGGTTTGGTTTAAGGTGTTGGATGTACGAGAAGCATTCCCTATCAATACAGGTCTTTGGCTAGCAAGGTTGGGTAGCAAGCATAAGAGTTGAGGGAAGCAAACAAATATACATGTGATAGAAACAATCATGCATCTTTCTCGTAAGCACAAGCAATTTTAACTTTACTAAACTCATTAGCAGAAAGATAATAAAGTAATATATCTACATGTATTTCCTCTTTTATTTAAACTCAAAGTGTTGTTGCTATTGACCAATGCTAAGTTTGCCAAAACCAAATAGATTTACTTGATGCTATTGAACATTGTCAAGAGTAATCATATAACAGAAATTGCAAACTAAAATAAAGTGTGCAAAAAGTAAATGATAAGACTTCTCATTAATATTCCATAACGTTAACTCACACCAACGGATACATAGATAGCCAACTAAGAGAGATACTTCTCCTGGGGCATTCTGATTATTAATATAAAATTTACACCGTAGGGGATTCCCCTACGGTAAAGGTGTTCAAAAAAAAAGAGATACTTCCACACTGCAAACTATCTTATATGATAACTTCCCTACTCATGATATGACACTACTGATAGTAAAAAGATAAAGATAGTGATGATGTGATACCGAGGCACTCCCCAAGCTTGGAACAAACCAAGGGGATGCCAATACCAATGATGAATTACTCCTTCGGCGGTGATGGTGGTGGATTCTTCTCGACAAGCTTCTTAACAAGTTCCTTTAGGTCCTCAATCTCATAAGTGAGGTTGCGAATCATCTCCGAGTTGTGCTCAACGCGGTTCATAAGTATGTCAGACGACGAGTCCCAACTCTTAGAGTTGTTTCCCCACCCTTCAGCTTCAGGTTTCATCTCTCCTGCAGTGTTAGAACGATCCATATCCCAACCACTAGGCAATACTACCTTGGGAGTCCTTTCAATTTGACGACTATAGATTAGAGTGCGGAAAGGGTTGTCAATGCCTGGAGGAGATGTCTTTGGGGCTAGGAAGCGACGTGGGATTCCTCCTCCGGCGCTAATCCGTGCGCTTCTCTTGGGGTTGAACGGATTTGCCACCACGCCGATGCTTGCAACGGTGGCGTGCGGGTATACTCGCGAAACATCCTCCACTTCCTCTTCATCCTCGCTCTTGACTTCTTCCTTCAAATCGGGGTCTTGAATATCTTCCTCCAAAGCCTCCTTGTCCTTGTTGTTGGAGACCATGGTGCTTCTAGATCAAAAACAGATCCTATTCAAAGTCGAACTCTGCAGAACTGTCAATTTCGTCTTTGATGAAAGCTTCCGGAGTCATCACTTGAATAACATCAATATCTTCATTATAAGAATCTCCAGAAATATAATGCTTGAGTCTTTGTCCATTCACCACTTGTGTAGCATCATCTTCCAGCGAGGCAATTTTTATTGCTCCTGAACGATACACCTCCTTAATGACATATGGTCCTTCCCATTTTGAGAGTAATTTGCAAAAAATCTGAGACGAGACCGATACAATAGGACTTTATCTTCAACATTAAATTCTCTTTTAATAATTCTTCTATCATGCCATTTCTTAACCTTTTCCTTAAAAAGTTTAGCATTTTCATAAGCTTCGCTTCTCCATTCATCTAAAGAACTCAATTGAAGCAACCTCTTCTTACCGGCAAGTTTAAAATCTTTATTAAGTTCTCTTACACCCAATAAGCTTTGTGCTCTAGTTCTAAAGGTAAATGACAAGCTTTTCCATAAACCATTTTATAAGGAGACATCCCCATAGGATTTTTATAAGCAGTTCTATAAGCCCACAATGCTTCCTTCAACTTAATAGCCCAATTTTTTCTAGATTTATTAACAGTCTTTTGCAAGATAGATTTAATTTCTATTTGATAATTCTACTTGCCCACTAGTTTGAGGATGATAAGCCGAAGCAATTCTATGATTAATACCATATCTAGCAAGAGTTTTTCTAAAACCACCATGAATAAAGTGAGAACCTCCATCAGTCATAATATATCTAGGTACTCCAAATCTAGGAAAAATAACATCTAAAAGCATTTTTAAAGAGGTCTCAGCATCAACACTTTGTAGGTATGGCTTCCACCCATTTAGTAACATAATCAACAACGACAAGTATATGAGTGTTACCTTCTGAAGAAGGGAAAGGACCCATGAAGTCAAATCCCCAACAATCAAATGGTTCAATAACAAGAGTGTAATTCATAGGCATTTCATTGCGTCTAGAGATATTACCAACTCTTTGACATTCATCACAAGATAAGATAAACTTCCTTGCATCTTTAAAAAGCGTTGGCCAATAAAAACCTGAATGTAGAACCTTTTGTGCGGTTCTATCTCCGGCGTGATGTCCTCCATAAACACTACCATGACACTTACTCAATATCTCTTTTTGTTCATATTCTGGGACACATCTTCGCATAATACCATCCACTCCTTCTTTATATAAGTGTGGGTCATCCCAAAAATAATGCCTTAAATCATAAAAGAATTTCCTCCTTTGATGAGCTAAAAAGGTTGGAGGCAAGTATTTCGAAACAATAAAGTTAGCATAATCAGCATACCAAGGACTATCTCGCGAGCTCACCTTTATTACAGCCAATTGTTCATTTGGAAAACTATCATTAACAGGAACAGGATCATAAGCAATATTTTCCAATCTAGACAAATTATCAGCAACAGGATTATCAGCACCTTTCCTATCTACAATATGTAAATCAAATTCTTGCAAAAGAAGCACCCATCTAATAAGCTTTGGCTTAGCATCTTTCTTTTCCATAAGGTACCTAATTGCAGCATGATCAGTATGAATTGTGACTTTTGAATCAACAATACAAGATCTAATAAGCCTTGGCTTAGCATCTTTCTTTTCCATAAGGTACCTAATTGCAGCATGATCAGTATGAATTGTGACTTTTGAATCAACAATACAAGATCTAAACTTGTCACATAAAAAAACTACGGCTAGTAACTCTTTCTCAGTTCTAGCATAATTTCTTTGAGCAGCATCTAGAGTTTTACTAGCATAATGAATAACATTCAATTTTTTATCTACTCGTTGTCCAAGGACAACACCTACAGCAAAATCACTAGCATCACACATAATTTCAAAAGGCAAATTCCAATCAGGAGGTTCAACTACAGGAGCAGTTGTTAAGGCTTTCTTTAGAGTTTCAAAGGCTTCCTTACAATCATCATCAAAAACAAAAGGTACATCTTTTGAAGAAGATTAGTAAGAGGCTTTGAAATTTTAGAGAAATCTTTAATAAATCTCCTATAAAAACCAGCATGACCAAGAATACTACGAATACCTTTAACATCCCTAGGATAGGGCATCTTCTCAATTGCTTCAACTTTAGCGCTATCAACTTCAATACCTCTCTCAAAAATTTGTCCCAATACAATTCCTTCATTAACCATAAAGTGGCATTTCTCCATTAAGAACAAGGTTAGTTTCTTCACATCTCTGCAAAACTTTATCAAGGTTTCGCAAGCAATTATCAAAAGAATTCCCATAGACAGAAAAATCATCCATGAATACCTCAACAATCTTTTCACAAAAGCCATGAAAAATAGCAGGCATGCATCTTTGAAAAGTAGCAGGCATTACACAAACCAAAAGGCATACCTATAAGCATAAGTTCCATAGGGACAAGTGAAAGTGGTTTTCTCTTGATCTTTAGCTTTAACAGCAATTTGTGAAAACCGAATAACCATCAAGAAAACAAAAATGAGTATTTTTAGACAACCTTTCTAACATTTGATCAATAAAAGGTAAAGGGTAATGATCTTTCTTAGTAACTTTATTAACTTTTCGAAAATCAATGCACATTCTATACCCTACAACTACTCTTTGAGGAATGAGCTCATCATTATCATTAGGTACGACAGTTATTCCTCCTTTCTTAGGAACACAATGTACAGGACTAACCCATCTACTATCAGCAATAGGATATATAATACCAGCTTCAAGAAGTTTTAATACCTCATTCCTTACCACATCCTTCATCTTAGGAATTAGACGACGCTGATGTTCAACAACAGGTTTTGCATCATCTTCCATGTTGATGGCATGTTGGCAAATAGCGGGAGAAATCCCCTTCAAGTCATCAAGAGTGTAGCCAATAGCTCCTCGGTGTTTCTTCAATATTTCCAATAACCTTTCTTCTTCAAAATCTGAAAGCTTAGCACTAATAATAACATGATATGTTTTCTTATCATCAATATAAGCATACTTAAGATTATCAGGTAATGGTTTCAAATCAAATACAGGATCTTCCTTTGGTGGTGGTGTTACACCTAGATCTTCAACCGGTAAGTCATGTTTAAGTATGGGTTGACGAAGGAAAATTTCATCAAGCTCATCCCTCTCTTCCCTAAAGACTTCACTCTCACTATCCTCCAAATGTTGCCGCAAAGGATTATTAGGAGCAAGAGCAATAGATGCACACTGTTCAACTCTAAAATCATCATTAGGCAAATCACCTTTATAAGGAGTTTTGGAAAATTTAGAGAAGTTAAACTCATAAAATTCACCAGCAAATTTAGTAACAATTTTCTCTTTCTTGCAATTTATAATACCTTGATGTCTACGGGTGCTTCTATTCTTGTAGACAGTGTTGGGCCTCCAAGAGCAGAGGTTTGTAGAACAGCAGCAAGTTTCCCTTAAGTGAATCACCCAACGTTTATCGAACTCAGGGAGGTAGAGGTCAAAGATAGTCCTCTCAAGCAACCCTGCAATAAAGATACAAGAAGTCTCTTGTGTCCCCAACACCTAATACACTTGTCAGATGTATAGGCGCACTAGTTCGGCGAAGAGATAGTAAAACACAAGTGGTATAGATGAATATGAGTGGTAATAGTAATCTGAATAAAATATGGCAGCGAGTAAACATGCAACAGAACAGTAAATAAACGGAGATTCGATGGTTGGAAACAAGGCCTCCTAGTGGACACTCTCAACATTGATCACATAATAAATAAGTTCTCTTCCTTTGTACTACTTTCAAAGACTCTATTGTTGGATAACAAACACCATTCATTGTGTAGGGCTACGAGAGCACCCTCAAGCCGGAGTAAACAAGCTCCACAACGTCATAGGAATCACACAAGATGCAAACACTGTCACTATCACACCATAGAGAGTAATTCCGGAGTTCATATAAAGTAACTCTAGAGTGCATAGTAATAGTTAACTTCACAATCTACAAGAGATCACGATCATAACCTACACCAAGTACTACATGATGCACACATTGTCCACATTACATCATGAAGGAGGAATAGACTACTTTAATAACATCACTAGAGTAGCACATAGATTAATAGTGATACAAAGCTCATCATATGGATCTCAATCATGCAAAGCAATTCATGAGATCATTGTATTAGATACGAGAGAGAGATTAACCACATAGCTATTACAGCCCTTAGCCTGGGGAGAACTACTCCTCCTCATCATAGGGAGATGCAATGGCGATGAAGATGGCGGTGGTGTCGATGGAGAAGCCTTCCGGGCACACTTCCCCGTCCGGCGGCGTGCCGGAACAGAGACTCCTGTCCCCCAGATCTTGGCTTCGCGATGGCGGCGGCTCAGGAAGGTTTCTCGTACCGTGGCTTTTCCGTGTCGAAGATTTAGGTCACGAGGCTTTAAATCGGCGAAGAGGCGGAGTCGGAAGGGCTACGGGGGGCCCACACAGTAGGCCGGCGCCCCCCTCTGGCCGCGCCGCCATGTTGTGTGGGGCCCCTGGGCCTCCCCTCTGGTCCCTTCGGTGTTCGGCTTCGTGGAATTATAAGATCTTTGGCGTTGATTTCGTCCAATTAGAGAATATTTCCTTTCTAGGATTTCTGAAACCAAAAACAGCGAAAAACAACTGGCACTTCGGCATCTCTTCAATAGGTTAGTTCCGGAAAATGCATCAAAACGATATAAAGTGTGAACAAAACATGTAGGTATTGTCATAAAACAAGCATGGAACATCGAAATTATAGATACGTTGAGACGTATCAAGTATCCCCAAGCTTTAGTTCCTACTTCGGGTAGGTAAACGATAACACAAATAATTTCTGAACTGACATGCTACCATCATAATCTTGATCAACATTATTGTAAAGCATATGAGATGGATAGAGTGATCTGAAGCAAAAGATTGCTAACAAAAATAATGACTAAACAAATGAATCATATAGCAAAACTTTTCATGAATAGTACTTTCAAGACAAGCATCAACAAGACTTGCATAAGAGCTAACTCATAAGCAATAAATTCAAAGTAGAATGCATTGAAGCAACACAAAGGATGATTAAGTTTCAGAAATTGCTTTCAACTTGTAACATGTATATCTCATGGATAATTGTCAACATAGAGTAATATGATGAATGCAATAAGTAAACATGTAAGAATCAATGCACACAGTTAACACAAGTGTTTCCTTCTAAGATAGAAGAAGTAGGTAAACTGACTCAACATAAAGTAAAAGAATGGCCCTTCGCAGAGGGAAGCATGGATTACTATTTTTGTGCTAGAGCTTTTATTTTGAAAACATAGAAACAATTTTGTCAACGGTAGTAATAATTCATATGTGCTATGCATAATACTTCCTACAAGTTGCAAGTCTCATGCATAGAGTACTAATAGTGCTCGCACCTTGTCCTAATCAGCTTGGATAACACGGATTATCATTGCATGACATATGTTTCAACCAAGTGTCACAAAGGGGTACCTCTATGCCGCTTGTACAAAGGTCTAAGGAGAAAGCACGCATTGGATTTCTCGCTTTGGATTATTCTCAACTTAGACATTCATACCGGGACAACATAGACATGGATAATGGACTCCTCTTTTAATGCTTAAGCATTCAACAGATAATATTCTCATAAGAGATTGAGGTTGTATGTCCAAACTGAAACTTCCACCATGATACATGGCTTTAGTTAGCGGCCCAATGTTCTTCTCTAACATATGCATACTCAAACCATTTGATCATGAAATCCACTTACTTCAGACAAGACGAACATGCATAGAATCTCACATGATATCCAACAAAGGTAAAAAGTTGATGGCGTCCCCAGAAACATGGTTACCGCTCAACAAGCAACTTATAAGAATTAAGACACATAACTACATATTCATCACCACAATAATTTTTAAGCTATTTGTCCCATGAGCTATATATTGCAAAGATAAAGGAATGAAATTTTAAAGGTAGCACTCAAGTAATTTACTTTGGAATGGCAGAAAAATACCACATAGTAGGTAGATATGGTGGACACAAATGGCATGGTTTTGGCTCAAGGTGTTTGGATGCACGAGAAGCATTTCCTCTCGGTACAAGGTTTGGGCTAGCAAGGTTGTTTGAAGCAAACACAAGTATGAACAGGTACGGCAAAACTTACACAAGAACATATTGCAAGCATTATAAGACTCTACATGTCTTCCTTGTTGTTCAAACACTTCACCGGAAAATATCTAGACCTTAGAGAGACCAATCATGCAAACCAAATTTCAACAAGCTCTCTAGTTCTCCACTAATAGATTTAAACTACATGATGCAAGATCTTAAACATGATTTATGAGAGCTCAAAAAAATTGCCAAGTATCAAATTATTCAAAACCATATGAAGCATTTTCTGATTCCAACCAAATAGCAACAAGTGAAGTGATCATCTTTCGCCCTTGAACATTAAAAGTAAGAATGAAGAACACTAGTGTTCATATGAAAAAGCGGAGCGTGTCTCTCTCCCACATGAGCATGAATTTATTCAGAGAATGAAAATAACAAAACGAAAATAAAAGCACACAGACGCTCCAAGTAAAGTACATAAGATGTGACGGAATAAAAATATAGTTTCACTAGTGACCTGATTAGTTGTCGATGAAGAAGGGGATGCCTTGGGCATCCCAAGCTTAGATGCTTGGGTCTTCTTAAAATATGCAGGGATGAACCACGGGGCATCCCCAAGCTTAGACCTTTCACTCTTCTTGATCATAGTATATCATCCTCTTCTCTTGACCCTTGAAAACTTCCTCCACACCAAACTTCAAGCAAACTCATTAGAGGGTTAGTGCATAATCAAAATTCACATGTTCAGAGGTGACACAATCATTCTTAACACTTCTGGACATTGCACAAAGCTTCTGAAAGTTAATGGAACAAAGAAACCCATTCAACATAGCAAAAGCGGTGCAAATAAAGGCAGAATCTGTAAAAAAGAACTGTAAAGACAATTTTGTAGGGGACAACTTGCTAGCTGGAAAAACTAATGAAAGTTGCGTACATTGCAAATCTTTGGATTGCAGACTCTTCAGAGAGATCTGCTTCTGTATGTACAGACAGCAATTCTGTTTCTGCGCAGCAATCAAATCTAGCATCAACTTTACCATAGAGACTTTACTTGGCACAAAAACATGATAAGGAGAGGTTGCTACAGTAGTAACAACTTCCAAGACTCAAAAAAACAGTAGCAAAATAAACACATGGGTTATCTCCCAAGAAGTTCTTTCTTTATAGCCATTAAGATGGGCTCAGGTAATTTTAATGATGCTCGCGCAAGAAATAAGAGTTGAAGCAAAAGAAGAGCATCAAGAAGCAAATTCAAAACACATTTAAGCCTAACCCACTTCCTATGAAAAGGAATCTTGTACACAAATAAATTCATGAGAACAAAGTGGAAAGCATAGGAAAGCAACACAAAGCGCAATTTCAAGATTCTCAACATAAGAGGGAAACTTAATATTATTAAGATACATATAACCATGTTTCCCTCTCTCATAATAACTTTCAGTAGCATCATGAACAAACTCAACAATATAACTATCACATAAAACATTCTTGTCATGAGCCACATGCATAAAATTATTACTCTCCACATAAGCATAATCAATTTTATTAGTTGTAGTGGGAGCAAATTCAACAAAGTAGCTATCATTATTATTCTCATCAAGTGTAGGACGCATAGTATAATCATAATAAAATTTACTCTCCATAGTAGGCGGCACCAAAAGACCACTATCATTATAATCATCATAAATAGGAGGCAAAGTATCATCAAGAAAATTTTCCTCCTCAATGCTTGGGACTAAAAATATCATGCTCATCAAAACAAGCTTCCCCAAGCTTAGAATTTTCCATATCATTAACAGCAATGGTGTTCAAAGCGTTCATACTAATATCATTGCTACTAGCATGCAAATAAGATTTCCATAGGTTTTTTAATTTTCGCAGCAAACAATCCATGTCTTAACTCAGAAATAGATTAAGAAGCTCACTTGTTATTTTCCATTATGCCTAACTAGTGAACAAGAAACAAAAAAGTCGCAATGCAGAGTCTAAGGGAGATACCTTCGAGCACTTACAACGGCACCAGAAAATAACTTAGTTAAGCTGGGACCGGAGTATGATCACCTTTACCTTACCTCCCGGCAACGGCGCCGGGAAAATAGCTTGATGTCTACGGATGCTTCTATTCTTGTAGGCAGTGTTGGGCCTCAAGACGAGAGGTTTGTAGAACAGCAGCAAGTTTCCCTTAAGTGAATCACCCAAGGTTTATCGAACTCGGGGAGGTAGAGGTCAAAGATAGTCCTCTCAAGCAACCTGTAATAAAGATACAAGAAGTCTCTTGTGTCCCCAACACACCTAATACACTTGTCAGATGTGTAGGCGCACTAGTTTGGCGAAGAGATAGTAAAACACAGGTGGTATAGATGAATATGAGTGGTAATAGTAATCTGAATAAAATATGGCAGCGAGTAAACATGCAACAGAACAATAAATAAACGGAGATTCGATGGTTGGAAACAAGGCCTAGGGATCATACTTTCACTAGTGGACACTCTTAACATTGATCACATAATAAATAGTTCTCTTCCTTTGTACTACTTTCAAAGACTCTATTGTTGGATAACAAACACCATTCATTGTGTAGGGCTCGAGAGCACCCTCAAGCTGGAGTAAACAAGCTCCACAACATCATAAAGGAATCACACAAGATGCAAACACTGTCTCTGTCACACCATAGAGAGTAATTCCGGAGTTCATATAAAGTAACTCTAGAGTGCATAGTAATAGTTAACTTCACAATCTACAAGAGATCACGAGCATAACCTACGCCAAGTACTACATGATGCACACACTGTCCACATTACTTTAATAACATCACTAGAGTAGCACATAGATTAATAGTGATACAAAGCTCATCATATGGATCTCAATCATGCAAAGCAATTCATGAGATCATTGTATTGGAGTACAGAGAGATTAACCACATAGCTACGGAGAGCCCTTAGCCTCGGGGAGAACTACTCCCTCCTCATCATAGGAGACAGCGATGGATGAAGATGGCGGTGGTGTCGATGGAGAAGCCTTCCCGGGGCACTTCCGTCCGGCGGCGTAGCAGGAGACTCCTCCCCAGGATCTTGGCTTAGCGATGGCGGCTCGGGAATGTTTCTCGGCCGTGGCTTTTAGTGTCGAAGATTTGGTCACGAGGCTTTAAATGGGCGAAGGGCGGAGTCGGAAGGGCTACGGGGGCCCACACAGGGCGGCGCCCCCCTCTGACGCGCCGCCTGCATGTTGTGTGGGGGCTGGGCCTCTCTGGTCCCTCTTGTGTTGGAAGCTTCGTGGAATTATAAGATCTTGGGCGTTGATTTCGTCCAATTAAGAGAATATTTCCTTACTAGGATTTGAAACCAAAAGCAGAGAAAAGAGGCGGCATTCGGCATCTCGTCAATAGGTTAGTTCCGGAAAATGCATCAAAACGATATAAAGTGTGAACAAAACATGTAGGTATTGTCATAAAACAAGCATGGAACATCAGAAATTATAGATACGTTGGAGACGTATCATAGCTCCACAAGTATTTAGAAAAGGTCTACCAAAAATAATAGGACAAGATTTACTAGCAGCAAAACCAAGTACCAAAAAGTCAAAGGATATTTAATCTTACCACATAGAACTTCAACATCTCGAACAATTCCAATAGGAGAGATAGTTTCTCTATTAGCTAGCCGAATAACCACATCAATATCTTCAAGTTCACAAGAACCAATCTCATGCATGATTTCCGTGTAGAGCTCATAAGGAATGGCACTAATACTTGCACCAATGTCGCATAAACCATAATAACAATTGTCACCAATTCGAACAGAGAGCACATGAACACTGGCTTTCCTAGACTTATTAGGATGTGAAACAATATTAGAAGCATCTTCACAAAAAATAATATGACCATCTTCTACATTTTCAGTCACAAGATCTTTAACTATTGCAACAACAGGTTCAACCTTTATTTGCTCCTCAGGTTCTATAGGTTTCTTTGCACTTTTATTAACTACACTAATTATAACAAAATACTCCTTCATTTTAGCAGGGAAAGGTGTTTTTTCAATATAAGCTTCAGGAAGAACATGATCCACAGTTTTAATTTCAATACATTTACCTATAGGTGAATCAGTTTTATCTTTATAAGGTTCATGATACTTATCAAAATTCTTCCTAGGCAATTCAAAATGAGAGGCAAAAGCTTTATAAAAATTTGCAACAACTTGAGAGTCAAGACCATATGTAGCACTCATATTACGAAATTTATGAGTATCCATAAAAGTTTCAATGCATTCATAATCATAATTTATACCTGACACTCTATCTTTGTCATTCTCCCATCCTTCAGTATTTTCTTGGATTCGATCAAGAAGGTCCCATTTAAATTCTTCCTTATTGCGTGTGAATGATCCCGAACAAGTAGTATCCAGCAAGATTTTATCTTGAAAAGAAAGTCTTGCATAGAAATTATCAAATAATATTGGGAGCTCATGAGTGGGGCATTTGAGCATTAAAGACTTCATCTCCCCCACCTTGGGCAATACTCTCTCCATCATGAGGCCAGAAATTATATATACGGTTTCGGTCTTTGTGAATTTCACTTGGAGGATAGAACTTAGAATAAAATAGAGGCACAATATCCTTCCAATCAAGAGAGCGCCCGTCCTTCAGCGGTTTATACCAATGCGCCGCTTTACCAGATAGCGACATAACAAATAATTTCTTCCTAACTTCATCCATTGAAATACCTGCACATTGAATAACCCGCATAATTCATGTAAAAGCAGTAATGAAATGATCCTCAGGATGAACGGTTCCATCCCTTCATAGCGGTTATCCACAACACGTTCAATAATCTTCATAGGTATTTTATACGGTATTACTTCCCCCACCTGGCGCCTCATCCACTACCGTTGCGGTAGTAGTAGATTTCCCAAATAGAAATTCAAGAGAGGATCTCCATAATGACTTATAGCGGCAGGCAGAAACAAAATCAGCACGTACAGTAAAAGTTTTCCTTACCAATTCCACTTACCAATAGCGCTTCTTTCCCCGGCAACGGCGACAGAAAATAGTCTTGATGACCCACAAGTATAGGGGGTGTATCATAGTACTTTCGATAAATAAGAGTGTCGAACCCAACGAGAAGCAGAAAGTGTTCACAAGCAGTTTCGATGAAGGATTCACTTGTAAATGCTCACAGACTAGTTTTGGGGGGTTTTGATATAGCGGATAAATAAAGTACAAGTAAGTAAAATACGAGAGTAATAATTGCAGCAAGTGGCCCAATCCTTTTAGCACAAAGGACAAGACGGTTTGTTTACTTATAATGACCAAACGTTCTTGAGGACACACGGGGATCTAGTCTAGTGCTTTCGCTTCATATAGTTGATTAATCTTCATTGTTTTGATAAGTGTTGTGTGGGTGAACCTATGCTAATGCACCACCCTTCCTAGGACTAATATATACTTGTGATTATACCCCTTGCAAGCATCCGCAAATACAAGAAAGTAATTAAGATAAATCTAACCACTTTAAACTGAGATCCTGCTATCCCTCTGCATCGATATACCAACGGGGGTTCGAGGTTTCTGTCACTCCGGCAACCCCACAATTAGCAAACGAATACAAGATGTACTCCCCTAGGCCCATAAAGGTGAAGTATCATGTAGTCGACGTTCACATGACACCACTAGAAGAATAACACCACAACTTAAATATCAAACCATTAAATATTACTCAACATAGTTCACTACTAACATTTAGACTTCACCCATGTCCTCAAGAACTAAACGAACTACTCGCGAGACATCATATGGAACATAATCATAGGTGATATGATGATGAATAACAATCTGAACATAAACCTTGATCCAATGGTTTCACTCAATAGCATCAATAACAAGTAGTAATCAACACCGGGAGAGTTTCTCCTATCAAATAATCAACATTCAACACTAGATGTTACAGCGGTGACGAGGTGCAGCGGTGGAGCTGGCGGTGTCGATGGTGGAGATGATGATGATGATGATCCCAATGAATTCCAGCTCGATGACGGTGGCGATGGCGACGATTTCCCCCTTCGAGAGGGAATTTCCCCGACAGTTCTGCCGTGGGAGAGCTCTTTTCTCTGGTGTTTCTCCGCATGAGGCGGCTGTGTCTATTCTCGCGTATCCCCTGTGCCTTAGGGTCCGAAGGTACGCGAAGGAGAGGCGGCCGAAGGGGGCTGTGGGCCCCCTCCCCATGGCGCGGGCCCAGGCAGGGCCGCGCCGGCCTATGGGAGACCATGGCGGCCCTCCTCGGTCCCTCCTTTTGGGTGGCCTTCGTCTTTTGGAAAAATAAGATGTTCTGTGTAATTTCCGTCAATTGTTGATCTTGAAATATGGTGTCCTGACGGTGCTTTTCCAGCAGAATCCTGACTCCGGTGAATAATTCTCCAATAATCATGAAACATGCAAAATAGGTGAAATAACATAAGTATCATCTCTAAATATGAAATATATCAATGAATAACAACAATTTATGATATAAAATGGTGATGCAAAATGGATGTATCAAGCCCGTGCAGCGGCTGCGGGACCCCTCTCTCCCCCTCGTGCGGTGGCGGCGGCGCGGGCTGGCGCGGCCGGTGAGGGCGTTGTGCTGGGTGTGGGGTGCGGCGACGCGGTTCCTGCAACGGCGTGGTGGCTGCGTGGCCTGGGCGTGCTCGCCGCGGCTGCTCCTCGGAGTGGTCGGCGGCGGGCGGCATGAGTTCTGCGCGCGGCGGCCTGGTGACGCGCGGGGACATCGGGTTGAGGCCCAGCTCGGCAAGGCGCGGTGGGCGACGGCGCTCGTCCTGCCGGCCATGGAGGAGACCAGCACACTGTGGGTTGTGCGGATCCATATCGAGTTTGGCCGCCTCGATTCGGGCCCGGCTGGGGGCCAGGCCCTTTCGAGCCCATCCATCTCTTCCTAGATCTGCGCGTTCCGGCCGCCTCGGGGGCGGTTTGGTGGTCGATCTTGCAGGGGTGCTCTTTCCAGTGGGTCGGCGGTGGTGTTGTGGCGGCCCGAAGTCCTTGGTCTGTGTCTGCGGCCCTCGCAATGGTGTCTTCCGTGCTTAGCAGGTTGTAGTGCTCAGAGTTGGGAAGTCGGGGCGGCGGCCCTGGAAAGGTGGGAGCTTCTCTGGTTGGCGGGGAGCTTGGACTCAGGTGCGGTGGCCTTGGCCGGTGGGAGATACTGGCGAGCAGGTGTTGGCCTGCCATGGTCGTGAGGGCGGCATGGTACTCTGTGAGCAGGTGTTGATGCTAGAGGGGCGGCCTGCCACCTTGGGCCACGGTATCGGCATCTGCAGACGTTGTTCCCTTCTTGAAGGCGCCGTTGCGGTAATCTAGACCCTCCTCGTGCTTCAGGTGAAAACCTAAGATCCTCGGATCGGATGGTGGCGGCTCTCCTGTGTCGTGATCTTCTTGAAGACACCGCCTTGGAGCTCACAGTATGCGGATCTCCGTTGGTGGTGCAGCGGAGGTGCGGTCTGCAACGAGCATGGTGCTTCGGGTGAAAACCTAAGATCTGTGGATCAGGCGGTGACGGCGCTCTCGTGTCGTATCTCTTCTTGAAGACATCGTCTTGGAGCTTCCTATGTTTCTTCGGATGAGTCTGGCCCTTTGCTTGGCAACCTTCAGCAAGGCTTGCGTCCTGCCCTGCTTCCTCGTCGAGTTTCCCAGGTGCTGCTTGTTGGGGTTCGAACGGTGGCGATCGATGCACAGTGGTGGTCGACCACTGATGGCGCTGCCCGCGGCGGGGAGCTCTGTTGACGGCGTGCGTGTTCGATGGCTCTCTCTTGAGTGAGCTCCGGCCCGACACTGTTGCTGTCCGGTGTCTTCTCCGAGTCTTCGTAGGCTTCGTAAGGGTCGTGATCGTCATTCGAGTTCCCGGTTGTAGCCATGTTGGCAATTCGTGTGGGTGTGTGGGTGTATGTTGTAAGCTGGAATCAGCTCCTTGTACCTTATCGCCGTTGTGGGCGTTATTAATTTAACGTTGGGCCTTTGGTCTTTGATCTAAAAAATATATTCATTGATACTATTCATTCGTAACTTATCATTTCTATCTAAGCTACATACATTTCATTTTGATTACGAAAAATACCATGCGCATACATATGCACATCATCTACACGCAAAAGTTTTGTTGGGAATTTCTGAGAGTTGAAAATACGATTTTTAGGGCCAGCACGTTATATGGTTCATGAGAATCTAATAATACCTAGGTTCCACTCCGTATTTTCAATACATGCTACGTACATATGCTTTTTTCTTGGCGCATGATAATATTGGAGATGGTCGATCGACGGACTATTCTACTCCACGAATGGCATGAGCAAGTAGTTCCTCCGCTTAGGAAAGATCGACGCGAAGCTAACGAAACATTAGTGTACAAATACGTACACTGGAACGTCGATTAAATCCAACTGCAGGTAGTAGCTATCAGCGTGGACAGGAGCCATTGTCCTCGCAAGGACAGATAGATACTGAGGCATGCATGCATCGGAGTCGCCCCCAATTCCGCCGTGAAATTATTATTTTGTAAAGCCCATCTCAATTTCTCGAGGCAAAGAACGGACGAGCTGAATGCTGATGAAGCTTTTCTAGCGGGGCAATTCGGTACAGAGGGAGCTGGTGCGTGCAAGGCGGACTGACGGATAGCCTTGTGGCTTTGTGATCCTTTGCTCGCAAGGTATCGCTGCACCTGGTCATGAAAAATAACTATCTTGCTTTTCCGGCGACGACCATGCTTACGAACGCACGTAAGTACTTGAGTTGGGTTTGCAATATGGATCCCGCACGTTGCTACGTCCATCGATCTGCAGGATACGGTGCATGGATGCTTGCATACGCCTTTCCAACACGCCAAAAAGGCGTTCCCTCGTTTTACAAGATAGTGAAGGCAGCTAGAGGAATCAAAAGTTGGACAACGTCATTTTTTTTCCGAAATTGGGAGCATAGCAGCCCGCCCCCTGCATCAATTGATGCGCACAACTTTTGTATTACAAAATATTAATCATTAAATTATTATAATCATGGATCATAAATGGTTGAGACATGTATCAACCATCAGAAAAATAAATGCGTCAGATAGTTATCAACCTTGAAGTCCATGCCGACATCCAACCTGGGTGTAGAAGTTCCTAGTAACCGTTGCGTTCACTAACCATAAACTCCCACTGATTCGTCAAAAGAAGGCAAGACCAAAGTTAATTCCATTGAGAATAGATTTAAAAAAAAATCAATTGGGAATAAATATTTGTATCTGTTTTGTTGTTTAAAGATAAAATTATTTCTAGCATTCTATATAGACCAAGCCGATTTGCCAATACGAATTCTAGATTTGTAAATCTTGTTCACCTCATTTAATTAACCAATTCCCAAACATATTGGTTGGCCTGGTATGTCATAAAAAATAGATCATTCAACAAATTATACATACAAAAGGACAATAGAAAAGTAGATATTGAATGGACTCCAATGAGTCACAAAAGCAACATTTTGACATCCATTCTAGTTTCGTTTGGATAGGTTGTCTAAGAACTTTATTGTTTATAAATCACATAAATATTTTTTTCTTCAATGGGATGTTTGTCTTCCATAAGTACTTATAGAGGAATCTCGTATGACGATTCATTAGATCTAGGTACATAGATTAACCATAAAAATACCCATGGTTGCTAACTTCCAAACAAATTTGCCAGGCTCATTATAGCACTATACCAACATCAACGATGGCATAAATGCAACCAATCGTTCCATTTGTTCTCCGGCAAAGTTCTTCTGAAACCAATATTCAAAGTTTTTTTGTGGGAAAAGACTGGCAATTAACACATTTTTTCCTTTGAAAAACGTTGTACAGCGATGGATGTTGAAGTACTAAAGGCATATTGCCCAATCAAGTATCTTCCCAAAAGCAATTTTTTTTGCCCCATCTCCTACTTTAAAATGACCCCTTTGAAAAAATCCTCTTTAACCCTCATGTTTCCCTTCAAAAAAAAGTTGAATTAGTGGGCTTAGCTTGCACTTGCGATAAATTTTTGTTCTTTGGGTAGTGATTGATAACGCGTGAAGCACACGTCCGTTGGGAACCCCAAATGGAAGGTGTGATGCGTATAGAAGCAAGTTTCCCTCAGTATGAAACCAAGGTTATCGAACCAGTAGGAGTCAAGGGCCACGTGAAGGTTGTTGGTGGAGGAGTATAGTGCAGCGCAACACAGTGATTCCGGCGCCAACGTGGAACCTGCACAATACAATCAAGATACTTTGCCCCAACGTAACAGTGAGGTTGTCAATCTCACCGACTTGCAAAACAAAGGATAAACGTATGGTGTGGAAAATGATGTTTGTTTGCGAAAAACAACAGAGAACAAAGATTGCAGTAGATTGTATTTCAGATGTAAAAGAATGGACCGAGGTCCACAGTTCACTAGTGGTGTCACTCCAATAAGATAAATAACATGCTGGGTGAACAAATTACAGGTGGGCAATTGACAAATAAAGATTCATATATATATCATGATGATCACTATGAGATTTAATCAGGGCATTACGACAAAGAACATAGACCGCCATCCAGCATGCATCTATGCTTAAATAATCCACCTTCGAGGTTAGCATCCGCACCCCTTCCGGTATTAAGTTGCAAACAACAGACAATTGTATTAAGTATGGTGCGTAATGTAATCAACACAAATATCCTTAGACAAAGCATCGATGTTTTATCCCTACAGCAGCAACATCCACAACCTTAGAACTTTTCTGTCACTGTCCCCCAGTTTCAATGGAGGCATGAACCCACTATCGAGCATAAATACTCCCTCTTGGAGTTACAAGTATCAACTTGGCCAGAGCCTCTACTAGCAACGGAGAGCATGCAAGAACATAAACAACACATATATGATAGATTGATAATCAACTTGACATAGTATTCTATATTCATCGGATCCCACCAAACACAACATGTAGCATTACAAATAGATGATCTTGATCATGTTAGGCAGCTCACAAGATCTAAACATGATAGCACAAGAGGAGAAGACAACCATCCAGCTACTGCTATGGACCCATAGTCCAAAGATGAACTACTCACACATCAGTCCGGAGGCGGGCATGGTGATGTAGAGCCCTCCGGTGATGATTCCCCTCTCCACTTGGGGTCTTCTGGAAGCTCCGTGGAAAAATAAGACCCTGGACGTTGATTTCGTCCAATTCCGAGAATATTTCCTTTGTAGGATTTCTGAAACAAACAGCAGAAAACAGCAATTGGCGCTTGACATCTTGTTAATAGGTTAGTGCGGAAAATGCATAATAATGATGTAAAGTATGTATAAAACATGTGAGTATTGTCACAAAGTAGCATGGAACATAAGAAATTATAGATACGTTTGAGACGTATCAAGCATCCCCAAACTTAGTTCCTACTCGCCCGAGTAGGTAAACGATAACAACATAATTTCTGAAGTGACATGCTACCAACATAATCTTGATCAACATTATTGTAAAGCATACGAGATGAATGGAGTGATTCAAAGCAATAGATTGCTAACAAAGAGATAATGACTAAACAACTAAATCATATAGCAAAACTTTTCATGGATAGTACTTTCAAGACAAGTATCAAAAGACTTGCATAAGAGCTAACTCATAAAGCAATAAATTCAAAGTAGAAGGCATTGAAGCAACACAAAGGATGATTAAGTTTCAGCAATTGCTTTCAACTTGTAACATGTATATCTCATGGATAATTATCAACATAGAGTAATATAACAAGTGCAATAAGTAAACATGTAAGAATCAATGCACACAGTTAACACAAGTGTTTGCAGATGTAGGTAAACTGACTCAACATAAAGTAAAAGAAATGCCCTTCGCAGAGGGAAGCATGGATTACTATTTTTGTGCTAGAGCTTTTATTTTGAAAACATAGAAACAATTTTGTCAACGGTAGTAATAATTCATATGTGTTATGCATAATACTTCCTACAAGTTGCAAGCCTCATGCATCGAATACCAATAGTGCTCGCACCTTGTCCTAATTAGCTTGGATTTACATGGATTATCATTGCATAACATATCTTTCAACCAAGTGTCACAAAGGGGTACCTCTATGCCGCCTGTACAAAGGTCCAAAGAGATCAATGACATTTGATTTCTCGTTTTTAATAGATCTCAACTTAGGACATCCATACCGGGACAACATAGAAAACAGATAATGGACTCCTCTTTAATGCATAAGCATTCAACAACAGATAATATTCTCATAAGAGATTGAGGATGAATGTCCAAACTGAAAACTTCCACCATGATACATGGCTTTGGTTAGCGGCCCAATGTTCTTCTCTAACATATGCATACTCAAACCATTTGATGATGATAAATCACCCTTACTTCAGACAAGACAAACATGCATAGCAACTCACATGATATTCAACAAAGGTGTAAAAGTTGATGGCGTCCCCGGAAACATGGTTACCGCTCAACAAGCAACTTATAAGAACTAAGATACATAGCTACATATTCATCACCACAATAGTTTTTAAGCTATTTTCCCATGAGCTATATATTGCAAAGACAAAGGAATGAAATTTTAAAGGTAGCACTCAAGTAATTTACTTTGGAATGGCAGAAAAATATCACATATAGGTAGTTATGGTGGACACAAATGACATGGGTTTTGGCTCAAGGTGTTTGGATGCACGAGAAACATTTCCTCTCAATACAAGGCTTGGCTAGCAAGGTTGTTTGAAGCAAACACAAGTATGAACAGGTAGAGCAAAACTTACACAAGAACATATTGCAAGCATTATAAGACTCTACACTGTCTTCCTTGTTGTTCAAACACTTTACCAAAAAATATCTAGACCTTAGAGAGACCAATCATGCAAACCAAATTTCAACAAGCTCTACAGTAGTTCTCCACTAATAGATTTAAACTACATGATGCAAGATCTTAAACATGATCTATGAGAGCTCAAAACAATTGCCAAGTATCAAATTATTCAAAACCATATGAAGCATTTTCTGATTCCAACCAAATAGCAATCAACGAAGCAATTTTCAGCCTTCGCCATGAACATTAAAGCATAACTAAGAACACAAGTGTTCAAATGAAAAAGCGGAGCGTAATATCTCAATACAAGGATGGTGGGATCCAACTTTATTCAAACCAAAACAAAAACAAAAACAAACAGACTCTCCAAGTAAAGAACATAAGATGTGATGGAATAAAAATATAGTTTCACTAGAAGTGACCTGATAAGTTGTCGATGAAGAAGGGGATTCCCAAGGCATCCCCAAGCTTAGATGCTTAAGTCTTCTTGAAATATGCAGGGATGAACCACGGGGGCATCCCCAAGCTTAGACTTTTCACTCTTCTTGATCATATTGTATCATCCTCTTCTCTTGACCCTTGAAAACTTCCTCCACACCAAACTTAAAGCAAACTCATTAGAGGATTAGTGCATAATCAAAAATTCATATATTCAGAGGTGACATAATCATTCTTAACACTTCTGGATATTACCCAAAGCTACTGAAAGTTAATGGAACAAAGAAATCCATTCAACATAGCAAAAGAGGCAATGCGAAATAAAAGGCAGAATCTGTCAATCGCGATAGTAAAGACGAATTTTAAGGCACTTAACTTGCTCAGATGGAAAAACTCAAAACTAATGAAAGTTGCGTACATATCTGAGGATCACGCACGTAAATTGGCAGATTTGTTTTTCTACAGAGAGATCTACGCAAATTCGTGACAGACCGCAATTCTGTTTCTGTGCAGCAATCCAAATCTAGCATCAACTTTACTATAGAGACTTTACTTGGCACAAAAACATGATAAGGAGAGGTTGCTATAGTAGTAACAACTTCCAAGACTCAACAAAACAGTAGTAAAATAAAATCATGGGTTATCTCCCAAGAAGTGCTTTTCTTTAACGCCTTTCAGCTAGGCGCAGAAAGTGCAAATCAAGTATTATCTAGAGAAGAAGCATCAACATCATAATTTGTTCTAATAATAGAATCAAAAGGCAACTTCATTTTCTTTCTAGGGAAGTGTTCCATACCTTTCTTGAGAGGAAATTGATACTTAATATTTCCTTCTTTCATATCAATAACAGCACCAACAGTTCGAAGAAAGGGTCTTCCCAAGACAATAGGACAAGATGCATTGCATTCAATATCCAAGACAACAAAATCAACGGGAACAAGGTTATTGTTAACCGTAATGCGAACATTATCAATCCTCCCCAAAGGTTTCTTTAGAGAATTATCAGCAAGATTAACATCCAAATAACAATTTTTCAATGGTGGCAAGTCAAGCATATCATAAACTTTCTTAGGCATAACAGAAATACTTGCACCAAGATCACATAAAGCATTACATTCAAAATCATTGAATTTCATCTTAATGATGGGCTCCCAACCATCTTCCAACTTCCTAGGAATAGAAGCTTCAAGTTTTAATTTCTCTTCTCTAGCTTTAATGAGAGCATTTGTAATATGTTTTGTAAAGGCTAAATTTGTAGCACTAGCATTAGGACTTCTAGCAAGTTTTTGTAAGAACTTAATAACTTCAGTAATATGACAATCATCAAAATCTAAACCATTATGATCTACAACAATGGGATCATTGTCCCCAATGTTTTGAAAAATTTCAGCAGTTTCAGGCAATTTTACACGCTTTGCACTAGGAGTAGAAACATTGCCAACACCAATTATTTTACCATTGATAGTAGGAGGTTTAGCAACATGTGAAGAATCAACATTACTAGTGGTGGTAATAGTCCAAACTTTAGTTATATTATTCTCTTTAGCAAGTTTTTCTTTTTCTTCTCTATCCCACCTAGCATGCAATTCAGCCAACATTCTTATATTATCATTAATTTGAACTTGGATGGCATTTGTTTTAGCAAACCTAGCATCTTTAACTTCACCAGGCATAACTTTCAATTTTAAAATATCAACATCAAGAGCAAGACTATCAACCTTAGAAGCAAGATCATCAATTTTACCAAGCTTTTCCTCAACAGTTTTATTAAAAGCAGTTTGTGTACTAATAAATTCTTTAAGCATGACTTCAAGACTAGAGGGTACACTCCTATTATTGTTGTAAGAATTACCATAAGAATTACTATAACCACTACCATTATTAGAAGGATATGGCCTATAGTTGTTGTTACCATAATTATTCCTATAAGCATTGTTGTTGAAATTATTATTCTTAATGAAATTCACATCAACATGCTCTTCTTGAGCAACCAATGAAGCAAAAGGAACATTATTAGGATCAATATGAGATCTACCATTTGCAAGCATAGACATAATAGCATCAATCTTATCACCCAAAGAAGAGGTTTCTTCAACAAAATTTACATTCTTACCTTGAGGAGTTCTTTCAGTATGCCATTTAGAGTAATTGATCATCATATCATCAAGATGCTTTGTTGCGGTGCCCAAGGTGATGGACATAAAAGTACCTCCAGCAGCTGAATCCAATAGGTTCCTTGAGGAAAAATTCAATCCTGCATAAAAGGTTTGGATGATCATCCAAGTAGTTAGTCCATGGGTAGGGCAATTCTTTACCAAAGATTTTATTCTCTCCAATGCTTGAGCAACATGTTCATTATCAAATTGCTTAAAGTTCATAATACTACTTCTCAAAGATATAATCTTAGCAGGAGGATAATATTTACCAATAAAAGCATCTTTACATTTAGTCCATGAATCAATACTATTTTTAGGCAAAGAAAGTAACCAATCTTTAGCTCTTCCTCTTAAGGAGAAAGGAAGCAATTTCAGTATTATAATATCACCATCTATATCCTTATACTTTTGCATTTCACAAAGTTCAACAAAATTATTAAGATGGGTAGCAGCATCATTAGTACTAACACCAGAAAATTGCTCTCTCATAACAAGATTCAGTAAAGCAGGTTTAATCTCATAAAATTATGCTGTAGTAGCAGGTGGAGCAATATGAGTACTTATAAAATCTTTATTATTTGTGCTACTGAAATCACACAACTTAGTATTTTCAGGAGTACCCATTGTAGCAGTAATAAAAGTAAACTAAGCAAATAGAATAAAGTAAAGACAAGTAACTAATTTTTTTGTGTTTTGATATAGAGCAAGTAAACAATACGAAAGTAAAGCAACTAATTTTTTTGTGTTTTTGATATAAAGCAAACAAGATAAATAAAGTAAAGTAAAGCAAGACAAAAACAAAGTAAAGCGATTGGATGTGGAAGACTCCCCTTGCAGCGTGTCTTGATCTCCCCGGCAACGGCGCCAGAAATTTAGCTTGATAACGCGTGAAGCACACGTCAGTTGGGAACCCCAAGTGGAAGGTGTGATGCGTATAGAAGCAAGTTTCCCTCGGTATGAAACCAAGGTTATCGAACCGGTGGAGTCAAGGGCCACGTGAAGGTTGTTGGTGGAGGAGTGTAGTGCGGCGCAACACCAGTGATTCCGGTGCCAACGTGGAACCTGCACAACACAATCAAGATACTTTGCCCCAACGTAACAGTGAGGTTGTCAATCTCACCGGCTTGCTGAAAACAAATGATTAAACGTATGGTGTGGAAAATGATGTTTGTTTGCGAAGAACAACGAGAACAGAGATTGCAGTAGATTGTATTTCAGATCTAAAAGAATGGACCGGGGTCCACAGTTCACTAGTGGTGTCTCTCCAATAAGATAAATAACATGCTGGGTGAACAAATTACAGGTGGGCAATTGACAAATAAAGATTCATATACATATCATGATGATCACTATGAGATTTAATCAGGGCATTACGACAAAGAACGTAGACCGCCATCCAGCATGCATCTATGCCTAAATAGTCCACCTTCAGGTTAGCATCCACACCCCTTCCAGTATTAAGTTGCAAACAACAGACAATTGCATTAAGTATGGTGCGTAATGTAGTCAACACAAATATTCTTAGGCAAAGCATCGATGTTTTATCCCTAGTGGCAACAGCACATCACAACCTTAGAACTTTCTGTCATGTCCCGATTCAATGGAGGCATGAACCCACTATCGAGCATAAATACTCCCTCTCGGAGTTACAAGTATCAACTTGGCCAGAGCCTCTACTAGCAACGGAGAGCATGCAAGAACATAAACAACACATATATGATAGATTGATAATCAACTTGACATATGATGTCTACGGGTGCTTCTATTCTTGTAGACAGTGTTGGGCCTCCAAGAGCAGAGGTTTGTAGAACAGTAGCAAGTTTCCCTTAAGTGGATCACCCAAGGTTTATCGAACTCGGGGAGGAAGAGGTCAAAGATATCCCTCTCATGCAACCTGCAACCACAAAGCAAGAAGTCTCTTGTGTCCCCAACACACCTAATAGGTGCACTAGTTCGGCGAAGAGATAGTGAAATACGGGTGGTATAAATAAGTATGAGCGTAGTATGGCGCCAGAAAAGTGCTTGCTGGCGTGCGGTTGATGGTAGTAATATTGCGGGAAGTAAACATGCGAGTAACGTAAGTAATGTGATAAAAAACAAACGATGATAGCGGTATTTAGGAACAAGGCCTAGGGATCATACTTTCACTAGTGGACACTCTCAACATTGATCGCATAATAAATAACTCTTTCTCATATGTGCTACATACACTCTTGTTTGATAATGAACATCATTCGTTGCGTAGGATTACACGAACCCTCAATGCCGGAGTTAACAAGCTCCACAACATTCGATATTCATGTTTAAGCAACCTTAGAGCATAATAGATCATTGCAAAATAAACCAAGAACTAACATAGAGCACACACTGTCCACATTACACTATGAAGGAGGAATAGATCACATCAATACTATCATAATGACAATTAACTCCACGATCTACAAGAGATCATGATCATAGCCTACGACAAGAACCACACGGTGCACACACTAGCACCTTTACACCATGCAGGAGGAATAGACTACTTTAATAACATCACATGAGTAGCACATAACTAGTAGCGATACAAAGCTCATCATATGGATCTCAATCATGTAAGGCAGCTCATGAGATCATTGTATTGAAGTACATAGGAGAGAGATTAACCACTAGCTACAGCCCCGAGCCTCGATGGAGAACTACTCCCTCTTCATGGGAGCAGCAGCGTTGATGAAGATGGCGGTGGAGATGGCAGCGGTGTCGATGGAGAAGCCTTCGGGGGCACTTCCCCGTCCCGGCGGGTGCCGAACAGAGACTCCTGTCCCCCAGATCTTGGCTTCGCGATGGCGGCGGCTCTGGAAGGTTTCGCGTACCGTGGTTTCCTCCGTAAGGGTTTTCGATACGGAGGATTTAAATAGGCGAAGAGGCGGCGCAGGAGGGTCGAAGGGGTGACCACACCATAGGGTGGCGCGGGCCCAGCCCGGCCGCCACCATGTCATCTGGGCCCACGGGGCCCTCTGCGCTCTCGGGTGTTCTGGATGCTTCGGGCAAAATAGGAACACAGGCGTTGATTTCGTCCAATTCGAGAATATTTCGTTACTAGGATTTCTGAAACCAAAAACAGCGAAACAGAGGGCACTTGGCATCTTGTTAATAGGTTAGTTCCAGAAAATGCACGAATATGACATAAAGTGTGCATAAAACATGTAGGTATCATCAATAAAGTAGCATGGAACATAAGAAATTATCGATACGTTGGAGACGTATCAACATAGTATTCTATATTCATCGGATCCCACCAAACACAACATGTAGAATTACAAATAGATGATCTTGATCATGTTAGGCAGCTCACAGGATCTAAACATGATAGCACAAGAGGAGAAGACAACCATCTAGCTACTGCTATGGACCCATAGTCCAAGGATGAACTACTCACACATCAGTCCGGAGGCGGGCATGGTGATGTAGAGCCCTCCGGTGATGATTCCCCTCTCCGGTAGGGTACCGGAGGCGATCTCCTGAATCCCCCGAGATGGGATTGGCGGCTCTGGAAGTATTTCCGTATCGTGGCTCTTGGTAATAGGGTTTTCGCGACGGAGAGTTTAAGTAGGCGGAAGGGCAGCGTCGGTCGAGGCACGAGGGCCCCAGACCATAGGGCGGCGCGGGCCCCACCGGCCGCGCGGCCCTGTGCTGTGGGCGCCTCGTCGCCCCACCTCGTATGCTCTTCGGTCTTGGGAGCTCCGTGGAAAAATAAGACCACAGGCGTTGATTTCGTCCAATTCGAGAATATTTCCTTTGTACGATTTCTGAAACCAAAAAAACAGGAACTGGCGCTTCGGCATCTTGTTAATAGGTTAGTGCCGGAAAATACATAATAATGATGTAAAGTATGTATAAAACATGTGAGTATTGTCATAAAAGTAGCATGGAACATAAGAAATTATAGATACGTTTGAGATGTATCAGTGATATATGTATTAATTCTTGCCTCATGACCCTTCTTCACTTAAGAGCTTAAATAACCATTTGTTGAGTAAGCATTTGTTACTTATTAACTCTAGGTTGATACACTATACTCCATTTTGTCGAATGATATTTCTTTTTATTCTCATCACTTTTCCAAAATAATATCATAGCTAGTATCATGCTAATATCATAGCTAGTATCTTTTGTTAGGCTAGCTATAGTGCTAGTACCATGCATATTGGTTCCACAAAAAAGATGATGTGACAGCTAATTAAAGAGAATAGAGAAGGTTAGAGTAAAATATGTGAATATTGTATCATAGCGCACGGCCGCACGTTACGAGAAAATTTAATGTCAAACAAATTTTATACACAATTTTGCATTGAGATTTCTACAAATCAATAAATACAACAAAACTATGATACCAACTCATGATACTATACACTATAGAGATAGTATCATTCAGAAGTATTATATGCATGATACTATTACAGTACATTAAGACTATCCATAGTGCTAGTATCATAAGGAGTATCATATATGCCACATTGACAAAATATAATGTGGCGCTATAATTAATAAGGAGAGATATGCTAGTGGTACTCCCTCCGTCCCGGTTCATAGGGCTTACACGTATACCAAGGTTGTAAATTTAATCATGATAACTCAAGATATATATATATATATAATAAAACATATATCATTAGAAAGCTTAGATGCTCTACTTTTTAATGATATAATTTTTATGTTGTACCAAAAATCTGTTATGTTAGGCAAATTGACATAGCAACGTGCGGGATCCCATAACAAAAATCTATTGTGTTAGGAAAATTGACAACCTAGGGATACGCGCAAGCCCTGTGAACTGGGACGGATGTAATATCATAATATGATATTGTATCATAGCACGTGACACTAGACAATTTTATGTGAAATACATCCTATACACACAAATGCATTGAAATTCTACAAATAATTAAATATAATGAGATTATGATACTACTAGATGATACTAACCACTATAGGGTAGTATCATAGACTGGTATCATATGAATGATACCACTAGATGATACTTTGCACTATGGCCAGCCTTTAAATTATTGTTCTACAAAAACCCACTTACATGCATGCATCGAAGTTAATTATTATTCTACTAGATGATACTAACCACTATAAGGATAGTATCATAGACCGGTATCATATGGATTATACTACCCACTTACATGCATGCATCAGAGTTGCTGCTAATTCCCCTTCGAATTATTATTCTACAAAAACCCACATCGGATTTCTCCTGGCAGAGAATTTTTTTTTTCGATAACGGATGCTTTATTGCTTTGGGAAGCAATTACATCCACTCTCTGCATAACCAGGATGCACACAGCCGTTTATATGTCTCGATTCAAATGTCTGAAAACAAAAAACTAGGCGAAATACATATCGGAGCGATGAATCATAAAACGCTTAAGGTGTGGGTGGAGCTTCAGTCCGTAGACTATGTAGCCACCCATGTAGGGAAAAATTATCCCTCGCCGCAGCCTCCAACCGTGTACAGACCTTCGTAAACAGGTCTCGGTTCTCCACTTGCTGAAGAGGTAACCACGAACGAAGAATACTTATACATCTGTAGACAACCTACAAAATAGTACAATTTTTGTCGTTAAAAATCTTGTCATTTCCTGACAGAGAATGGACAAGGCTTTGTCATGGGCGGAGCCAAATGAGGACCTGGGTGTACAAATGTACACCCATTATTTTTTTTTTTTTTTTCGGGGGACTTATCCCCACCGCTACCCATTATTTTTGCAAAAGCCTTATATAGCTAGCTATTATTTACAAATAGAGAAGTATATGCATCTTTTTTATGGAAAAACTTGAGCTAAATTTTGGTTTAACGGGCTCTGTACATCCATTGTGTAGGCGCTGGATCCGCCACTGGGCTTTGTGGTGGTACAGAGGGAGTGGCGCCAGCTGGTGCGTCGTAGTCTCATGAGTAGATAGGCTTGTGAAGCTGACAAGCTGTGTGATCCTTTGGTCGCAAGGCATCGCTGCATCACTCTGCTGACGAACGCACGTACGCATGGCACTCTGCCAGATTGGGTTTGGAGGAATTGGGGATAGCCACGTCCATCGATCTGCGGAGGATATGGTGCATGCATGCGTGTTCCAAAACGCCTTTCCAAAACGCGACAAAGGTGTTCAATTACTTTACAAGACAGCGAAGGCAGCCAGGAACTAAAGGTAGGACGACGTACGTCATGTAGTGTTAGTGCTGGTTCCCTCCATTTTTCTGTATCCTCTAATGCTGATCGATGTGAGGTAGCAGGCTCGATCTGCATCAGGTACCGTTAATTATCGGAGAGTGTAACAGTTTACTTCTCTTCCACCCATGTACCATGACATTGTCACCGTAATATTCCCTCCGTTCCGAAAAAATGACTCAGAAAAATTCGAAATAGAAAAAAATGTCTTAGATTTGTCTAAAATTTAAAGCCTGTAAATAATTGTATTAAAATGCATCTAAACACATCCATATCTAGAGTCACATAATTCAGGACAGAGGTAATAATAAGTATGATGATACGAACCAATGGCATTTTGGTTGCTGACAAGTCTGTTATGTGTCCCTTATTCAAGGTATCGCTTTGGCGCGTCACGATGGTTTCTTTTTTCATGCGACGTTGCTTACGCTCGCACGCACTGATCGATGCAGCGTACCTGCATGATGGCATTTCCAAAACACCAAAGTCAGACGAGCTATTGAACCCCTCCATCCGTTTGGATGGTAAACAACTAAACAAGAGGCTATTCTGGCTCGATTCAGCTTGGTAACATGTTCGGGATTCGGAGCAGTGGTTTAAAAGTGGGGACGACAGTACAAGTGAAGTTCAGAATCTTATCTTTCAGGATGAAAATCCAAGATCTGGCGTTAACTGGTTGTGCCTGACAATGACCTTGTTGGAGGCATTGTTTTGAGAGCGGGACTATCTTCAGGGTGAAAACCTAAAATCTTTGATCGGGCAACGACGGCGGTGGTGCACTGTTCTCTTCTTGGAGGCGTCGCTTTTGTAGAGTCTGTATTTCAGGTGTTGTCTAGGGGTGGATGTATTGCTGTTGCTAGGCCTGAGATACTATAGTAAAACTTTTTTTCTTAGTTTTCTTTAATCTTTTTTGGTTATGTGTATCCGTACTGCCATTAGGGTGTTGCGTGGTTGCAGAGGCTGGTATAATTGGTATCTTTTAAAATTAATATATTCTTTTTATTGAAAAAATGTGTTCCCTGATAAAGCGTCGACATATGAGCAAACTTGATGTTCATCAGGTAGTAAAGTACTGCTTTAGTCGAGTTAGCTAATTGCCAAAGAGTAGTAGCAATATCGCTTTTGCTAGTTCTAGATTAATCGAGAATCAAACCTAGATCGACTCTAGAACTGTTAAATTTAACAGTCCCAATTTGTACACGCGAGAATTGCATTTGAACGGGTGATGTGGTGAGTCGCTGTCATCTGTTTACCAATTTTGTAAAAAAGCCACTTTATCTGATTGCGACCGATTACATTGCTGGTTGCGGGTCAAAACAACATTCCATCTCCACTGCAGTGGCACGGCACCAAGCAGCACCTTTTTAGTTTGTTAATAATCGGTTCGTGTGTTGGCCGTTGCCTGCAAATCAGCGAGGCGATTGGTCGACCCTTCATTAGTTGTTAACTGCAAGTGTGCTCGCCAGGCACACGAGAATTGCAAATTGAACTGTTAGATGAAAATTTAAAAGAAAGTTAGATCATCTTGGGGCGTATAAGCAATGGCATAGGATGGGCTGAATTCAGTATAGTACCGCGGAGAGTGGGCTATCATGGGATAATTTCTCCTGGTGGGCTGAGTTCTTGCCAAACCCAAGAGAAAGCTAGCGAGAAGGGTGGCCCATGGCCCACCCGTATCGCCGCCACTGCTTATAAGGTGGATTCTTTTCCCACTTGATAAGAGGGTGAGGGTAGGAGTGGTATACACGGGCTCCTCCTCCTGCTCTAGTGCCACTTGCATCGACACGTGCGCGTCGTGTTTTTCGGGAGTCATCACATTAGTCTACTCCATATCCCGTCCATCAGCGCGTACTCACGAACAAGAGAGCAGGTTTCCAGCAGCAGTTGCGTCCTTTGTGATACTATACGGGAGAGGGCGAATTAGGGTTTTGAGAAGCGCTCCACACGACTGCTCATGGTCTTCATCACAGGTCATCTACCGTTGTGTTCGTCGTCGTCTGCTTTCACCCGTCATCGCCAACATTGTCATAAACAACGCCACCGCTATATCAACATCTATTTCATCCACAACAGATTTGAACATGCGGCATATCCGTTTTTTTAGCGCTAGCTGTTGTAGTGTATGCACTGAACGATGTTTCTAAAGATATGTTTTCGTTCTTATATACTGTAACTTATATTTTATCGATGAAAATATTAGTCAACATTTTGGCTCCTAAAGAGTTAGTGGCCTTGCTCATAAAAATGGAAGGAGTATTGTGAAATTAATCTTGAAATTATTGCCTAATTATCCAACATGACTTCCTTTAGATGGGACTTCCTTTAGGTGGCTCTCGCTAGCCGTCATTGTTGTACTCCCTCCATTTCACGACAGTTATGTTAGATTTATCAAAAACTAGATGTATCGAGACAATACCTAGTACGTAGATACATCTAATAAATTTAGTAAAATCTTGGACAGGTTTAACGAGACGGACACTACCGGAGATAGAGGGAGTAAGAGCATATCCAACCGCGTCCTCCAAACCGCGTCTGGTTAAAGCACCAAATTAAGCGTTTGGAGGACGATGCACCTTGGTGCCACTCTTGGGAGCGTCACTCTCTAACCGCATCCCCCAAACGTGACCCTCAAACAATTTTCTATTTAAATTTAACGCTTTATTCATAATTTTGTGATGCTTCGTCGCTTTTACATCCAAAAACCATGGAATACACCAAGGGGGGAGGGGGCATAAAACCTAGACTAGAGGTCCTACTGGCCCTTGTCTTCTTCGCTACCGTCGTCGTTGTCGTTGTCGCCCGAGTCATCGTCGTGGTAGTGGATACGGCTTTGGAGGGGCGTCTGGCTAGGCCTACGCCGATGGCCCGGAGTAGGCTGAGGGTAGCCGTCGGCGTAGCGTTGCCTATGTCAAGGGCGTCGCTACGGCGACAGTTTTCTTGGTGAGCTGGCCTAACTGGGCCATACGCCGACGGTCCCGACTTTTGACCGTCGTCGTATCAGCAGGCCGTCGGCGTCTTGTGCCATTCCTATAGTGTTTTACTCCCTCCGTTCCTAAAAAAGCTTCCCAATTTTATTTAGATATGGAGATATATAGACATATGTTTTAGGTATAGATTCATCCGTATCTAAAAAAGGTTGTGAAACTTTTTAGAAACGGAGGGAGTACTTTGTTATAATCAGTTGGTGTGTTTGCCGTTGCCTGCAAATCTACGGGGTGATTGGTCGACCCTTCACTAGTTGTTAATTACTGCAAGTGTGCTCGCCAGGCACATGAGAATTTAGAGCCGATCTTCTATTCAATAATTCAGGTCATCATGCATGATGCCTTGCCAGGTAAGAGTTGAGGTAGGAGTAGGGATCAACGGACTCCTACTTTTGGCGATGATCCTTGCCTCGCAAGGTACTTATTGGTGCGTGAGTACAGAATGAATGGATGGTTTCGTTGCTGATTACGCACGCACGCACTATAGCTTGGGCTTGGTAGCTTTTCAAGCGCACGTACGGGCGCGTTCAAAGCATACGTCTTTTCGCAAAAAAACAAAGGCATACGTATGCCTTCCCAAAAAGGCAGAACCAGTTTTTGAGATTAATTATCGCTTCAACGTGGAAAAGGATTGCTAGCCTTTGGACTGATTTTCTTCTGTGGCAAAATTCCAAGACACGCCGTTAGAAAAAGGGAAAGGAAGTCCACAAGACACGGTGCTCGTCGAGCGAGCGCCAATGCAGCACGGAACAAAGCGTGGTTGCTACAAGCAGGCCGAGTCCGAAGGCACGGAACCATTCTTCCTTCTTACCGATTCCTGGCTGTGTTGTTGGCGGCTGAATTTGTTGAAATATTGGGCATATATCATGTGGCGCATGAGTAATTTTAGTTTTTCATTAAATTTTAAAAACCAAATATGTGGCAGCTCGATTGTGATTCAGGCCAAGTTAGAGCAAGTCTAACAGGCCCCGTATATTTTCGCCCCGTATAACACGAGTAGAGGGTCCTGTATCCAGTTTTCGCCGGCCAAAAACTCGGACGAGCTAGCAGAGCCCGTATCCGTAAAACAGAATATTCGTCCGGGTTGCAACCCCTCAAAACAGGGTTTTTTGACAAATTGCATATTAGAACCAACACACCATTCACATAAAATAAATGTTTTGCATCACACAATAATCGTCATAATTATTACAATAATGTTTTTCAGAAAAGTCAACAACAATTAAACAAATAATAACAAATGTTTCACACATACAACAATAGGAAATGAATGTTTCACACATACAACAATTGCAAACCTTGCTTGCAAGACACCAAAAGCTCTCTCAATATCCTTGCGGCATGCCTCTTGATTTTTGGTGAAGCAAGCTTCCTTTCTTGTCAAAGCCTTGTCCTTTTTCTCTTTTATGGACTTGACAAGGGTTGCATAGTTAGGGTAAATACCATCTGTGAGATAGTACCCCATGGTGTACTCATTGTTCATAACTTTGTAGTTACAAGGTGGAGATTCACCCCTAACTAGTCTTGCAAACAAAGGGGATCTATTCAAGATGTTGATGTCGTTGAGTGTCCCCGGCAATCCAAAAAAAGCATGCCAAATCCATAAGTCTTGAGAGGCCACAGCTTCAAGAACAATGGTAGCATCACGGCTTTTGCCACAATACATTCCATGCCATGCTTTTGGACAATTTTTCCATGTCCAATGCATGCAATCCAAACTACCAAGCATCCCCGCCACCCCCTCTTTTCATTGATCTCCATGAGCCTTTTTGTATCATCCTCATTTGGAGCTCGGAGATACTGCTCTCCATACAACTTGATCACCATCTTGGCAAACATACGCACGCAATCCGTGGTTGTTTGCACACCAATGCGAAGGTACTCGGTATAATCTGCTGGTATACCGTATGCAATAACCCTCATGGCGGCAGAAATTTTTTGATATGGGCTAAATCCCATGACTTGGGCAGCATTTCTTCTTTGTTTGAAATAATCGCAATTTGCCTCGCAATCTTTCACGATTCTCTCGAACAAAGACCTACGCATTCGGTACCGTCTACGGAAGAGGCGGGGAGGATAGGTCGGTACCTCGGCGAAATAATCTTGCATCAGCTGTTCGTGGCCGAGGCGCGGTTCCGCGGAATGCACATACGCCCCATCACGGATCCTTTCCGCTGATCCAGCAGCTTCAAGCGGTCCTCCGTTTGCTTCAAACCGAACAGGAGCACCATCACCTCCGTCTCGTCGTCGTTGAGCAGCTCGTCGATGTCGGAATCATCGGAATCCGACGATGACCAATCGGTCGACGTCGCCTCCAAATCCGCCATGTGCACATCCTCCGAAGCCATCTACCACGGGGAACCATAGATCAGCCCGAAATCCCACCCATATACCGGCGGCAACGAGGAAGAACGCGGCGGAATACTCACCGGCGACAAACGGCGGAGAAGACCACGGGCGGCGCGGCGCGCGCGGAGGGACGCGGAACCGGCCGGGGTGCGGCGGAGGTGCGCGGGCGTCGCGCAGCTCGGCGGACGGCGGAGGGGCGGATCGCGGATTCGGCGGCGGCGCGCGGGTGGCTGCGGCGCGCGCGGGAAGAGGATGGGGACAACTGAAATGTCCGCGCGCGCTTTCGGAATTGGGATAGTGGTTTCGCCCACTATCCCCGCTCCCACCACACAAGTAGGGGGCGACCCGCCCGTAGTCCAAAACAGCAAAAATCGATGCGGGGACGTTTTACGGGGCGTGCTAGACGGCCGGGTAGACGCGAAACCCTCAAATCGGCGGTTATTATACGGGTTTGCCCCTTTTACGGGGTCTGTTAGACCTGCTCTTAGCTTCTTCACTTGGGAGCTAAGTTTACTGCCACATGAAAATTTGAGGAAAGTTAGACCATCTTATAAACGATGACAGAGCATGGGTCGAATTCAGCATAGTATTGCGGAGAGGGCGCCCCATCATGGGATAAATGCTCCTCGTGGTACTGAATTCTTGCCAAACCGTAAGAGAAAGCTAGAGAGAAGGGTGGGCCGTGGCCCACCCGTATCGCCGTTATTGCTTATAAGGTGGGTTATTTTTCCACTTGATAAAACGGTGAGAGTTGGAGTGGTATACGCGGTCTCCTCCTCCTGCTGCAGTGCCACTTTCCTTGATACATGTGCATCGTGTTTTTCGAGATTGAGTCGTCAAAGTATTCTACTCCATATCCCGCCCAGAGAGCAACTTTCCAAACCAAATCGTGTACTTTGTGATGTTACACGAGATAGGGCGAATTATGTTTTCATCACAGGTCGTCTACTGTTGTCTTGGTTGTCGTCTGCTTTCACCCGTCTTCACCAACATCGTCATAAACAACGCCACCGCTATATCAACAGTTATTTCATCCACAACTGATCTGAACGTGCGGCATATTCAAATCTTTTTAGTGATGGCTATTGTAGAGTATGCATTGTTGTTGCTCATGTTGATTAATGCATTTATAATATTCGAGTTTTACATGTTAGTAGCTATTGTTGTCATGTTTAATACTCTCTAATTTTTTATATGTACGTCCACCACACATTTTGAGGTAGAACTTTAACTAATAATTTGACCAATATAATACGAGTTATAAGTGACCATAAGCATTGGATTCATATATGAAATATGTTTCTAAAGATATGTTTTTGGTGTTATATAACTTATATTTTATCGATGAAAATATTAATCAACATTTTGGATCCTAAAGAGTTAGTGGCCTTGTTCATAAAAATGAAAGCAGTATTGCGGAATTAATCTTGAAATTATTGCCTAATTATCCAACATGACTTCCTGTAGGTGGCTCTCGCTAGCCGTCATTGTTGTACTCCCTCCGTATCACGAAAATTATTTTAGATTTATCAAAAACTATATGTATCTAGACAATACCTAGTACGTAGATACATCTAATAAATTTAGTAAAATCTTGGACAAGTTTAACGAGACGTACACTATCGGCGACAGAGGGAGTAAAAGCACCTCAACTGCATCCCCCAAAACGAGTCCGGTTAAAGCGCCGAAATAAACGTTTGGGGGATGCTGCACCTTGGTGCCAGCGTTTGGAGGGTGTCTCTTTCTAGCCGCATCCCCAAACGTGGCCCTCAAACAATTTTCTTTTTAAATTTAACGCTTTATCTATAATTTTGGAGGTGCTTCATTGTTTTTACATGAAAAAAGCATTAAAAGACCGACGAAGCACCTCCAAAATTATAGATAATTCCCGCAGGGTCACCTCCTCAGGCTCCCGGCAGGTGAGAAATTCGGCGAACTTGTTTTGGAGCTTCTTCTTGCCGAAAGTGGTACTTGATGAGGACGACGAACTCGAAGTACTTGTCATGGGGGCACTCTTCTTCCTCAGGCGATAGAGAGCGTGCAACACGACCAACCCTGCCACGGCCGCGGCGGCCGCGGCCAGTTGAACCCGCCATGGAGCGCGTGTGGAGAAAGTTGGGTGGTGGCGGCTATGGATGTGGATGTGTGGGGCTAGGGTTGTGTGTGATGGGCGATGAGCGAACACCCTGTTTTATACGTTGGAGGCGGGTGAGGGGACGGTGGCGGGCATTAACACCGGCACGCGGGACAAGGCGCGATGAGACGACTCGCTGCACATGTGAGTCGTTACGCGGAAGTTAATTTGCGTTGGCCATAGGTAGGCGGCGGGTGCGCTCGGGAACCCTGTGTTGATGACAAAGCTGGCCCACCACTCGCGACGCAAGTTTTGGTTGCGTCCGATGCCCCGACAACATCCTCTGTGTAGCGAGGATTGACCTCAGAAGGCCGTACACCGCATTTGATCGCATCGGAGGTAAAAGAGCTTTAGGACGCGCAACTGGGGATGTCAAATGTTGGCCCAAGTCCCTGAAAACGGTTTAAAAGAGATGATTGATCTAATAATGATGAATTTGTGCATGCGGCCTCGGGGATTGATGCAGAAGCTCTAATAGAGAAATACCTAGGGCTTCCAACAGCCCTTTGCAGGTCTACTGATGTTGAATTTGAACATATCTTAACAACGATCAGGAAGCTAGCAAGAGGATGGTCGCCAAAAATTCTTAGCAGTGCAGGGCGAGAAACGCTTGTGAAATCCATATACCAAGCTATCCCTACGTACTCTATGAGCTGCTTCAGACTGTCCAAGAGTTTGTGTAAGAAGATCACGAGTTGTGTTGCACGTTTTTGGTGGGGAGGAGACGAGAAGAAACGGAAAATTCATTGGAAGAAGTGGGAGGATATAGCAATTCCCAAATCCGAAGGGGGCATGGGCTTTCGAGACTTTCAACTCTTCAATCAAGCTATGCTCGCCAAACAGGGGTGGAGATTAATCTCCAAGCCAGAGTCGTTATGTGCTCGAGTTTTGAAAGGAAAATATTTCCATGATTCTGAGTTCATGTTGGCAAAGAAGAAACGTAATGCTTCTCATATTTGGAATGACATCTTATATGGGTGGGAGGCACTCAAGGAGGGAATGATTAAAAGAGTGGGTGATGGCTCCTCAATTAGGGTATGGGATGATCCATGGGTACCCGGCAATCCTGGCATGAAACTACTATTCAGAGACCCGGAATCAGAGATTACCATGGTCCATGAGTTTATTAATGGGGAACAATGTTGCTGGGATAAGCAGAAGCTAGAGGAGAATGTTAATGCCACTGATGTAGCAACAATCAGCGCAATTCCTATTGGTCGAGTTACAGATGATTTTTGGGCGTGGACGCAAGAGAAAAATGGTTGTTTTTCTGTTCGATCATGTTACAGAATGATTGCAGCTAACCACCGAAGGAACGAAAGTGCATCTACTTCCAACGGTGATGTTGCTCCCTTCTGGAAAAAGCTATGGAAGATGGAGGTTCCTCCAAAAGTATGCAACTTCTGGTGGCGTGTTATTAAGGGTTTTATCCCGTGTCGCCAAGTGCTGCACCATCGTCACATGGAGCAAATATCGAATTGCAAAACTTGCGGTGCAGGGGAGGAAACAACCATACATGCTCTTTTTGAATGCACTTGAGCGCGGTTGTTCTGGCATGATCTCCGGTCTGCTGCTTCCATTAAGGTACCAAATCTACACCCACAATCATGGATGAGTGATATATTGGATAATAAACTGGTTCCTAGTAAGATAGCCTCTGTAATCCTTTGTGGATGTTGGGCTGTCTGGACCGAGAGAAATACAGTCTGGCATGGAGGAGGAGGAAGATCAATAACCGATTCAGTACGTTGGGTTATGGAGACAACTTTTGATCTTGCACAACTAGGCAAGAAGAGGATCAATAAGCCAGAAACGGTAAGACCGCAATGGAAGAAACCCATGGTGGGTGTGGTGAAAATTAATGTTGATGCATGCTTTCAGGAAGACACTCACCAGGGGCTAGTTGTTAGGGATCATGAAGGCCATCTTATTCAAGGCCAGGCACTATGGTATGATAACGCAGCAAGTGCGTTGATTATGGAAGCGCTTATGGAAGCCCAAGGGCTTCGTGATGGACTTCGATTGGCGCTAGATCGAAATTACCAACGAGTTGAAATTGAAACAGACGCACAACAAGTACTCAGATTAATGGATGAACCTGGTGGTGGTAGGTCAGAAATTGCCAGCATATGCCAGGAGTTAATGGAGCTTAGTGGGTTTTTTACTAGTCTTAAATTCATGTATATTGGAAGGATTGCTGATAAAGCAGCTCATAGTTGTGCCAAAAAGGCTAGTTTAAGTAGAAGAAGGTGCTTGTGGATTAATTTCACGCCACCATTCTTAGTTGACATCCTTGCAAAGGATTGTAATCCCACGGTTTAAGTAATGAAGCTCCTAATTCACAGAAAAAAAAAGATCTAATAATGATGAAGCGATGATTAGTGCTTAGCCCGAACCTGGGATGATACCAGTACTGACAGCCTGAACACACTTACCAGATCGATCAGGTAGTAGCTCCCAATGCGTTAGCTGTGCGGGTCGTACACCACGACGACGACGACCCAGCCACTCCACTGGCGGACTGGCCCAGTCCAGTTGACGCGACGACCGCGCGCGTCATCCGTCCCACACATCCACGCGCACACGGCTCTACCCAAAACCGCCAACCCACGGAAAGCGACCGAACAGGACGAAAATCTCGAAATCTTCTTCCTCTCCACCGTACAATCCCAGATCAATTCCACCCTGATCGAAGCTTCGTGCCGCCTTCCTTGGCCCCGACGGAAGCGTCTTCGTGCCGTCCAATTGCAGTCCGGTCCTGTCCCGCCATGGCACCACCTGGTTCAGCTGGCTGCCTATAAATACGCTCGCCAGCCACACTCTCTTCCACCCACATCACACTACACTCCCGAACTAGTAACTACGATTTCTTCCTTACACACGGAGCTCCGCGACAAGAGGGATACGCCGCCGTTTTTTTTTTTGAACAAGATACGCCGCCGTTGAAGTATCAATTGTGATTCAATTCTAGGTCGCCCTGATGAAGGTGAGCGCTACTTACTCAACTGCGAATTCGCTTCTGATTTCCACGACCTTGATGCTTGAGCGTTGTTGATATGTTTTTGTTTGTCTGATGGCTGCAGAAGGTTGTGCTCAAGCTGGACCTGCACGACGACAAGCACAAGCAGAAGGCGCTCAAGCTCGTCTCCGGCCTCCACGGTATGCTAGCTCCCCTGCTTCATCCTCTTGTCCTTTGCTCTGCTTCGCCGTTGCTCTGGGTTTCTAATTTAACGGCAACAACGCACGCAACCGCCTCAGGCATTGACCAGATCACCGTGGACATGAAGGACCAGAAGATGACGGTCATCGGCACCGTCGACCCCGTCGACGTCGTCGCCAAGCTGCGCAGCAAGCTCTTCCCCACCGCGCAGATCGTCTCCGTCGGCCCGGCAAAGGAGGAGAAGAAGGACGACAAGAAGGCCGCCGCCGCCGGAGGGGACAAGAAGGACGACAAGAAGGACGGTGCCGATGCCAACAAGACGCAGCAGGTCATGCCGGTGTACCCGCACCACTGGTACCCGCCGCCGCCGCAGCCGCGCTACGTCGTCCACAGCGCCGAGGACGACCCCAACTCCTGCGTCATCTGCTGAGCGCCGCTTGTCGATACATGGGGTCTGCCTGCTCAGCTGGTTGGTGGTTGCTCTACCTGCTGCGCTGATCGACGGCGTGCGTTATAGAAATATATATATGAATGGCCGTGTATAGGTACTACGGGTTGCATTGGTGATAGTCCGGTGGCTGCTGTTTGGCTTCGTTTTTTCAGGGAGATGCGGTACATGCATCTCCTGATCGTCAGTATGTAATGTGCAAATAGAAAAGAACCACAGTAAAAACAATTATACATAGAGTTTTTGAGATTATAAGTTTCAGAAGAAACTGATCAGGAGGACTCGAAAGAACTTCCTCCGGTCTCTTTCAATTAACTCGAATTTAGTACAACTTCATACTAAATTTGAGTCAATTAAAAATATCAGAGGGAGTACATGTCTTGTGATGCAAAAACCTCGTTGTAGACTAGTCCTCCATGCAAACAATCCCAGTTTCAGTATTAAGCCTCTAGCCGTTCTCTCTTGTGACCTTAAATATGTTGGTAGTGCTGTCTTCCCCTCGGCCGGCCGTGGTGGCGAGGGAGGGGAAGGGGACGGTACAATCGCCTTCCTCGTTAGGCTTTTTAGGGTCGTTTTTTTGAGATGCGACTGTCGCGTCGTGAAGCTTCCTCTGGCGGGCCATGGTGGCGAGGGGAGGAGGTGGCTTGACGTGGCGTCGATGGTGGGACCTATTGCTCGGGGTCCGTGGATTGGAGGTTCTGCTTGGTCTCCACCAGCTCCCGCCTGCCCGATGGTCTGGAAAAGATTACTAGCTCTCACCCCTCGGGGTGGGCACTCCTGCGGTGTTCAAAGCCCAATGTGGCGAAGGTGGCGGCGGTGACTCGATGGTGTCTGAAGACGGGCGGCTTCCGGATTCGGTCTCTGTACTTGGGTGGTGACGATGAGGACGATGGGCTTGATTGCGATTTGGGAGTACGGTGTGTGGTCTTCTGGGTCCATATTGTATTTTCCTTTTTTTGTGGAGTCGTTTGTAATCGGTTTCGCCATTGTTGAATTACATCAGTTGTTATCTCAAAAAAAAATGTGGGAGGTCACTGAAATTCCGGAAATTTGGAAACAATTTCGCAAAATTCCAACCAGATTTTATTGAATTTGTAGTACTATATTTTACTCAAATTCTATTTTGACTTTGCATTAGTTTGAATGTAGTCTGAAATTTTAATGCAGGACTCCATAAATTCTGGAATTTTTGTTCAAATTTTGAATTATGTAATCAAGGCTGATTCGTAACTTCTGATGAGGTGCTGAAAAGGGAAACCAAAAATACACATTGGCTGATTTGGGACAAGAACATGAGAGCTACTACCTCCGTTTCAAGGAATAAGACGCACGCGTATTTCAAGACGAACTTTGACCATAAAAATTGAGCAATAAAATCTTGATTATATTATATGTAATTAGTATCGTTGGAATCGTATTGAAAATCACTTTTTAATGATATTAATTTCATATAAATAATCTTTATCTATTTAAAGTAATTCTTGATCAAACAAAAAGCTCGTAAAACGAGGACGCCTTATTCCTTAAAACGGAGGTAGTATATTGAAAGGAGGTGTCGGATTTAGTGATCTTCATCTTACTACTTGACCGGCCAGCCTTGACATCTATGTGCCACAAAAGTTCCTAGATAATAACCAACAATTATCCGGTTTGTTCAAGTGGCGTGATGGATGTCCCCGGCCACCTACAAGTCTAATTCGAGCTCGCCCAGCCTTAATTAGTGCATCTCCGAGCACCAAAGAAATAGACCAAGGCCAAGGCCCCGATAAAAGAGCCAACCCTGCCACCCTGGCGTAGAGGGCGCTTGAGACGAAGAAGCACGTTGACTGGCTCATCGGCGTGATCAGGGCAAAGAAGGCCGAGGCAGCAACCATCGCAGCAACCAAGAAACGAGCTGAGCTCCTCCTGGGCCATTCGGGCCAAGGACAACACCTAACTCTCCAGCTGCCAAGTTGTCATGCAGGTTGTCATCATGATCAAGGGCGAGGCACTTGTTGACGCTAGTGTGTAGGCCGCTAACACCTCATCAACAAGCTCGTTCACATTCACGGCCGCAAGTCACCATCGTTTCTTTCTTTGGCCGTCCCTGCTTGCTAGGGTGGCAATTTCGATGTACTCCCTCCGTTCTGAAATAGTCTACATTCTAGCCCCAAAATTTGTTCTGAAATACTCTACATTCTAGCTTTTAGTCAACAACAACACTGAAAACGAGGTGGTTTTACTCTCTTTATTGGATGTTGTTATTTTCAATGTAGCTTGGATTGGTTGTTCAAATATCTAAGTAGTACTAATAAATGCACTACTAATTTGTCTTATTTTTTCTAGAATGTAGACTAAATCAGAACGGAGGGAGTATTCCATAAATTGTTTTCCTCTAAACTTCTTTTTGTCTAAGGGGAAGCGGGCACCAGTTGCAACCCTACTGCTTACACATGCAAGAATTGCACCGCGATTTTAATCTATCGGACTAGACAATATGATACGTATTACCAATGCACATGTAGGGTGCAGTCCTTACCAAAAAAATGCGAAAGGCCGGCGAGCTATTGAATTGTTGTGCATTCCTCTGTTTTTTCTTATTTTGAACAAGTGAAAGTCCCGTAAGGGTCTAGAGCTGCATTACTATCGCATACGGTGGGGGTATAAAGTTAATACAAAACCTGAAAGAAACTAAAAATACACAACAGTCTTGCAATTTAGCAGAAAGGACCTTAAAAAATACCCCCTCTGTCTATAAAAGGTTGTCGGAGATTTATCTAAATTTAAATATATCTATACACTAAAAAATAATTAGATACATCTAAAATTAGATAAATTTGCAGCATTCTTTTATAGACAAAGGTAGTACAAGAAAAGCAATCAAATTCTTCATCTAAACTGGTGGTCATCCAGTCCCAGGCGGGAGTCATCAGCCTGGAAAATATCTAGTGATACCATTCCTTACATGATACCATGATACTATTTCACAAAATTTGAATTCTAAATATCATTTTTTAAAATAAATATGTGGCGGTTGACAAGATGTGTGTTTACATTCTCTACATTTTTCACATCCAAATTTAAAATTCACCAAAAGAAATAAAAAAGACAAATGTTATGTGAATAGTGCCATTTTATGTTTTTGTCTTTATGTGACCCTAAATAATCCAGTCATATTTCACGAAGAGTTCCGTAGCCGCCGCCATCGCGAAGACAAGTTTCGGGGGACAGAAGTCTCTGTTCTGGCACGCCGCCGGGACGGGGAATTGCCCCCGTCATCTCCATCGACACCACCGCCATCTTCATCGCCGTTGCTGTCTCCCATGATGAGGAGGGAGTAGTTCTCCCCCGAGGCTGAGGGCTCTACCGGTATCTATGTGGTTCATCTCTCTCTCCCATGGTGTGATCTTTATGTGATCATGAGCTTTGTATCACTATTAATCTATGTGCTACTCTAGTGATGTTATTAAAGTAGTCTATTCCTCCTCCATGATGTAAAGGTGACAGTGTGTGCATCATGTAGTACTTGGCGTAGGTTATGATTGTAATCTCTTGTAGATTATGAAGTTAACTATTACTATGATAGTATTGATGTGATCTATTCCCCCTTTCATAGCTATTGGTGACGGTGTGTATGCTATGTTAGTACTCGGTCTAAATTGCAACGGTCTATTATGCACTCTAGAGGTTACTTTAATATGAACTTCGGATGTTGTGGAGCTAGTTTACTCCGGCTTGAGGTGTGCTCTTGTAGCCCTACACAATGATTGGTGTTTGTTATCCAACAAGAGAGTGTTTGATAGTAGCACAAGTGAGGAGAAGTTATTTATTTATTATGTGATCATTGTTGAGAGTGGCCACTAGTGAAAGTAGGATCCCTAGGCATTGTTTCCAAATACGCAAACACCGCTTATTTACTGTTTCTGCATGTTTATTTCCTGCAATATTTATTTCATATCGCATTACCGTTTACCACCATCTATACCACCTCGTTTTACTATCTCTTCGCGAACTAGTGCACCTATACATCTAACAAGTGTATTAGGTGTGTTGGGGACACGAGACTTCTTGTATCTTAATTGCAGGGTTGCTTGAGAGGAATATCTTTGACCTCTACCTCCCGAGTTCGATAAACCTTGGGTGATTCACTTAAGGAAACTTTGCTGTTCTACAAACCTCGCTCTTGGAGGCCCAACAACGTGTCAGGAAAAGAAGTGTGCGTAGACATCAAGCTATTTTGGCGCCGTTGGGGAGGTAAGGTAAAGGTATTCACATCCTCCGACAACTAAGCTATCTCCTAGCACTGTTGCCGGTGTGTGAGTGCTCGAAGCTATCTCCTTTAGATTCTGCAATTTTATCTTTTTGTCTCTTGTTTTTATTTTCACTAGTTAGGCATAATGGAAAACAACAAAAAAATTAGTGAGCTTTTTAATCTTTTTCCCGAGTTAAGACATGGATTGTTTGATGCGAAAATTAAAAAACCTATGGAACCTTATTTGCATGCTAGTAGCAATGTTATTAGTATGAACGCAATTACTACTAATGCTATGGAAAACTCTAAGCTTGGGGAAGCTAGTTTATATAAAAATAATCTTTTTTGCTCCTCAGCTTTGGAAGAAGTAATTTGCCTTGATAATGCTTTGTCTCCAATATGTGGTGATTCGAATGATGCTTGTGATATTCCAAATCCACCTACTGAAACTATTCCCTTCAAGATACCTATGAAAATTGTTGAACTTGCTATGAACAATTGCTATTTTGGAGATGGGACTGTCCATCCTAGTGATCATTTACTCTTTATACATGAATTATGCGAGTTGTTCGAGAGTGCAGGTATTTCAAAGGACCAAGTTAAGAGGAAGCTATTCTCTATATCTCTGAAGGGCAGAGCTACGGAATGGTATAAGATGCTGAAGAATGGTTGATCTATTGGTTGGGAGGAAATTGTACCTCTCTTTTATTCTAAATTTTATCCTCCTCATGAAGTGCATATTGATAGGAATTACATTTATAACGTTTATCCTCGTGATGGAGAGAGTATTTCCCAAGCGTGGGGGAGATTGAAGTCACTAATGCTCAAATGTCCCATTCATGAGCTCCCCGTAATGTTATTACTAATAATTTTTATGCAAGGCTTTCAGGACACCACAAGGACTATCTAGATACCTGTTTGGAGGGATCTTTCACAAGCAAGGAGGTTAAAGCTAGATGGGATCTTCTTGAAAGAATTCAAAGCAATACTGAAGATTGGAAGAATGACAAAGGTAAGGAATCAGGTATAAACTACGAGTATGATTGCATTAAGTCTTTCGCTCAAACTGCTGATTTTCAAGAGCTTAGTGCTAAATATGGTCTTGATCCTCAAATTATGGTCGATTGCTATAGAGCCTTTGCTTCTCATATTAATGTTCCTAAAGAAAATTGGTACATGTATCATGAACCTTTTAAAGACACTTGCATGGAAAATGAAATTGTTGTTAATGATTGCAATAAACATGCTCAAACTTCTGAAAATGCTATTTCCTATAAGCATGTTAATTTTTGTGGAGTTCATAGACCTTGTGAAAAGAATAAAATTGAAGAAGAATATTGTATCTATCCATCACAGAGAAAAAACTAGAAAGTGGTCTAGGGCTCTAGATGATCTTGGTGAAAAAGTTTGTGCCCTCTATCCTTTTATTTGTGAACTTTGCCATAGAGTGAGTCATTTTAATTTTCAATGCTCCTCCAATGATAATTCGAACCTTATGAGTGCTGCAAATTTGTATTGTGATGATGAAATCACTCCTAATCAGCATGATGAACTTACTTTATTTTTGGGGTGTGAAGAGTTATTGAGAAAAACTTCTTTGGTGGATATGAGTGCTCTTGATATTAATAGTGTCCTGCATGGGTGTCTTTCTTATTGCATTGATAATTGCCACACAAATACTTACATACAAAATATTTTAGAAGATGACACTTTGCCAAAATATGATAGGACCGCTGTGTGTTTCAAATTTATTAATGAAAAGGAGGAATCCTTCCAAGTTTCTTCTATTGTTTCTGGAAATAATCAGGTTATGTGGAGAAGCCTCCCTTCAAGCCTCTTCCTCCTAAAGAAGGGAACGAGGAGAAGGAAAAGAAGAAGAAGAAGGGAACGAAGAAGAGGAAGAAGAGGGGGAATAAAAAAAAAGAGGTAACGGCATATCCCCGCGTGTATGAGATAACGATAGGTAACCGTAAGTATGTTGCTCCTAATGATTATTAGGATAATGAATCTAAGTACAATGATCTTCCTATGCCCTTTACCTATATTAGTGATCATGATTTGGAAGAGCACACTATTTTTGATATTGAGGATCTCTGGGACACTAATTCTGAAAATGATGATGTTAATAATTGTCATAGTATTAGTACTATCCATGTTTCTTTCCGTAATGATATAGAAAGTTCTAAGCTTGGGGAAGCTGGTTTTGATGAGCATGATATTTTTAGTCCCCCAAGCATGGAGGAGAAAATTTACTTTGGTGATACTTTACCTCCTATATATATGATGATTACAATGATGGCTATCATATTTTCGGTCCACCTACTATTGAGGAGAAGATTAATTATGATTACAATATGCCTCCTATATATGATGATTATGGTGATGAGAATAATGATAGCTATTTTATTGAATTTGCTCCCACTACAATTAATAGTAATAACTATGCTTATGTGGAGAGTAATAATTTTATGCATGTAGCTCATGATAAGAATGTTTCATGTGATAGTTATATTGTTGAGTTTGTTCATGATGCTACTGAAAGTTATTATGAGAGAGGGAAACATGGTTATATGCATCTTAATAATATTAAGTTTCTCCTCTTTATGTTGAGAATATTGAAGTTGCGCTTGTGTTGCCTTCCTATGCTTGTTGCATTATGCTTACATGACTTGTTTATTTACAAGATTCCTTTTCATGGGAAGTGGGTTAGACTTAAAAGTCTTTCTTATTTTCTTTTGATGCTCTCTTTTGCTTCAACTCTTATTTCTTGCGCGAGCGTCATTAAAATTATTGAGCCCATCTTAATGGCTATAAAGAAAACACTTCTTGGGAGATAACCCATGTTTTTATTTTGCTACTGTTTTGTTGTGTCTTGGAAGTTGTTACTACTGTAGCAACCTCTCCTTATCTTTATTTTATCGCATTGTTGTGCCAAGTAAAGTCTCTAATAGAAAGTTGATGCTAGATTTGGATTTCTGCGCAGAAACAGATTTCTTTGCTGTCACGAATTCGCATTTTTCTCTCTGTAGGAAATTCGTAAAATCTTGAAAAAAATCATGTGTGATCCTCAGATATGTATGCAACTTCCATTAGTTTTGAGTTTTCTGATCTGAGAAAGTTAAGTGCCTCGAAAAAATTCGTCTTTACGGACTGTTCTGTTTTGACAGATTCTGCCTTTTATTTCGCATTGCCTCTTTTACTGTGTTTGAGTGGATTTCTTTGCTCCATTAAATTTCAGTAGCCTTGGGTAATGTCCAGAAGTGTTGGGAATGATTGTGTCCTTGCTGAACATGTGAATTTTTGATTATGCACTAACCCTCTAATGAAGTTTATGAGAAGTTTGGTGTGGCGAAAATTTTCAAGGGTCAATAGAGAAGGGTGATATAATGTGATCAAGAAGAGTGAAGAGCCTAAGCTTGGGGATGACCCTGTTGTTCATCCCTGCATATTTCAAGAAGACTCAAGCGTCTAAGCTTGGGGATGCCCAAGGCATCCCCTTCTTCATCAACTTATCAGGTCATCTCTGGTGAAACTATATTTTAATTCTTTCACATCATATGTGCTTTACTTGGAGCGTCTGTGTGCTTTTATTTTTGTTTATATTTGAATAAATTTGGATCCTAGCAATCCATGTGTGGGAGAGAGACACGCTCCGCTTTTTCATTTGAACACTTGTGTTCTTCGTTTTACTTTAATATTCATGGCGAAAGTTGAAAGTCGCTTCATTTATTGCTATTTGGTTGGAAACAGGAAATGCTTCATGCGGTAGTTGGTATATTGTCTTGAATAATTTGATACTTGGCAATTGTTTTGAGCTCTCAAGTAATCATGTTTAAGCTCTTGCATCATGTAGTTTAATCTATTAGTGGAGAACTACCGTAGAGCTTGTTGAAACTTGGTTTGCATGATTGGTCTCACTAAGGTCTAGATATTTTCTGGTAAAAGTGTTTGAACAACAAGGAAGACAGTGTAGAGTCTTATAATGCTTGCAATATGTTCTTGTGTAAGTTTTTGCTGTACCGGTTCATACTTGGTTGAAACATATGTAATGCAATGATAATCCATGGAAATCCGAGCTAATTAGGACAAGGTGCGGGCACTATTGGTATTCGATGCATGAGGCTTGCAACTTATAGGAGGTTTTATGCATAACACATATGAATTATTACTACCGTTGACAAAATTGTTTCCATGTTTTCAAAATAACAAGCTCTAGCACATGAGTAATCCTGCTTCCCTCTGCGAAGGGCCTTTCTTTTACTTTATGTTGAGTCAGTTTACCTACTTCTTTCTATCTTAGAAGCAAACACTTGTGTCAACTGTGTGCACTGATTCTTACATGCTTACTTATTGCACTTGTTATATTACTTTGTGTTGACAACTATCCATGAGATATACATGTTACAAGTTGAAAGCAATTGTTGAAACTTAATCTTCCTTTGTGTTGCTTCGAAACCTCTTACTTTGAATCTATTGCTTTATGAGTTAACTCTTATGCAAGTCTTATTGATGCTTGTCTTGAAAGTACTATTAATGAAAAGTTTTTGCTATATGATTCAGTTGTTTAGTCATTATCTTTTTGTTAGCAAACCATTGCTTTGAATCACTTCATTCATCTCATATGCTTTACAATAGTGTTGATCAAGATTATGTTGGTAGCATGTCACTTCAGAAATTATTCTTTTTATCGTTTACCTACTCGAGGGCGAGTAGGAACTAAGCTTGGGGATGCTTGATACGTCTCCAACGTATCTACAATACCTACATGTTTTGTTCACACTTTATATCATTTTTATGCATTTTCTGGAACTAACCTATTAACAAGATGCCGAAGCGCCAGTTCCTGTTTTCTGCTGTTTTTGGTTTCAGAAATCTTATACGAGAAATATTCTCGGAATTGGACGAAACAAAAGCACAAGGCCTTATTTTCCACGGAGGGTTCCAGGACACCGAAGGATCGACGGAGAGGGGCCACGAGGTGGCCACCCCATCTGGCGGTGCGGCCAAGGGGGGGGGGGGCGCCCCCCTATGGTGTGGGCCCTCGGGACCCCTCCGAGGCTGCCCTTCCGCCTATATATTCTCTCTATCGCGAAAACCCTAAATAATCCAGTCATATTCCACGAAGAGTTCCGTAGCTGCCGCCATCGCGAAGACAAGTTTCGGGGACAGAAGTCTCTGTTCCGGCATGCCGCCGGGACGGGGAATTGCCCCCGGTCATCTCCATCGACACCACCGCCATCTTCATCGTCGTTGCTGTCTCCCATGATGAGGAGGGAGTAGTTCTCCCCCGAGGCTGAGGGCTCTACCGGTAGCTATGTGGTTCATCTCTCTCTCTCTCCCATGGTGTGATCTTTATGTGATCATGAGCTTTGTATCACTATTAATCTATGTGCTACTCTAGTGATGTTATTAAAGTAGTCTATTCCTCCTCCATGATGTAAAGGTGACAGTGTGTGCATCATGTAGTACTTGGCGTAGGTTATGATTGTAGTCTCTTGTAGATTATGAAGTTAACTATTACTATGATAGTATTGATGTGATCTATTCCCCCTTTCATAGCTATTGGTGACAGTGTGTATGCTATGTTTGTACTCGGTCTAAATTGCAACGGTCTATTATGCACTCTAGAGGTTACTTTAATATGAACTCCGGATGTTGTGGAGCTTGTTTACTCCGGCTTGAGGTGTGCTCTTGTAGCCCTACACAATGATTGGTGTTTGTTATCCAACAAGAGAGTGTTTGATAGTAGCACAAGTGAGGAGAAGTTATTTATTTATTATGTGATCATTGTTGAGAGTGGCCACTAGTGAAAGTAGGATCCCTAGGCCTTGTTTCCAAATACTGCAAACACCGCTTATTTACTGTTTTACTGCATGTTTATTTCCTGCAATATTTATTTCATATCGCAATTACCGTTTACCACCATCTATACCACCTGCGTTTTACTATCTCTTCGCCGAACTAGTGCACCTATACATCTAACAAGTGTATTAGGTGTGTTGGGGACACAAGAGACTTCTTGTATCTTAATTGCAGGGTTGCTTGAGAGGAATATCTTTGACCTCTACCTCCCTGAGTTCGATAAAACTTGGGTGATTCACTTAAGGGAAACTTGCTGCTGTTCTACAAACCTCTGCTCTTGGAGGCCCAACACTGTCTACAGGAAAAGAAGCGTGCGTAGACATCAGCGAGGCCGCAGCGTCCTCCTCCTTGAGGCGGCGGTGGCCCGATGCCGTCGTGCCGATGAGCCGGAGCAGAGAACGCGTGGCTCGCCCCATCGCGGATGACGACGCCTCCAGAAGGAGGTGCGGGCGCAGCCGAGCGCGTGCGGTCGCCGGCTGCTGACGATTCGGTGCACGAGCTCCCGGACGCCGCGGTCCTTTCCGGCCGCTTCAACACAGTCGGCGCCGTCGGCGCCATGCACTCCGCCTGCGGGAAGTACAATGGAACTCGTGGCGGATCGCCGTGGACGCACTGGCAGACGCCATACTGCCGCAGCGTGGCATCGACTTCGCGGCCGTGCCACCAGGCACGGCGGCCGACGGTGTTAAAGCGGCCGCTCGAGCGGCCGGCAGCCCGCGTGAGCTCGATGGCGCGCTCATCTTCGAATCGCCGCGGCCAGACCGAGCTTTCGAGCCCGTTGGCCGGCACGTTCCTCTCCGCGGGCGTCAACAGGTTCCGTCGTTCCCTGGTGAGGGGTCGCGCATGTGGTCCTGCCGGTGGCGACAGTGGCACGGCAAAGCCGGCTTTGGAGACGTGCCAGCTGTGCGGCAGTTTGTACTGTACTGGCACGGGGATGCGCTGCCAGTACATTACGTCGGCCTCGTCGAGGCTAAGCGGCAACGAGTGCAGCACGCCGCTGCCGCTGCCATCGACCTCGTCGTTGTGCGCCATCGTCGGTGGGTGCGGGGGAGATTTGCTCGGCGGTTGCGACCGTGGTGGATAGGGTTGGAAGGCGGGGAAAAAGAGAAGTGCGCGCCGGTGGGGTTCTAAGGGAGGCGGCGGACATGCATTAAAGGCGCGTGGGGAAGGTGGGTGGACGCCGTGTGGCCAGTCGCTGCCCTCGTCGCCGCTTGGATTTCCGCGTGGGAGTCCATTAACGCCGACGACAAACCTTCCCGCGTTGTTTTCGATGCGAACCGTCGCGTCCTCTCGCTCACAAGGCGGCCCCACCCCGAAAACCATCGTCTCACGAGACGTCGGCACACCCGATTTACACCCTTCGCGAAGGGGCCATCACGGGATTGCCGGTGTTTATATTGGGCTTGAAAACCCTTCAGCGCTATTTAAAGTGTGCATGTATGTTGCTATTTTCGATACCGGCACCTAAAATTCTATCGAGTCATATATTATTAGAGCATCTTCAGTTGCGTCCCCCAAAGCGTCCCCCAAAGCAATTTGGGGCGCGCCGGACAAAAAATGCGTTCCAGCCGCGTCCCCCAAAGCCCATTTTTGTTCGGCGCGGCCCGATACGGTGTCCGGCGCCCCGAGCCCGTCCCCGTCCCATAGGGGACGCTCCGGGCACGCCGGACACAACGAAAGCGAGGCGGGCTCCCACATGTCGGCCACTATTTGCATAAACCGTTGGTTCGCGCCTTTATCTCGTCGCTCCTTCCTTCCCGCGCCTCCCACCCCTCGCCGCCGCTGGATTTCCCGGCCGTTTGGACGTCTGATCTCTGCTGAGAGTCGGCACCGTCGACGCGGCTGAGGCTCCGCCGGTCCGTGCCGCCGCCGCTTCCCGCGCGTCCGAACGCGCCGTCAAATCCGCCCCACCTCCCGCGCACACAAGGTGCTCGACGACTTGCCAGTAGGCGCGATTGGCCGTTGTTCGTTGCGTCGTCTGCGTCGGCGCTATTTTAACCATTGATTTTGCTTTAGCCATGGACAGCGACGATGAGATGCTTGCCCTGCTGCTGGAGGAAGAGCAAGCCTTCGACGACGACCTGCGGGAGCATTTGCTGGTCATCGCGTCCCTGCAGGACATGGTTGACGCTGAGGCGGAGAAGAGGAAGAGGCCGCGCCGCGGAGGATCAAGGCGGGGAAGAAGGAAGTCGAAGCCCCGGCAGAGGATGGAGGGGCATGCCATGCTGCACAACGACTACTTTGCAGACGGTGCAACACATGAAGACAAGTTTCGGCGCCAGTACAGGATGAGCAAGGGCCTTTTCATGAATATCCTCCACGGCGTTCGAGAGTTCGACCCCTACTTCAAGCTCAAGGTCGACGCTGTAGGCGTTCTCGGGTTCTCGTCCATTCAGAAGTGCACCGCCGCCATGAGGATGCTTGCATACGGAGCACCTGCCGATACACAGGACGACTACCTTCGCATGAGTGAGTCTACTGCCATTGAGTGCATGTACAAGTTTTGCCGAGCTGTGGTGGAAAGTTTGGCAAATACTATTTGAGAGGGCCAACTGAGGAAGAGACTGCAAGGATCATGGCACAAAATGCTGCCAGAGGATTTCCTGGAATGTTTGGAAGCATCGATTGCATGCCCTGGGCATGGAAGAACTGCCCGTTTGCTTGGCAAGGTATATACAAAGGCGTCATGGATATTGCAGTGTTGTGCTTGAAGCTGTGGCAGATTATAACCTGTGGATTTGGTATTCTTTCTTTGGCATGGCGGGATCACACAATGACATCAACGTGTTGCAGCGGTCTCCGGTGTTCAGCAGACTAGTGGAAGGGCATGCTTCACCATGCAACTATGAGATCAATGGCCACCAATATACCAAAGGCTATTATCTAGCCGATGGTATATATCCAAAATGGGCCACTTTTGTCAAAACAATATCGAATCCATCAGGTATGAAGAATTCCCACTATGCTACGCGACAGGAGGCTTGCAGGAAGGATGTCGAGCGGGCATTTGGTGTGCTTCAAGCACAATTTGCCATTGTTCGGTACCCTGCTCTAAGCTGGTCTCACGACCAAATATGGGAGGTGATGCAGGCTTGTGTGATCATGCACAACATGATCATCGAGGATGACCGCAAGAATCATGCCAGGACACATGTTGGTCCCTATGAGTGTTAGGCCCTCTTGCGGAGGTTGATCATGAGTTGCATTTTGCTGATTTTCTCGCTATGCACACAGAGATCCGTGACAGCAATGTTCATGATCAACTTCAAGCTGATCTCGTTGAGCATTTGTGGAGGATCAAAGGAAATATCGTGGCACCTTGATGTAGCATCTAGCCCTATTTATTATATTTGTTTACTTGTTTTATTGTTTGTTGTAATTTAATTTGAAAACAATCCTCGCAAACATTTTTATTCATATGCTACATTTGATAATAGTTATGTGTTAAAAAAAGTATTTTAAATGTTTGGGGGCGGCGTTTGGAGGACGCGGCTGGGGAGCGACGTCCCCCAAACGCGGCACGAACAAAACACGTCCCTCAAACGCTCAATCCGGCGCGGTTCGGGGGACGCTTTGGGAGACGCGACTGGAGATGCTCTTAGTCAGTTCGTTCCTTGGTCGGGGCCTGCAAATCCGCGTGCCGATTGGTCGATCCTCCATTGTTTAGAATTTAGAGCTGATCTTCTACTCATCAATTAATGAAGTCATCATGCCTTGCTATGTAGCTACGGTACCAGTGTATGGATCAACGTTTCTGCGTAAAACGAGCTGAAAGAGCTGAACCGTTCTATAGCTAGCTTGTGGACGAGCAGAGAGCGAGACCACGTCGTGCACCTTTTTGGCGGCGATCCTTGCCTCGCTTCCGCCTGTATGATGACCAAGGTTTAAAATAGTACGCTATTTTTTTATTAATAATGCGCTATAGCACTATTTTAAATCATAATGGTGACCACTGGGGTGCACCAAGACACTGCCGTACGTAGTGTGTTGGTCCTGGTTGCCCGCTTCTGCGTGTGTGATAACCTTTCCTTGTTCATTTTCCTACTCTTCGTGCTCGGCGTCATCACCTGCATTCCTCTCCTCTTCCCTCCTACTGTCCTACCACTGCTTTTCTCTATGCCTCCAACCTCTAGGCTACCGACAAGAGAGGTCTGCTATAATGAGGAGATCGTTATAAAACACAAGGACTAGGGTTAGATGTAACTTTTTTGTTGGTCTTAGATTTGGGTATTTCCTCTTGTTTATCTGGTCAAATGGTTTTCGGAAACACATCCCTTTTGTGCTACCACCGTTGGGTTTTTTATTGGTGTGAATGTTCCCCATACATGATTCTTCTACGGTACGTGAATCTACGAAAACTTAATTGAGAAACCAACGTTGATATTTCAAAATGTGTAATTGCTTTCTTGTATGTACATATTGTTGTAGGATATTTATTATACTTACATAATGTAGAATTCTCTGTAGTATATTTACATATAAGAAAATAGACAGAAATATACACACTTATACTCTGTAGATCATCTAAGCGAAATACATTTTGGGGTTGAATGTAATACATTTATTATTCTTTGCTCGACCAGAGGAAGCACAATTTAATGCAATTTCCCAAACTGAAGTTTAAAATATACGTTTTCATTGTGGAAACCTAATTGACCATCGTTTTATTATAATGGTAGGAGGCTAAATTTTGTAAACGTGAACCTTCACATTAAAAACATAATACGTTTTAATGTTCCTATAGAGAATAAAACAAAAACATATTAATGATTATTTGTTAAGGATTATACCTCTAAAAATCTTGGTAATTTTTAGTAACTTATGGATCTATCAAAGGTCAAAATATTTAGTATAAATTACAACAATTTGTAGTTTCATCGATAATTCTCCCGTACCAAATAGCGTAGAGACATGCACAATCTATTAGTACTTGTTTCAGTACTGTGAGGAAACAAATGTTGGATGTACTTATTAACTAATTTCATGTACAAATTTGTATTATGATCAAGGTTTATTATGTATTAGGTGAAGTTTTTAGGTACTTAGTCTGAACTCACAATGTTTTCCTTGTAAAAACCAATTTTCTTTGTTAACATATCAGAACTCAACTCTATGCCCCGATTCAGTCAATAATTCACCCACAAACACTTCAGATTGCACATTCGACCAAACGGGATAAGAAATTGTTTCTTTCTCAAAATTCCATTCACAATTACTTGCACTCTCTTCTTTCTGAAAATACAGTGTTCAACAAAGATATATATTCACATTTTAAACTCCCAATCATATTCAGGATGCCAATAATAGCTTACACTACATGGCGCACACTACATGAATTGATTAGGTATTCAGGAAGCCAATTGGCCTATCTGCACGTACAATCCAAGTCAGGTATCCATAAATTCTGAAATTTTCATTGAAATTTTGAATTCTGTATTCAAGGCTAATTTATAACTTCTGATGAGGTGCTGAAAAGGGAAAACGAAAATGCATATTGGCTGGTTTTGGACAAAATCATGATAGCTATATTGACCGGAGGTGTCGGATTTCGTGATCTTTATCTTACAGGGTGTCAGCCTTGACATTTATGTGCGACAAAAGTTCCCAGATAATAACATACAGTTATCCGGCTTTTGGCCAAACAAAAACCTACCAAACAAAGAACAGCCCGGCTAGGAAATATTTCTACGGGTTCGGCCAAACCTGGATATGGCGCTGGTTCCGACGCTCGCATTTCCAGCTCCCCTCATTCACTCGAGTAGTTGTCTGGTGTGACATTTTCAGCCGCGAGCTCCTGGTCACCGCTGATCTCCCTGCCCCGCCCCCTCGAGCTGTCTTCATGGAGATCTCTAGTCACCTACCCTTCTGAGGGTCGCACGACCTCAATCAATTAATGCATGTCCAAGCACCAAGGAAAGAGACCAAGGCCAAAGCTCCGACGAACGGGCTGACGCTGGTGGAGAAGGCTCTTGAGACCAAGAAGCGTGGTACCCGGCGTCTCACCATGAGGGCAAAGAATACCGAGGCAAAATGAATAGGACCACTGAAGACGGACGAGATCGCTGCGTCCGCCAGGACATGAGAACGAGTTACCATCGTTTGTTTCTCCGGCCGATCATGCGTAAGCATGCAAGCACTAATATGCAGGTTGAACCCATCGGACACGTGCAGGGTGTAGTTCTTACCAAAACGCGGTGAGGCTGGGAAGCTATTGGACTGTATTTTTCCTTTGTTTTCTGTTTAACAAAGGAACATTTTGGAAGGGTCCAAAGCCACTGGTAGAAAAAAGGGCTTTGGTCGCGGTTCGCAACAGCCATTAGTCGCGGCTGCGCAACCGGGGCTAATGATGCGCGACTAAAGCCCCCCCCTTTAGTCGCGGTTGCTTACGAATCGCGACTAAAGGCACGTCCACGTACGACGATCCGTCGGGGCGGAGGACCTTTAATCGCGGTTCTCTGGCTAACCGCGACTAAAGGCCTCCGCAGTTTAGGGTTTTAGCCCCCACCCCATAAATCTGGTTTCTTTTTAGTTTGTAATTGTTTTATTTCTTTTATATTTAATTTTGTGTTTTATTTTAATTTTGAAGAAGTTTCAGTACACATATTCTACGGTACTATATACATGCATATGAATGTACAATTTCAAACAAATTTGAAATTAGAACCAAGAAAATTCAAGAGGAATACAATATATATATATATTCAATATCGGATGACCATATACAATTTTGAACAAGTTTTCATACATAATTTACTTCATCCACAGTTCTACGTCCTCGTAATAGTGTTCTCCTTTAGGATGGAGGACTTCCCTCATGAACCATCCTGCTAGTTTCTCTTGAAGTGGTCGGAAGCGAGCTTCTGGACTAAGCGTCTTCCGGAGGTTATTCCTCTTGATGTTGTTCTCAGACGGCTGCCGCTCAGTGGTGTATCTCCGGATCATCTCACAAACATAGTATCCACATAGATTGGTCCCCGGTGGCTGTTTATCCCCAGTCACTGACCTTTTAAATTCTAGCTCTTTTTTGAATTCACCGACCTTTTCATCTGTGAACCGTCTCCAAACCCTACGAGGCAAAGAAAATTAAATGAACAAGAGAGTTATTAGTTACTTGATATTAGGAAATGAACGAAATAGGCCGATCGATATAGAGCGCAAATGAATGAAAATAATTACTTTTGCATCATTTTTCTCATGTCGACCCAAAGCTTTGGATCCATATTCAGAGAGTCGATGACGAGAACTGAGGAGGTGTGAAATTGAATTACTAGCAGAATCCAGTGGAACCTGCGGACACGATACATGCACAGTCATGCATAACTCATCGATTAGCCACATACCATGCATGGAGTAAACAAAAGATAATGTGCTCAAGACAGAAACACTCACCCAAAATGGAAAGGAAATAGAATTTCACTTTTGAGTTGCTGCTTTGTAAGAAAAAGCCACAGGTCTTTCTCCACGTCGGCGGGGTGTTTTTCTAACACATATACATTAATGATTTGTGGGTCAATGAACCCAACATCATGGATGTTTGATGCGCGTAGATGTACACGTCCGTTGGGAACCCCAAGAGGAGGTATGATGCGCACAGTGGCAAGTTTCCCTCAGTAAGAAACCAAGGTTTAATCGGACCAGTAGGAGTCAAGAAGCACGTTGAAGGTTGATGGTGGCGAAATGTGATGCGGCGCAACACCGGGGATTCCGGCGCCAACGTGGAACCTGCACAACACAACCAAAGTACTTGCCCCAACGAAGAGTGAGGTTGTCAATCTCACCGGCTTGATGTAACAAAGGATTAACCGTATTGTGTGGAAGATGATTGTTTGCGAAGACAGTAAAGAACAAGTATTGCAGTAGATTGTATGCGATGTAAAGAATAGGACCGGGGTCCACAGTTCACTAGAGGTGTCTCTCCCATAAGATAAAAGCATGTTGGGTGAACAAATTACAGTCGGGCAATTGACAAATAGAAAGGGCATAACAATGCACATACATGATATGATAAATATAGTGAGATTTAATTGGGCATTACGACAAAGTACATAGACCGCCATCCATGCATCTATGCCTAAAAAGTCCACCTTCAGGTTATCATCCGAACCCCTTCCAGTATTAAGTTGCAAAGCAACAGACAATTGCATTAAGTATGGTGCGTAATGTAATCAACAACTACATCCTTAGACATAGCATCAATGTTTTATCCCTAGTGGCAACAGCACATCCACAACCTTAGAACTTTCTGTCACTGTCCCAGATTTAATGGAGGCATGAACCCACTATCGAGCATAAATACTCCCTCTTGGAGTTAAGAGCAAAAACTTGGCCAGAGCCTCTACTAATAACGGAGAGCATGCAAGATCATAAACAACACATAAGTAATAGATTGATAATCACCATAACATAGTATTCTCTATCCATCGGATCGGACAAACACAACATATAGTATTACAGATAGATGATCTTGATCATGTTAGGCAGCTCACAAGATCCAACAATGAAGCACAATTAGGAGAAGACGACCATCTAGCTACTGCTATGGACCCATAGTCCAGGGTGAACTACTCACTCATCACTCCGGAGGCGATCATGGCGATGAAGAATCCTCCGGAGATGATTACCCTCTCCGGCAGGGTGCCGGAGGCGATCTCCTGAATCCCCCGAGATGGGATTGGCGGCGGCGGCGTCTGGAAGGTTTTCGTATCGTGGCTCTCGGTGGAGGGTTTCGCGACGAAGACTTTAAGTAGGCGGAAGGGCAACGCGGGGGGCCACACGAGGGCCCCACACACCAGGGCCGCGCCGCCCTAGTGTGGCGGCGCCTCGTGGCCCCACTTCCTTTCCTCTTCGGTCTTCTGGAAGCTTCGTGCAAAAATAGGACCCTGGGCGTTGATTTCGTCCAATTCCGAGAATATTTCCTTACTAGGATTTCTAAAACCAAAAACAGCAGAAAACAGCAACTGGCTCTTCGGCATCTTGTTAATAGGTTAGTGCCGGAAAATGCATAAATACGACATAAAGTGTGTATAAAACATGTAGATATCATCAATAATGTAGCATGGAACATAAGAAATTATCGATACGTTGGAGACGTATCAGCAAACCCAAGCTTAGTTCTGCTCGTCCCGAGCAGGTAAACGATAACAAGGATAATTTCTGGAGTGACATGCCATCATAAACTTGATCATACTATTGTAAGCATATGTAATGAATGCAGCGATCAAAACAATGGTAATGACATGAGTAAACAAATGAATCATAAAGCAAAGACTTTTCATGAATAGTACTTCAAGACAAGCATCAATAAGTCCATAAGAGTTAACTCATAAAGCAATAAATCAAAGTAAAGGTATTTGAAGCAACACAAAGGAAGATTAAGTTTCAGCGGTTGCTTTCAACTTATAACATGTATATCTCATGGATAGTGTCAATGTAAAGTAATATAACAAGTGCAATATGCAAGTATGTAGGAATCAATGCACGGTTCACACAAGTGTTTGCTTCTTGAGGTGGAGAGAGATAGGTAAACTGACTCAACAATAAAAGTAAAAGAAAGGTCCTTCAAAGAGGAAAGCATCGATTGCTGTATTTGTGCTAGAGCTTTTATTTTGAAAACATGAAACAATTTTGTCAACGGTAGTAATAAAGCATATGAGTTATGTAAATTATATCTTACAAGTTGCAAGCCTCATGCATAGTATACTAATAGTGCCCGCACCTTGTCCTAATCAGCTTGGACTACCGGATCATCGCAATACACATGTTTTAACCAAGTGTCACAATTGGGTACCTCCATGCCGCCTGTACAAAGGTCTAAGAAGAAAGCTCGCATTTGGATTTCTCGCTTTTGATTATTCTCAACTTAGACATCCATACCGGGACAACATGGACAACAGATAATGGACTCCTCTTTAATGCATAAGCATGTGGCAACAGATTAATATTCTCATATGAGATTGAGGATATATGTCCAAAACTGAAACTTCCACCATGATTCATGGCTTTAGTTAGCGGCCCAATGTTCTTCTCTAACAATATGCATGCTCCAACCATTAAGGTGGTAGATCTCTCTTACTTCAGACAAGACGGACATGCATAGCAACTCACATGATATTCAACAAAGAATAGTTGATGGCGTCCCCCGAAGCATGGTTATCGCACAACAAGCAACTTAATAAGAGATAAAGTGCATAAGTACATATTCAATACCACAATAATTTTTAAGGCTATTTTGTCCCATGAGCTATATATTGCAAAGGCGAATGATGGAATTTTAAAGGTAGCACTCAAGCAATTTACTTTGGAATGGCGGAGAAATACCATGTAGTAGGTAGGTATGGTGGACACAAATGGAATGATGGTTGGCTCAAGGATTTTGGATGCATGAGAAGTATTCCCTCTCGATACAAGGTTTAGGCTAGCAAGGTTATTCGAAGCAAACTCAAGGATGAACCGGTGCAGCAAAACTCACATAAAAGACATATTGTAAACATTATAAGACTCTACACCGTCTTCCTTGTTGTTCAAAACTCAATACTAGAAATTATCTAGACCTTAGAGAGACCAAATATGCAAACCAAATTTTAGCAAGCTCTATGTATTTCTTCATTAATGGGTGCAAAGTATATGATGCAAGAGCTTATACATGAGCACAACAATTGCCAAGTATCACATTATCCAAGACATTTTAGAATTACTACATGTAGCATTTCCCGATTCCAACCATATAACAATTTAACGAAGAAATTTCAACCTTCGCCTTGAATATTATGAGTAAAGCCTAAGGACATATTTGTCCATATGCAACAGCGGAGCGTGTCTCTCTCCCATACAGTGAATGCTAGGATCCATTTTATTCAAACAAAAACAAAACAAACCGACGCTCCAAGCAAAGCACATAAGATGTGACTGAATAAAAATGTAGTTTCAGGGGAGGAACCTGATGATGTTGTCGATGAAGGGGATGCCTTGGGCATCCCCTTAGACGCTTGAGTCTTCTTAAAATATGCAGGGGTGAACCACGGGGCATCCCCAAGCTTAGAGCTTTCACTCCTCTTGATCATAGTATATCATACTCCTCTCTTGACCCTTGAAAACTTCCTTCACACCAAACTTCAAGCAAACTCATTAGAGGGTTAGTGCACAATTAAAAATTCACATATTCAGAGATGACACAATCATTCTTAACACTTCTGGACATTGCACAAAGCTACTGGACATTAATGGATTAAAGAATTCATCCAACATAGCAAATACGGCAATGCGAAATAAAAGGCAGAATCTGTCAAAAACAGAATAGTCCGTAAAGACGAACCTGAAAGGGGCACTAGACTTGCTCAAATGGAAAAACTCAAAACTAATGAACGTTGCGTACATATCTGAGGATCATGCTCGTAATTTTGCAGATTTTTTAGATTTTTTTACAGAGACTTATGCCAGAATTCGTGACAGACAGCAATGCTGTTTCTGCGCAGCGATCCCAAATATAACATCAACTTTAACATAGAAACTTTACTTGGCACAAAAACATGATAAGTAGAGGTTGCTACAGTAGTAAACAACTTCCAAGACTCAACAAAACAAAAATTGCTGTAGTAAAATAAACTCATGGGTTATCTCCCAAGAAATGCTTTTCTTTAACGCCTTTCAGCTAGGCGCAGAAAGTGCAAATCAAGTAACATTAAGAGTAGAAGCATCAACATCATAATTTGTTCTAATAATAGAATCAAAAGGCAACTTCATTCTCTTTCTAGGGAAGTGTTCCATACCTTTCTTGAGAGAAAATTGATATCTAATATTACCTTCCTTCATATCAATAACAGCACCAACGGTTCGAAGAAAAGGTCTTCCCAACACAATAGGACAAGATGCATTGAATTCGATATCCAAGACAACAAAATCAACGGGGACAAGGTTATTGTTAACCGTAATGCGCACATTAATCCTCCCCAAAGGTTTCTTTTTAACATTATCGGCAAGATTAACATCCAAATAACAATTCTTCAATGGTGGCAAGTCAAGCATATCATAAATCTTTTTAGGCATAACAGAAATACTTGCACCAAGATCACATAAAGCATTACATTCAAAGTCATTGAATTTCATTTTAATGATGGGCTCCCACCATCTTCTAACTTTCTAGGAATAGAAGTTTCAAGTTTTAGTTTCTCTTCTCTAGCTTTTATGAGAGCGTTTGTAATATGTTTTGTAAAGGCCAAATTTATAGCACTAGCATTAGGACTTTTAGCAAGTTTTTGTAATAACTTTATAACTTCAGAGATGTGGCAATCATCAAAATCTAAATCATTATGAGCTACAGCAATGGGATCATTGTCCCCAAGGTTGGAAAAAATTTCAGCAGTTTTATCACAAGTGGTTTCAGCAGTTTTAGCAATTTCAGGCAGTTTTGTACGCTTTGCACTAGGAGTAGAAACATTGCCAACACCAATTATTTTACCATTGATAGTAGGAGGTGCAGCAACATGTGAATCATTATCATTACTAGTGGTGGTAATAGTCCAAACTTTAGCTACATTATTCTCTTTAGCTAGTTTTTCATTTTCCTCTCTATCCCACCTAGCACGCAATTCAGCCATTAATCTTATATTCTCATTAATTCTAACTTGGATGGCATTTGCTGTAGTAGTAATCTTATTATCAATATCATTATTAGGCATAACTTTCAATTTTAATAGATCAACATCGAGGCAAGTCTATCAACTCTAGAAGCAATAATATCAATTTTATCAAGCTTTTCCTCAACAGATTGTTAAAAGCAGTTTGTGTACTAATAAATTCTTTAAGCATGGCTTCAAGACCAGGGGGTACACTCCTATTATTGTTGTAAGAATTCCCATAAGAATTACCATAACCATTACCATTAGCAGAAGGATATGGCCTATAGTTATTACCAGAATTGTTCCTATAAGCATTGTTGTTGAAATTATTATTTTTAATGAAATTCACATCAACATTTTCTTCTTGAGCAACCAATGAGGCTAAAGGAACATTATTTGGATCAACATTAGATCTACCATTCACAAGCATAGACATAATCACATCAATCTTATCACTCAAGGAAGAGGTTTCTTCAACAGAATTTACCTTCTTACCTTGTGGAGCTCTTTCCGTGTGCCATTCAGAGTAATTTATCATCATATCATCAAGAAGCTTTGTAGCCGCCCCAAAGTGATGGACATAAAGGTACCTCCAGCAGCTGAATCCAATAAATTCCGTGAAGAAAAATTTAGTCCTGCATAGAAGGTTTGGATGATCATCCAAGTAGTCAGTCCATGGGTTGGGCAATTCTTTACCAAAGATTTCATTCTCTCCCATGCTTGAGCAACATGTTCAGTATCTAATTGCTTAAAATTCATTATGCTACTTCTCAAAGATATAATTTTAGCGGGAGGATAATATCTACCAATAAAAGCATCCTTACATTTAGTCCATGAATCAATACTATTCTTAGGCAAAGATAGCAAACAATCTTTAGCTCTTCCTCTTAATGAGAAAGGAAACAATTTCAATTTTATAATATCACCATCTACATCCTTATACTTTTGCATTTCACAAAGTTCAACAAAATTATTAAGATGGGCAGCAGCATCATCAGAACTAACACCAGAAAATTGCTCTCTCATAACAAGATTCAGTAAAGCAGGTTTAATTTCAAAGAATTCTGCTGTAGTAGCAGGTGGAGCAATAGGTGTGCATAGGAAATCATTATTATTTGTGTTTGTGAAGTCACACAACTTAGTATTTTCAGGGGTATTCATTTTAGCAACAGTAAATAAAGCAAACTAGATAAAGTAAATGCAAGTAACTAATTTTTTTGTGTTTTTAATATAGAGAACAAGACAGTAAATAAAGTAAAACTAGCAACTAATTTTTTGTGTGTTTTGTTTAAGTGCAGCAAACAAAATAGTAAATAAAATAAAGCAAGACAAAAACAAAGTAAAGAGATTGGGAAGTGAAGACTCCCCTTGCAGCGTGTCTTGATCTCCCGGCAGCGCCAGAAATTTGCTTGATGCGCGTAGATCACGTCCGTTGGGAACCCCAAGAGGAAGGTATGATGCGCACAGTGGCAAGTTTCCCTCAAGAAACCAAGGTTTAATCGGACCAGTAGGAGTCAAGAAGCACGTTGAAGGTTGATGGTGGCGAAATGTGATGCGGCGCAACACCAGAGATTCCGGCGCCAACGTGGAACCTGCACAACACAACCAATGTACTTTGCCCCAACGAAACAGTGAGGTTGTCAATCTCACCGGCTTGCTGTAACAAAGGATTAACCGTATTGTGTGGAAGATGATTGTTTGCGAAGAACAGTAAAGAACAAGTATTGCAGTAGATTGTATGTGATGTAAAGAATAGGACCGGGGTCCACAGTTCACTAGAGGTGTCTCTCCCATAAGATAAAAGCATGTTGGGTGAACAAATTACAGTCGGGCAATTGACAAATAGAAAGGGCATAACAATGCACATACATGATATGATAAATATAATGAGATTTAATTGGGCATTACGACAAAGTACATAGACCGCCATCCAGCATGCATCTATGCCTAAAAAGTCCACCTTCAGGTTATCATCCGAACCCCTTCCAGTATTAAGTTGCAACGCAATTGCATTAAGTATGGTGCGTAATGTAATCAACAACTACATCCTTAGACATAGCATCAATGTTTTATCCCTAGTGGCAACAGCACATCCACAACCTTAGAACTTTCTGTCACTGTCCCAGATTTAATGGAGGCATGAACCCACTATCGAGCATAAATACTCCCTCTTGGAGTTAAGAGCAAAAACTTGGCCAGAGCCTCTACTAATAACGGAGAGCATGCAAGATCATAAACAACACATAAGTAATAGATTGATAATCACCATAACATAGTATTCTCTATCCATCGGATCCCGACAAACACAACATATAGTATTACAGATAGATGATCTTGATCATGTTAGGCAGCTCACAAGATCCAACAATGAAGCACAATTAGGAGAAGACGAGCATCTAGCTACTATGGACCCATAGTCCAGGGTGAACTACTCACTCATCACTCCGGAGGCGATCATGGCGATGAAGAATCCTCGGGAGATGATTCCCCTCTCCGGCGGGGTGCCGGAGGCGATCTCTGAATCCCGAGATGGGATTGGCGGCGGCGGCTCTCTGGAAGGATTTCCGTATCGTGGCTCTCGGTACGAGAGGGTTTCACGACGAAGACTTTAAGTATGCGGAAGGGCAACGCGGGGGCCACACGAGGGCCCCACACACCGGGCCGCGCCGCCCTAGTGTGGCGGCGCCTCGTGGCCCCACTTCCTTTCCCTCGGTCTTGGAAGCTTCGTGCAAAAATAGGACCCTAGCGTTGATTTCGTCCAATTCCGAGAATATTTCCTTACTAGGATTTCTGAAACCAAAAAAGAAAACAACAACCGGCTCTTCGGCATCTTGTTAATAGGTTAGTGCCGGAAAATGCATAAATACGACATAAAGTGTGTATAAAACATGTAGATATCATCAATAATGTAGCATGGAACATAAGAAATTATCGATACGTTGGAGACGTATCAATGTTCCTTATTCTGCATTCCCTAATCTTCATTCTGCATAATAGCGTACACAACAATATAGTTAGGACAATATGTATATATAGTGCAGGCAATGAACGAGATGGGGTAGAAATAAATCACTTACAGAACGTAGCAACTGATGATAGATTTGTCGAGCTCGCGCAGATTGAACAGCTGGAACAATTCACTCCGATGAACTGTTACATAGTAATGTTTGAAGTGATGCTCATGTCTAACTTCCGCATAAATATATTCTTTGGCAGCGTTATTTTTTATGTAACCCTTGTACCAACGTAGCAGATTTTGCATTTATGGAGGTAGATCCTCTTCCTGCGCAGGGTCGACGAGAGGCACATTCGGCACATATGTAATTGCTACCTCACTTATTGGCGCCTCCTCAAGGCCTAACACTGCACGAAGAGTCATACCTAAGTTGGTCGCTTGTTCTCTGGCACCCGTTACAGTCAATCCCTGTGCTGCCGCAGCTGCTATGATTGTGGGGTCCATTAGTTCAGCATCCGGACCGGTGGCTTTCACTATGAGCGGGGGATCGATTGTTTACTTTGTTCCCCGAGCTGGGCAACTCGTTTCCCGCTTTCTTTACTTTCTAATTCTTTCTCGGCCTCCTCCAAGGCTTTCTTCTCCTGCTTCTCCGCCAACTCTTTGTTCCTCTTGAACATGAGTGCTTGCCTACGAAGTTCACGTGCATAGTCGTCAGGCAGATTCTTCGCGGCTTGGGACGGTGTGCTCAAAAATGACTTAGCCCACTTCTTTTCCTTCTCAGAAAATACTGGCTTGGGCTCGGGCTCTCTTTTCTTCTTGCAGTCCGCCTTCCATTTCTCATGCTGAGCAGCCACGGCCGCTGCATTTTCCTCGACACTAAGTTCCCAAGGTCTCGGGATGAGAGGCTTCAGTGATGGCTCCGGTACCTTTGTGGTCTTAGGTACATAAGGGTCCGGGTTAATAGTCCAGGACTGCTTCTGCTTTGCCGGAGGTGGATTGGGGGGCGTCGATCACCCGCCGGAGAGGGGGGCGGCGGCTGATCACCCGCCGGACGTTGTGGACTGGGGGGCGGCGTCGGCTAACGTGAAGGAGGTGAAGGAGGTGTAGGTGAACCACCACCGCCACCGCCACCGGAGGGGGGTGGACTTGTTGGCCTTGGTGCCTCGCGGAAACTTGATAAACTTCTTTTTCCATAGAATGAATGGCGCTTGACACCTCCAAGTCTTCTCTCCCCTTCGGGTGTAGCATAGTCAATCTCCAGGTCCTCAAACCCTGGAACTATGTCCTCCACCGTGACACGAGCATAGCCATCTTGAATGGGGTTGTTGTGGTGGAGTGCTCCAGGTGGTAAAGCACTGCCGATGGCTACCTTCATGGACATGTTCCCAGTAGGATAATGCAGATGACATTCTTTCATCTGCTTTACATCGTCCACGGGGTAGCGAGGAGGCTCTGGTGTAGTAATATCGATCGCCGGTGCATCAGCAGTAGCCGGTGATACGTCTCCAACGTATCGATAATTTCTTATGTTCCATGCTACTTTATTGATGATACCTACATGTTTTATGCACATTATATGTCATATTTATGCATTTTCTGAACTAACCTATTAACAAGATGCCGAAGAGCCAGTTGCTGTTTTCTGTTGTTTTTGGTTTCAGAAATCCTAGTAAGGAAATATTCTCGGAATTGGACGAAATCTTCGCCCAGGGTCCTATTTTTGCACGGAGCTTCCAGAAGACCGAAGAGATAACGAAGTGGGGCGACGAGGCGCCGCCATAGGGCCGCGCCCTGACCTACCCTTCCGCCTACTTAAAGCCTCCGTCGCGAAAGTACCGAGAGCCACGATACGGAAAACCTTCGAGACGCCGCCGCCGCGTCCCATCTCGGGATTCAGAGATCGCCTCGGCACCTGGGGGAGAGGATTCATCTCCGGAGGACTCTTCATCGCCATGATCGCCTCGGAGTGATGAGTGAGTAGTTCACCCTGGACCATGGGTCCATAGCAGTAGCTAGATGGTCGTCTTCTCCTTGTTGTGCTTCATTGTTGGATCTTGTGAGCTGCCTAACATGATCAAGATCATCTATCTGTAATACTATATGTTGTGTTTGTCGGGATCCGATGGATAGAGAATACTATGTTATGGTGATTATCAATCTATTGATTATGTGTTGTTTATGATCTTGCATGCTCTCCGTTATTAGTAGAGGCTCTGGCCAAGTTTGTACTCTTAACTCCAAGAGGGAGTATTTATGCTCGATAGTGGGTTCATGCCTTCATTGACACCTGGGACGTGACGAGAAAGTTCTAAGGTTGTGATGTGCTGTTGCCACTAGGGATAAAACATTGATTCTATGTCTAAGGATGTAGTTATCGATTACATTACGCACCATACTTAATGCAATTGTCTGTTGCTTAGCAACTTAATACTGAATGGGGTTCGGATGATAACCTGAAGGTGGACTTTTTAGGCATAGATGCAGTTGGATGGCGGTCTATGTACTTTGTCGTAATGCCCGGATTAAATCTCACTATATTTATCATATCATGTATATGCATTGTTATGCCCTTCTCTATTTGTCAATTGCCCGACTGTAATTTGTTCACCCAACATGCTTTTATCTTATGGGAGAGACACCTCTAGTGAACTGTGGACCCCGGTCCTATTCTTTACATAGCATACAATCTACTGCAATTGTGTTTTACTATTTTCTTGCAAACAATCATCTTCCACTCGATACGCTTAATCCTTTGTTACAGCAAGCCGGTGAGATTGACAACCTCACTGTTTCGTTGGGGCAAAGTACTTTGGTTTTGTTGTGCAGATTCCACGTTGGCGCCGGAATCCCTGTTGTTGCGCCGCATCACATTTCGCCACCATCAACCTTCAACGTGCTTCTTGGCTCCTCCTGGTTCGATTAAACCTTGGTTTCTTTCTGAGGGAAAACTTGCTACTGTGCGCATCATACCTTCCTCTTGGGGTTCCCAACGAACGTGTGAGTTACACGCCATCAAGCTCTTTTTCTGGCGCCGTTGCCGGGAGATCAAGACACGCTGCAAGGGGAGTCTCCACTTCTCAATCTCTTTACTTTGTTTTTGTCTTGCTTTATTTTATTTACTACTTTGTTTGCTGCACCTAAACAAAACACACACAAAATTAGTTGCTAGTTTTATTTTATTTACTGTCTTGCTCTCTATATCAAAAACACACAAAAATTAGTTACTTGCATTTACTTTATCTAGTTTGTTTTATTTACCGTTGCTAAAATGAATACCCCTGAAAATACTAAGTTGTGTGACTTCACAAATGCAAATAATAATGATTTCTTATGCACACCTATTGCTCCACCTGCTACTACAGCAGAATTCTTTGAAATTAAACCTGCTTTACTAAATCTTGTCATGAGAGATCAATTTTCTGGTGTTAGTTCTGATGATGCTGCTGCCCATCTCAATAATTTTGTTGAACTATGTGAAATGCAAAAGTATAAGGATGTAGATGGTGATATTATTAAATTGAAAGTGTTTCCTTTCTCATTAAGAGGAAGAGCTAAAGATTGGTTGCTATCTTTGCCTAAGAATAGTATTGATTCATGGACTAAATGTAAGGATGCTTTTATTGGTAGATATTATCCTCCCGCTAAAATTATATCTTTGAGAAGTAGCATAATGAATTTTAAGCAATTAGATACTGAACATGTTGCTCAAGCATGGGAGAGAATGAAAACTTTGGTAAAGAATTGCCCAACCCATGGACTGACTACTTGGATGATCATCCAAACCTTCTATGCAGGACTAAATTTTTCTTCGCGGAATTTATTGGATTCAGCTGCTGGAGGTACCTTTATGTCCATCACATTGGGGGCGGCTACAAAACTTCTTGATGATATGATGATAAATTACTCTGAGTGGCACACGGAAAGAGCTCCACAAGGTAAGAAGGTAAATTCTGTTGAAGAAACCTCTTCCTTGAGTGATAAGATTGATGTGATTATGTCTATGCTTGTGAATGGTAGATCTAATGTGGATCCAAATAATGTTCCTTTAGCTTCATTGGTTGCTCAAAAAGAAAATGTTGATGTGAATTTCATTAAAAATAATAATTTCAACTACAATGCTTATAGGAACAACTCTGGTAATAACTATAGGCCATATCCTTCTGCTAATGGTAATGGGTATGGTAATTCTTATGGGAATTCTTACAACAATAATAAGAGTGTAACCTCTGGTCTTGAAGCTATGCTTAAATAATTTATTAGTACACAAACTGCTTTTAACAAATCTGTTGAGGAAAAGCTTGATAAAATTGATACTATTGCTTCTAGAGTTGATAGACTTGCCTCTGATGTTAATCTTTTAAAACTGAAAGTTATGCCTAATAATGATATTGATAATAAGATTACTACTACAGCAAATGCCATCCAAGTTAGAATTAATGAGAATATAAGATTAATGGCTGAATTGCGTGCTAGGTGGGATAGAGAAGAAAATGAAAAACTAGCTAAAGAGAATAATGTAGCTAAAGTTTGGACTATTACCACCACTAGTAATGCTAATTCTTCACATGTTTCTGCACCTCCTACTATCAATGGTAAAATAATTGGTGTTGGCAATGTTTCTACTCCTAGTGCAAAGCGAACAAAACTGCCTGAAATTGCTAAAACTGCTGAAACTGCTTGTGATAAAACTGCTGAAATTTTTTCCAACCTTGGGAACAATGATCCCATTGCTGTAGCTCATAATGATTTAGATTTTGATGATTGCCACATCTCTGAAGTTATAAAGTTCTTACAAAAACTTGCTAAAAGTCCTAATGCTAGTGCTATAAATTTAGCCTTTACAAAACATATTACAAATGCTCTCATAAAAGCTAGAGAAGAGAAACTAAAACTTGAAACTTCTATTCCTAGAAAGTTAGAAGATGGTTGGGAGCTGATACGTCTCCAACGTATCGATAATTTCTTATGTTCCATGCCACATTATTGATGATATCTACATGTTTTATGCACACTTTATGTCATATTCGTGTATTTTCTGGAACTAACCTATTAACAAGATGCCGAAGTGCCAGTTCTGTTTTGCTGTTTTTGGTTTCAGAAATCCTAGTAACGAAATATTCTCGGAATTGGACGAAATCACCGCCAAGGTTCCTATTTTGCCCGGAAGCATCCAGAACACCCGAGAGCCGCCAGAGGGGGCCCTGGTGGGCCCAGATGACATGGTGGCGCGGCCCCGGCCCTGGCCGCGCCACCCTATGGTGTCGTCGCCTCGTTGACCCTCCTGCGCCGCCTCTTCGCCTATAAAAGCCCCTGCATCGAAAACCCTTACGGAGGAAGCCACGATACGAGAAAAGTTCCAGAGCCGCCGCCATCGCGAAGCCAAGATCCGGGACAGGAGTCTCTGTTCCGGCACCCTGCGGACGGGGAAGTGCCCCCGGAAGGCTTCTCCATCAACACCGCTGCCATCTCCACCGCCATCTTCATCACCGCTGCTTGCTCCCATGAGGAGGGAGTAGTTCTCCATCGAGGCTCGGGGCTGTACCGGTAGCTATGTGGTTAATCTCTCTCCTATGTACCTCAATACAATGATCTCATGAGCTGCTTTACATGATTGAGATTCATATGAGTTTTGTATCACAATTTATCTATGTGCTACTCTAGTGATGTGTTATTAAAGTAGTTTTATTCCTCCTGCATGTGTGCAAAGGTGACAGTGTGTGCACCGTGTTAGTACTTGGTTTATGCTATGATCATGATCTCTTGTAGATTGCGAAGTTAACTATTGCTATGATAATATTGATGTGATCTATTCCTCCTACATATGCATGAAGGTGACAGTGTGCATGCTATGCTAGTACTTGGTTTAGTCGTTTTGATCTATCTTACACTTAAGGTTACTTAAACATGAGCATTATTGTGGAGCTTGTTAACTCCGGCATTGAGGGTTCGTGTAATCCTACGCAATGTGTTCATCATCCAACAAAAGTGTAGAGTATGCATTTATCTATTCTGTTATGTGATCAATGTTGAGAGTGTCCACTAGTGAAAGTGTAATCCTAGGCCTTGTTCCTAAATACTGCTGAGTTACTACTGCTTGTTTACTGTTTTACTGTGTTACTACTGCTGCAATACTACCACCATCAACTACACGCCAGCAAGCTATTTTCTGGCACCATTGCTACTGTTCATATATATTCATACCACCTGTATTTCACTATCTCTTCGCCGAACTAGTGCACCTATTTGGTGTGTTGGGGACACAAGAGACTTCTTGCTTTGTGGTTGCAGGGTTGCATGAGAGGGATATCTTTGACCTCTTCCTCCCTGAGTTCGATAAACCTTGGGTGATCCACTTAAGGGAAACTTGCTGCTGTTCTACAAACCTCTGCACTTGGAGGCCCAACACTGTCTACAGGAAAGGAGGGGAACGTAGACATCAAGCTACTTTTCTGGCGCCGTTGCCGGGGAGGAAAGGTAAAAGGTACTCACACTCCGGATCTCGGCTACTAAGCTATTTTCCGGCGCCATTGTAAGTACTCAAAGCTATTTCCTTTAGACTCTGCAATTGCGACATTTGGTTTCTTGTTTACACTAGTTAGGCATAATGGAAAACAACAAAAATATGAGAGATCTTTATGAACTTTATCTTGAATTAGGACATGATGTGTTTGAAGAAAGAATTAAGAAACCCATGGAACTTTATATGCATGCTAATGGGAATGTTGTTACTATGAATGCTTTGAACACCATTGTTGCTAATGCTATGGAAAATTCTAAGCTTGGGGAAGCTGGCTTTGATGAGCATGATATTTTTAGTCCCCCAAGCATTGAGGAGAAAATTTACTTTGATGATACTTTGCCTCCCATTTATGATGATTATAATGATAGTAGTCTTTTGTTACCACCTGTTATGGAGGATAAATTTGATTATGATTACAATATACCTCCTATATTTGATAGCTACTTTGTTGAATTTGCTCCCACTACAATTAATAAGAATGACTATGCTTATGTTGGGAGTAGTAATTATTTTATGCATGAGACTCATGATAAGAATGCTTTAAGTGATAGTTATATTGTTGAGTTTGCTCATGATGCTACTGAAAGTTATTATGAGAGAGGAAAATATGGTTGTAGAAATTTTCATGTTACTAAAACACCTCTCTATGTGCTGAAATTTTTGAAGCTACACTTGTTTTATCTTCCTATGCTTGTTACTTTGCTCTTCATGAACTTGTTTATTTACAAGATTCCTATGCATAGGAAGCATGTTAGACTTAAATGTGTTTTGAATTTGCCTCTTGATGCTCTCTTTTGCTTCAAATACTATTTCTTGCGAGTGCATCATTAAAACTGCTGAGCCCATCTTAATGGCTATAAAGAAAAGAACTTCTTGGGAGATAACCCATGTGTTATTTGCTACAGTACTTTGTTTTATATTTGTGTCTTGGAAGTTGTTTACTACTGTAGCAACCTCTCCTTATCTTAGTTTTGTGTTTTGTTGTGCCAAGTAAAGTTTCTATGTCAAAGTTGATGTTATATTTGGGATTGCTGCGCAGAAACAGCATTGCTGTCTGTCACGAATCTGGGCCTAGTTCTCTGTAGAAAATTCGAAAAAATCTGCCAATTTACGAGCGTGATCCTCAGATATGTACGCAACTTTCATTAGTTTTGAGTTTTTCCATTTGAGCAAGTCTGGTGCTATTTATAAATTCGTCTTTACGGACTGTTCTGTTTTTGACAGATTCTGCCTTTTATTTCGCATTGCCTCTTTTGCTATGTTGGATTTATTTCTTTGATCCATTAATGTCCAGTAGCATTATGCAATGTCCAGAAGTGAAAAGAATGATTGTGTCACCTCTGAATGTGTGAATTATTAATGATGCACTAACCCTCTAATGAGTTTGCTTGAAGTTTGGTGTGAAGGAAGTTTTCAAGGGTCAAGAGAGGAGAATGATATACTAAGATCAAGAGGAGTGAAAGCTCTAAGCTTGGGGATGCCCCCGTGGTTCATCCCTGCATATTTTAAGAAGACTCAAGCATCTAAGCTTGGGGATGCCCAAGGCATCCCCTTCTTCATCGACAACATCATCAGGTTCCTCCCCTGAAACTATATTTTTATTCGATCACATCTGGTGTTCTTTACTTGGAGCGTCGGTTTGTTTTCGTTTTTGTTTTTGTTTGAATAAGATGGATCCTAGCATTCACTTTGTGGGAGAGAGACACGCTCCGCTGTTGCATATGGACACATGTGTCCTTAGGCTTTACTCATAATGTTCAAGGCGAAGTTTCTTCTTCGTTAAATTGTTATATGGTTGGAATTGGAAAATGCTACATGTAGTAATTGGTAAAATGTCTTGGATAATATGATACTTGGCAATTGTTGTGCTCATGTTTAAGCTCTTGCATCATATACTTTGCACCTATTAGTGAAGAAATACATAGAGCATGCTAAAATTTGGTTTGCATAATTGGTCTCTCTAAGGTCTAGATAATTTCTAGTATTGAGTTTGAACAACAAGGAAGACGGTGTAGAGTCTTATAATGTTTACAATATGTCTTTTATGTGAGTTTTGCTGCACCGGTTCATCCTTGAGTTTGCTTCAAATAACCTTGCTAGCCTAAACCTTGTATCGAGAGGGAATACTTCTCATGCATCCAAAATCCTTGAGCCAACCACTATGCCATTTGTCCACCATACCTACCTACCTACTACATGGTATTTCTCCGCCATTCCAAAGTAAATTGCTTGAGTGCTAACTTTAAACAATTCAAAATTTATCACCTCTTATTTGTGTCAATGTTTTATAGCTCATGAGGAAGTATGTGGTGTTTTATCTTTCGATCTTGTCATTTACTTTTGACAGACTTTCACAATGGACTAGTGGCTTCATCCGCTTATCCAATAATTTTGCAAAAAGAGCTGGCAATGAGGTTCCCAGCCTCAATTAATTAACTTGCATTAATAATTCTCTTCACATGTTTTGCTCTGATTTATCAGTAAGCAACTTAAATTTGCAAATAGACACTCCTCCATGGTATGTGAATGTTGGAAGGCACCCGAGGATTCGGTTAGCCATGGCTTGTGTAAGCAAAAGGTTGGGAGGAGTGTCATCCATAAATAAAGAAAAACTAAACTAAAGTACATGTGTAAACAAAAGAGAAGAGGGATGATCTACCTTGCTGGTAGAGATAACGTCCTTCATGGGAGCCGCTCTTGAAAGTCTGGTTGATGAGGTAGTTAGAGTGCCCACTACCATTCGTTGACAACAACAAACACCACTCAAAATTTTACTTTTATGCTCTCTTTATGTTTTTAAAATAAAAGCTCTAGCACAAATACAGCAATCGATGCTTTCCTCTTTGAAGGACCATTCTTTTACTTTTATTGTTGAGTCAGTTTACCTATCTCCTTCCACCTTAAGAAGCAAACACTTGTGTGGTGCATTGATTCCTACATACTTGCATATTGCACTTGTTATATTACTTTATGTTGACAATATCCATGAGATATACATGTTACAAGTTGAAAGCAACCGCTGAAACTTAATCTTCTTTTGTGTTGCTTCAATGCCTCTACTTTGAATTATTGCTTTATGAGTTAACTTTTATGCAAGACTTATTGATGCTTGTCTTGAAGTACTATTCATGAAAAGTCGTTGCTTTATGATTCAGTTGTTTACTCATGTCATTACCATTGTTTTGATCGCTGCATTCATTACATATGTTTACAATATGATCAAGGTTATGATGGCATGTCACTTAAGAAATTATCTTTGTTATCGTTTTACCTGCTCGGAACGAGCAGAACTAAGCTTGGGGATGCTGATACGTCTCCAACGTATCGATAATTTCTTATGTTCCATGCCACATTATTGATGATATCTACATGTTTTATGCACACTTTATGTCATATTCGTGCATTTTCTGGAACTAACCTATTAACAAGATGCCGAAGTGCCAGTTCCTGTTTTCTGCTGTTTTTGGTTTCAGAAATCCTAGTAACGAAATATTCTCGGAATTGGACGAAATCACCGCCAAGGTTCCTATTTTGCCCGGAAGCATCCAGAACACCCGAGAGCCGCCAGAGGGGGGGTGGGCCCAGATGACATGGTGGCGCGCCCAGCCCTGGCCGCCACCCTATGGTGTCGTCGCCTCGTCGGCCCTCCCGCCGCCTCTTCGCCTATATAAAGCCCCTGCATCGAAAACCCTTACGGAGGAAGCCACGATACGAGAAAAGTTCCAGAGCCGCCCCGAAGCCAAGATCTGGGGGACAGGAGTCTCTGTCCGGCACCCTGCCGGAGCGGGGAAGTGCCCCGGAAGGCTTCTCCATCAACACCGCTGCCATCTCCACCGCCATCTTCATCACCGCTGCTGCTCCCATGAGAGGGAGTAGTTCTCCATCGAGGCTCGGGGCTGTACCGGTAGCTATGTGGTTAATCTCTCTCCTATGTACCTCAATACAATGATCTCATGAGCTGCTTTACATGATTGAGATTCATATGAGTTTTGTATCACAATTTATCTATGTGCTACTCTAGTGATGTGTTATTAAAGTAGTTTTATTCCTCCTGCATGTGTGCAAAGGTGACAGTGCGTGCACCGTGTTAGTACTTGGTTTATGCTATGATCATGATCTCTTGTAGATTGCGAAGTTAACTATTGCTATGATAATATTGATGTGATCTATTCCTCCTACATATGCATGAAGGTGACAGTGTGCATGCTATGCTAGTACTTGGTTTAGTCGTTTTGATCTATCTTACACTTAAGGTTACTTAAACATGAGCATTATTGTGGAGCTTGTTAACTCCGGCATTGAGGGTTCGTGTAATCCTACGCAATGTGTTCATCATCCAACAAAAGTGTAGAGTATGCATTTATCTATTCTGTTATGTGATCAATGTTGAGAGTGTCCACTAGTGAAAGTGTAATCCCTAGGCCTTGTTCCCGAATACTGCTGAGTTACTACTGCTTGTTTACTGTTTTACTGTTTACTACTGCTGCAATACTACCACCATCAACTACACGCCAGCAAGCTATTTTCTGGCACCATTGCTACTGTTCATATATATTCATACCACCTGTATTTCACTATCTCTTCGCCGAACTAGTGCACCTATTTGGTGTGTTGGGGACACAAGAGACTTCTTGCTTTGTGGTTGCGGGGTTGCATGAGAGGGATATCTTTGACCTCTTCCTCCCTGAGTTCGATAAACCTTGGGTGATCCACTTAAGGGAAACTTGCTGCTGTTCTACAAACCTCTGCACTTGGAGGCCCTCTATTCCTAGAAAGTTAGAAGATGGTTGCGAGCCCATCATTAAAATGAAATTCAATGACTTTGAATGTAATGCTTTATGTGATCTTGGTGCAAGTATTTCTGTTATGCCTAAAAAGATTTATGATATGCTTGACTTGCCACCATTGAAGAATTGTTATTTGGATGTTAATCTTGCCGATAATGTTAAAAAGAAACCTTTGGGGAGGATTGATAATGTGCGCATTACGGTTAACAATAACCTTGTCCCCGTTGATTTTGTTGTCTTGGATATCGAATGCAATGCATCTTGTCCTATTGTATTGGGAAGACCTTTTCTTCGAACCGTTGGTGCTGTTATTGATATGAGGGAAGGTAATATTAAATATCAATTTCCTCTCAAGAAAGGTATGGAACACTTCCCTAGAAAGAGAATGAAGTTGCCTTTTGATTCTATTATTAGAACAAGCTATGATGTTGATGCTTCTACTCTCGATGTTACTTGATTTGCACTTTCTGCGCCTAGCTGAAAGGCGTTAAAGAAAAGCGCTTATGGGAGACAACCCATGTTTTTACTACAGCAATTTTTTGTTTTGTTGAGTCTTGGAAGTTGTTTACTACTGTAGCAACCTCTCCTTATCATGTTTTTGTGCCAAGTAAAGTTTCTATGTCAAAGTTGATGTTATATTTGGGATCGCTGCGCAGAAACAGCATTGCTGTCTGTCACGAATCTAGGCACAGTTCTCTGTAGAAAATTCGAAAAAATCTGCCAATTTACGGCGTGATCCTCAGATATGTACGCAACTTTTATTAGTTTTGAGTTTTTCCATTTGAGCAAGTCTGGTGCCACTTTAAATTCGTCTTTACGGACTGTTCTGTTTTGACAGATTCTGCCTTTTATTTCGCATTGCCTCTTTTGCTATGTTGGATTCATTTCTTTGATCCATTAATGTCCAGTAGCTTTATGCAATGTCCAGAATAAAGAATGATTGTGCCACCTCTGAATGTGTGAATTATTAATTGTGCACTAACCCTCTAATGAGTTTGCTTGAAGTTTGGTGTGAAGGAAGTTTTCAAGGGTCAAGAGAGGAGTATGATATACTATGATCAAGAGGAGTGAAAGCTCTAAGCTTGGGGATGCCCCCGTGGTTCACCCCTGCATATTTTAAGAAGACTCAAGCGTCTAAGCTTGGGGATGCCCAAGGCATCCCCTTCTTCATCGACAACATCATCAGGTTCCTCCCCTGAAACTATATTTTTATTCAATCACATCTTGTGTTCTTTACTTGGAGCGTCGGTTTGTTTTTGTTTTGTTTTTGTTTGAATAAAATGGATCCTAGCATTCACTTTGTGGGAGAGAGACACGCTCCGCTGTTGCATATGGACAAATATGTCCTTAGGCTTTACTCATAATGTTCATGACGAAGTTTCTTCTTCGTTAAATTGTTATATGGTTGGAATTGGAAAATGTACATGTAGTAATTCTAAAATGTCTTGGATAATGTGATACTTGGCAATTGTTGTGCTCATGTTTAAGCTCTTGCATCATATGCTTTGCACCCATTAATGAAGAAATACATAGAGCTTGCTAAAATTTGATTTGCATATTTGGTCTCTCTAAGGTCTAGATAATATCTAGTATTGAGTTTTGAACAACAAGGAAGACGGTGTAGAGTCTTATAATGTTTACAATATGTCTTTTATGTGAGTTTTGCTGCACCGGTTCATCCTTGAGTTTGCTTCAAATAACCTTGCTAGCCTAAACCTTGTATCGAGAGGGAATACTTCTCATGCATCCAAAATCCTTGAGCCAACTACTATGCCATTTGTGTCCACCATACCTACCTACTACATGGTATTTCTCCGCCATTCCAAAGTAAATTGCTTGAGTGCTACCTTTAAAATTCCATCATTCGCCTTTGCAATATATAGCTCATGGGACAAAATAGCCTTAAAAACTATCGTAGTATTGAATATGTACTTATGCACTTTATCTTTTATTAAGTTGCTTGTTGTGCGATAACCATGCTTCTGGGGAACGCCATCAACTATTGTTGAATATCATGTGAGTTGCTATGCATGTCCGTCTTGTCTGAAGGATCTATCATTTTAGTGGTTGGAGCATGCAAAATTGTTAGAGAAGAACATTGGGCCGCTAACTAAAGCCATGAATCATGGTGGAAGTTTCAGTTTTGGACATATATCCTCAATCTCATATGAGAATAATAATCATTGCTACATGCTTATGCATTTAAGAGGAGTCCATTATCTGTTGTCCATGTTGTCCCGGTATGGATGTCTAAGTTGAGAATAATCAAAAGCGAGAAATCCAAAATGCGAGCTTTCTCCTTAGACCTTTGTACGGGCGGCATGGAGGTACCCTTTGTGACACTTGGTTGAAACATGGCATGCAAAGATCCGGTAGTCCAAGCTAAGTAGGACGAGGTGCGGGCACTATTAGTATACTATGCATGAGGCTTGCAACTTGTAAGATATAATTTACATAACTCATATGCTTTATTACTACCGTTGACAAAATTGTTTCATGTTTTCAAAATAAAAGCTCTAGCACAAATACAGCAATCGATGCTTTCCTCTTTGAAGGACCATTATTTTACTTTTATTGTTGAGTCAGTTTACCTATCTCTCTCCACGTTAAGAAGCAAACACTTGTGTGAACTGTGCATTGATTCCTACATACTTGCATATTGCACTTGTTATATTACTTTATGTTGACAATATCCATGAGATATACATGTTATAAGTTGAAAGCAACCGCTGAAACTTAATCTTCCTATGTGTTGCTTCAACACCTTTACTTTGATTTATTGCTTTATGAGTTAAATCTTATGCAAGACTTATTGATGCTTGTCTTGAAGTACTATTCATGAAAAGTCTTTGCTTTATGATTCGATTGTTTACTCATGTCATTACCATTGTTTTGATCGCTGCATTCATTACATATGTTTACAAATAGTATGATCAAGATTATAATGGCATGTCACTTCAGAAATTATCTTTGTTATCGTTTTACCTGCTCGGGACGAGCAGAGAACTAAGCTTGGGGATGCTGATACGTCTCCAACGTATCGATAATTTCTTATGTTCCATGCTACTTTATTGATGATACCTACATGTTTTATGCACATTATATGTCATATTTATGCATTTTAGGAACTAACCTATTAACAAGATGCCGAAGAGCCAGTTCCTGTTTTGTTTTTGGGTTGAGAAATCCTAGTAAGGAAATATTCTCGTTGGACGAAATCTTCGCCCAGGGTCCTATTTTTGCACGGAGCTTCCAGAAGACCGAAGAGATAACGAAGTGGGGCGACGAGCGCCGCCACCATAGGGCCGCGCGGCCGGAGGGGGGCCGCGCCGCCTATGGTGTGGGCCCCTCGTCAGCCCCACGACCTACCCTTCCGCCTACTTAAAGCCTCCGTCGCGAAAACCCCAGTACCGAGAGCCACGATGGAAAACCTTCCAGACGCCGCGCCGCGAATCCCATCTCGGGGGATTCAGGAGATCGCCTCCGGCACCCTGCCGGAGAGATTCATCTCCCGGAGGACTCTTCATCGCCATGATCGCCTCCGGAGTGATGAGTGAGTTCACCCCTGGACCATGGGTCCATAGCGGTAGCTAGATGGCCGTCTTCTCCTTGTTGTGCTTCATTGTTGGATCTTGTGAGCTGCCTAACATGATCAAGATCATCTATCTGTAATACTATATGTTGTGTTTGTCGGGATCCGATGGATAGAGAATACTATGTTATGGTGATTATCAATCTATTGTTTATGTGTTGTTTATGATCTTGCATGCTCTCCGTTATTAGTAGAGGCTCTGGCCAAGTTTGTACTCTTAACTCCAAGAGGGAGTATTTATGCTCGATAGTGGGTTCATGCCTTCATTGACACATGGGACAGTGAGAAAGTTCTAAGGTTGTGATGTGCTGTTGCCACTAGGGATAAAACATTGATTCTATGTCTAAGGATGTAGTTGTCGATTACATTACGCACCATACTTAATGCAATTGTCTGTTGCTTAGCAACTTAATACTGAATGGGGTTCGGATGATAACCTGAAGGTGGACTTTTTAGGCATAGATGCAGTTGGATGGCGGTCTATGTACTTTGTCGTAATGCCGGATTAAATCTCACTATATTTATCATATCATGTATATGCATTGTTATGCCCTTTTCTAATTGCCCGACTGTAATTTGTTCACCCAACATGCTTTTATCTTATGGGAGAGACACCTCTAGTGAACTGTGGACCCCGTCCTATTCTTTACATAGCATACAATCTGCAATTGTGTTTTACTATTTTCTTGCAAACAATCATCTTCCACTCGATACGCTTAATCCTTTGTTACACAAGCCGGTGAGATTGACAACCTCACTGTTTCGTTGGGGCAAAGTACTTTGGTTTTATTGTGCAGATTCCACGTTGGCGCCGGAATCCCTGTTGTTGCGCCGCATCACATTTCGCCACCATCAACCTTCAACGTGCTTCTTGGCTCCTCCTGGTTCGATTAAACCTTGGTTTCTTTCTGAGGGAAACTTGCTACTGTGCGCATCATACCTTCCTCTTGGGGTTCCCAACGAACGTGTGAGTTACACGCCATCAGCCGGCGGGGCCTCCGTGGAAGCCACGCTGCTTCTCCGCTGCTGGCTTCCGAGATCCGCTGGATGATCTTCATGCGTCCCAGCTGCCGATCTATCTTGTACTAGTATATTCAGGGTTTTCTTCATCTCATCGAATTCCGATGCCAACCGCGCCACAACATCTGCATCCCGATCCATCTTTCTCTTACGGCTTCTGTAACCGTACGGGTCATCGTCTGGGAGAACCCTATTTTCCACGGAATGTTCCCCATGCCTCGTACACGTCCTCCGTGTTCAGGATTCCCGAGGGCTTTTGTCAGCGCGTCGTTCTCTCTGTTGAACTTGATCTTCCCCTGTGAGCATCCCTCATTGCGTCAATAAGGGCTTGGGTGGGTTTAAACGTTTTGTTCCGGTGAACACACGCCCCTGTCTCCGGGTCTAGCGTTCCCCATGCCCGTACCACCAGCTTTTGGCCCTTGGGTCCCATCCCTCCGTACCTGGACGGATTCCTCGCGCCCTCAGCTCATTCTCCATCTTCTCCCACCTAGGCTCCCAAAGGCGATACCCTCCTGGCCCCATAATATGATTGTACTCCTTCTTAGCCGCATTTTCCTTATTTTTTTCGATATTTCAATGAAATGCTCCGATTTCTTTGCCTCACAAATTCTGGCCAATCATGTTTCAGTTTCTCATATTGTCCTTTGAAATCCGGAGTCTTGTTCTGGTTGACATAGTCACGGGCAAGATTTTGCTTGAATTTCTGGAATGCTTCGGCCATCTTATGAAGAGCGAACTGTTTGACTAGCCTCCTCCTCTCCTTGTTTTCCTCAATCTTGTTACCCAATTCATCGAATTTGTTGTATTCCGGAGGTAGAACGAAATGTTCCATAAGCTTTTTCAAGCAATCTTTTTTGTTCTCTTGTCGACAAAACTGAAACCAAGACGTGCCTTCTTTGGCTCATTCCACTCCTGGAGGGTGATCGAGACGTTGTCTCTAACAACGGCTCCGCATTGGTTGATAAACTTGGTGGAGTTCTTGTGGGGCTCCAGCGGCTTGCCGGTTGCACGACAACCTCGATGGTATATCTTTCTCCTTGTTTCAGCGTCTTGGTTGCGCCACGCTTTGACGACGTACTCGATTGTTTCGACGATCCGGCCGAGGGCTAAAATAAGAAAGAGAGTCGCGCGTTAGTACACACATATTTATTCAAATCAGTAAGTTTGTATCACCAGAGGCTCAATGTATATATATACCTCGCGCCGGAGGTGGTTGCTACTTGCAATTGAAGATCGTCATTTATCGATGTTTCTTCGTCATCATCTTGCTGACGGCCTTCATCTTGACCGTCAAGGTTCAGATAAGAAGAGATATCCTCTTCTTCATCTTGTTCGGTCGGCACATAAAGAATATCACCGTTTATGAGGCCCATTATATGTTCTTCAGCTTCCGGATCATAGTTGGCCATAATCGGGTCAGCTCTATCGTCCGCCATATGTCAGTACTGAAAACATGTAGTAAAAACTAATTAATAGTGTATATGCCAGCATTATCACATCTCTTCTACATATAAAGAGAGAGAGCGACGAGGGAGGCGAGAGGGGGGACGCGTATTAGATGTGTATATGCGGACGGTCGACCTCGCCTCGCAGTGACCGCGTGACCGAGAGACCGGTGGCGGTGGCGAAAGGGCGGCGGTGGCGAAAGGGCGGTGGCGGTGCCGAGGACAACACACATAACCCTCGCCGCCTCTCGATCCCAAAAAACACCGCGCGTATACGGAGGGGGCGACGAGGGGCGCTGCCCCCGTATACGCGCGGTGTCAAATTAGAGTTCTTTTTTAAGTGAAATTTTAGTTCATTTTTTAGACAAACTTTTAAGTGAAATTTTAGTTCTTTTTTTGAGACAAACTTTTAATTCAAATTTTAGTTCTTTTTTAAGTCAAATTGTAGTTCTTTTTTGAGACAAAATTTTTAAGTCAATTTTTAGTTTTTTTAAGTCAAATTTTAGTTTTTTTAGACAAACTTTTAAGTCAAATTTTAGTTATTTTTTGTTTTAAAATTAACAAGAAAAAAACAAAAAAAAAGAAGAAAAAAAACGGCCGGGGCGCGCGCGCAGCCTCTCTCCCTCGCTCTCTCTCTCCCTCGCTCTCTCTCTCACCGGCGGCCTCGATCTCTCTCTCTCTCAGGCGAGCAGCGGCGCGCGCGGCCACGGCGCCGCGCTCTCCCTCTCCTCTCTCTCACAGCGACGCGCCGGCGACGACATCGATGGGGCGCCGCGGGACGGGGCGCGAGCCGGCCGGCGCGCGCGCGTGACACTGGAGCGGCGGCGGCACGGGCGACGTACAAGGCGGGGACGCTCGGGGCGGCGCGACGAGAGGGCGGCGACGGAGAGAAGGCAGCGACGGCGACGGCGAGGCGGCTGCAGAGAATGGCGGAGAACGAAGATGAACCGGCGCGGCTGCGAGAGAGATCGGCGGAGAACGAAGTGAACCGCCCATCGCGCGCGCGCGTTTATATAGGGACCCCCTTTAGTCGCGGTTGGTGTCGCAAACCGCGACTAAGGGGTACTAGTCGCGGTTGGCCACACCAACCGCGACTAAAGGATTTTTTCGCCGGGTTTTCGTTCCCGCGCGCAAAGACCTTTAGTCGCGGTTAGCGAGGCCAACCGCGACTAAAGGTATTTTTCAAAATACTTTTCTTTTTCAAAATGTTAAAAATACATATAATATATCAATAAATTCAGAAAAATAAAACTAATTCATTTCAAAATGTTAAAAATACATATAATATATCAATAAATTCAGAAAAATAAAACTAATTCATTTAAAAATCTGAAAAATACAAATAATATATCAAAAAATTCAGAAAAATAAAACTAATTCATTTAAAAATCAGAAAAATACAAATAATATATCAAAAAAATTAGAAAAATAAAACTAATTCATTTAAAAATCTGAAAAATACAAATAATATATCAAAAAATTCAGAAAAATAAAACTAATTCATTTAAAAATCTTTAAAATACAAATAATATATCAAAAAATTCAGAAAAATAAAACTAATTCATTTCAAAATCACCGACAGTTTTCATAGATGACACAAAAACCACCTTTAGTCCCGGTTGCACCCACCAGCCGGGACTAAACCTTACCCAGACGTCCTTATCCCACCGACATTTTATTAGATGATACAAAACCACCTTTAGTCCCGGTTGCACCCACCAGCCGGGACTAAAGATTAGATGACCAGCTCTGAATTCCTCTTCTTCCCGCCATTTCTTCCCTGTCTTCCCGCCTCTTTCTTCCCGCCTCTTTCTTCCCGCCAATTTCTTCCCGCCAAGTTCTTCCCGCCACTTTCTTCCCGCCTCCTGTCTTCCCGCTCTCATTTTTCCCGCCATTTCTCAGTACATATATGTAGCCCGGCTTGGCCAGCATTATCACATCTCTACAATCTCTCATCAGTCTCTCATGGCTTCCACCGTACCCACTCTAACCTACCAGAAGGTGGAGGAGCTTTGCGACTCGAACTAAACTTGCCCACCGGGCTACCGCGTCCCCCGCCGGCTGGAGCCTAAGCGTCGGAGGCGTGCTGGTCCCTCCCGTCCCTCAGGCTACTGCGCGCCGGGCGGCCATAACGAACCACTACTACCTCGACCTCACGCCGGAGCAGCGGATGAATCCCCGCTGGCATCCCGATAACCAGCATACTTGGGACGCCTTCTTCATCAATCGGCGTGAGAGGGCGCTCGCAGTATGAGGAGGACGGTCGCCTCCTGGAAACTTCCACGAGGCCGTCCGTCGGCTATGATGGTACGGCCGGACTCGCGAGCGTCATGGACTACATCACGGCCGGCGATATCCCCCGCTGCGCTACCCTCATTCGAGCCACGAGTGCGCGACGACGACGGCGATGGCAGCGGCGACGACGGCAACTTAGAAGGCGACGACTACCAACTGCGGCGACTATGAAGACTACGAGTATGCATATTATACGCCTAGGCAGGAGTATGACTAAATCACTCCAAATTTCATGTATCATCAGTGCTATCTCGAATCAATGGAATCATTCGAAAATGGACACCAAAACACATCACGGATAATATAATTCACATGATCCATTCAACAAAGTTTTGGTACAATAAATTATTACACATCATTTCTTCCCTTGTGTCCCTGCTTGCTTACGATTGTGCGTATCCATGGAGCATCCTCATCATTTAACTTAATGCTTGGGTCGGTGTTCACTTTGAAGGGCGGAATTTCACCAAACATATTATAATCTTCTGACATGTCTGTCTTGTCCTCCACTCCCATGATGTTTATTTTCCCTGAAAGAACAATGTGGCGCTTTGGATCATCGCATGATGTACTGATCGTTTTCTTATCTTTCCGTTTCCTCGGTTTGCTACTCATGTCCTTCACATAAAAAACCTGAGCGACATCTTTCGCTAGGACAAATGGTTCGTCAAGGTAACCAAGATTGTTGAAATCCACCATTGTCATTCCGTATTGCTGGTCCACCTTTACCCCACCTCCTGTTAGCTTGAACCATTTGCACCGGAACAAAGGGACCTTAAAGGAGGGTCCATAGTCAAGTTCCCATATCTCCTCTATGTAACCATAATATGTGACCTTTTGCCCATTCTCGGTTGCTGCATCAAAGCGGACACCACTGTTTTGGTTGGTGCTCTTTTTATCTTGGGCGATCGTGTAAAATGTATTCCCATTTATCTCGTACCCTTGGAAAGTCGTTATAGTCGAAGATGGTGTCTTGGCCAACATGTACAACTGATCTACAACATCATTGTCATTCATTAAATGTTTTCTCAATCAACTGCCGAAAGTCTCCATGTGGTCCTTCCTAATCCAGGATTCAGGCTTCCCCGGGTTGTCCGAGCGTAAAATATTCTTGTGTTTCTCAAAGTACGGAGCCACCAAGCTGAAATTGGTCAGAACTGTGTGGTGTGCTTCAGTCATAGAATGGCCGTCCATACATATCGTTGATTTCCTTCCGATCGTGCCTTTTCCACTTAGTCTCCCCTTGTGCCGCGATCGAGGAAGACCAATCGGCTTAAGGTCAGGAACAAAGTCAACACAAAACTCAATTACCTCCTCATTTCCATAGCCCTTGGCAATGCTTCCTTCTGGCCTAGCACGGTTACGAACATATTTCTTTAATACTCCCATGAACCTCTCAAAGGGGAACATATTGTGTAGAAATACAGGACCGAGAATGGAAATCTCTTCGACTAGGTGAACCAGGAGGTGCGTCATAATATTGAAGAAGGATGGCGGGAACACCAACTCGAAACTGACAAGACATTGGACCACATCGTTCTGTAACCGTGGTAGAACTTCTGGATTGATTACCTTCCGAGAGATTGCATTGAGGAATGCACATAGCTTCACAATGGCTACTCGAACATTTTCAGGAGCCCCCTCAAAGCAATCGGAAGCAATTGCGTCATAATCACGTGGCAGTCGTGAGACTTTAGGTTTTGGAACTTTTTCTCCGCCATGTTTATTATTCCCTTTATATTGGACGAGAATCCAGACGGGACCTTCATACTGCTCAGGCATTCAAAAAAGATGACCTTCTCTTCTTTGGTAAGAGTGTAGCTGGCACGACCTTGAAAACATTCCGGATGCCGGTCATCAGGGTCTTTCAAACGTTGCTGGTCCTGCCGTGCTTCCTTTGTATCATTTGTCTTCCCATACACGCCCAAGAAGCTTAGCAGGTTCACGCAAATATTCTTCGTAACATGCATCACGTCGATTGCAGAGCGGACATCTAGGACTTTCCAATATTCTAGCTCCCAAAATATAGATTTCTTTTTCCACATGGGTGCGTGCCCGTCAGCTCCCTTCGGAACTGATTGTCCGCCAGGACCCTTTCCAAAGATGACTTTCAAATCCTTGACCATATCAAATACCTCAGCACCAGTGCGTTCCGCAGGCTTCGGCCGGTGATCTGCCTTGCCGTTGTAATGCTTGCCTTTCTTTCTTACGTTATGATTTTTGGGAAGAAATCGACGATGCCCCAGTACACGTTCTTCTTACAATTTGGCAAATGCACACTTTCAGTCTCATGTAAGCAGTGCGTGCATGCATTGTATCCCTTATTTGTCTGCAAAAGGTTACTAAGGCTGGCCAATCGTTGATGGTTACGAAAAGCAACGCTCGTAGGTCAAATTCATATTCTTTGTGCTCATCCCACACACGGACACCAGGTCTGCCCACAACTGTAAAGTTCATCAACTAATGGCCTTAGGTACACATCGATGTCGTTGCCGGGTTGCTTCGGACCTTGGATGAGCACTGGCATCATAATGAACTTCCGCTTCATGCAAAACCAAGGAGGAAGGTTGTAGATGCATAGAGTCACGGGCCAGGTGCTATGGCTAGAGCTCTGCTCGCCAAAAGGATTCATGCCATCCGTACTTAGACCAAATCTTATGTTCCTTGCGTCAGCTGCAAAATCTTTAAACTCTCTATCGATCTTTCTCCATTGCGTTCCATCGGGGTGTCTCAACTCCCCGTCCGACTTACGGTCCTTTTGTGCCAGCGCAACAACTTGGCATGCTCTTTGTTCCTGAACAGACGTTTCAACCGTGGTATTATAGGAGCATACCACATCACCTTGGCGGGAACCCTCTTCTGGGTTTCTCGCCCTCAACATCGTCACCAGGGTCATCGCCTCTGATCTTATAACGCAATGCAGTGCATCCCGGGCATTCATTCAAATTCTCGTATTCACCGCGGTAGAGGATGCGTTTAATGCATGCATGTATCTTCTGAACCTCTAAACCTAGAGGGCAGACAACCTTCTTTGCTTCGTACGTACTGGCGGGCAACTCGTTATTCTTTGGAAACATATTCTTCAACATTTTCAGCAAATTTTTAAATCCCGAGTCAGCTACACCTTCCTGTGCCTTCCATCTCAGCAAATCCAGTGTGCAGCCCAGCTTTTTCAGACCATTATCGCATCCGGGGTAGAGCGACTTTTTGTGATCCTCTAACATGCGATCCAAATTCTCCCTCTCCTTTTCAGTTTCGCAGCGTCTCCGTGCATCAGCAATGGTCCGACCAAGATCATCAGCGGGCTCATCACGTGCCTCTTCTTCACCTTCCCCTTCACCTTCCCCTTCACCTTCCCCCTTCAGCATCCTCCATAAAAGTATCACCGAAATGATCAAGATAGTTGTCATCAATGAAATCATCCCCTTCTTCATCTTCTTCCATTATAACCCCTCTTTCTCCATGCTTGGTCCAACAATTATAGCTTGGCATGAAACCCTGCCGAAGCAGGTGCATGTGAACGTCTCTTGAGGAAGAGTAACCCTTCTGATTCTTACAGGCAACACATGGACAGATAACAAAACCCCCCTGCTTGTTCGCATTAGCCACTACGAGAAAATCTTTCAAACCCGTAATGAACTCGCCGGAGAGTCGGTTACCGTACATCCATTGCCGATTCATCTGCATTATTATAATATAAAATATATAATTAACCATCATGCATTTGTTAAACTAACTAGCTACAAATAATATAAATTAAACAATGAACTACACACATGCATATTTTATCAATGACACATGAAAGGTTCAAGTTGCTAACCGCGATCGAGGAGGAAAAAATAAATGAAGAAGCTCAAGTGTGGCTCCGACACTTCATATCATGTTTGTTTCATGCTCTTGGGGCATTTCATCAAACACCTTGTGTGCATAAGAGGAACCAAAAGCAAACCTAACACCCCCTTGTGAAGTTTGGGAAGAGAAGTGACACCAAATGGCTAAGCGCAGTGAGCTGAGGTCCTTTTATAGGGATGGGCCTTTAGTCCCGGTTGGTCTGGCCAACCGCGACTGAAGGCCTTCGAGCCAGGCATGAGGACATTTAGTCGCGGTTGGCCTGGCCAACCGCGACTAAAGCCCTCCCGTCCACCAGCTGGCCACCGAGCGCGCTGGGCCCAGGTCTTTAGTCGCGGTTCGCCTCCCGAACCGCGACTAAAGACCCCATTAGTCGCGGTTCCTATATTTTCGCGACTAATGGGGCTGGACGGAAGCCTCTTTTTCTACTAGTGAGCTGCATTGATATCATTGGTGGTGAGGTACAGAGCTATCATAGGGCGTGAAAGAAATGAAAAAAAAACATAGAACAGTCCTACAATTTAACAGAAATAACCCTAGAAAATATATAAGAATAGCAATCAAGTCCCTCTTCTCCACCGCCAGGATAACTTGGACACCACCGGTATTGTTCTTGGTGAATTGGAGGCCATCCGGACGCAGGCTGAAGTCATCAGCCAAGATGCGCATTCACGTTATTCCTCGATGATGCTTATGCGGTCAATCCATGTTTCATTTTTGTGCATCTTCTTATCCACGATAGATATGAGTAAACTCTGCATCAGGTAGCAAACGTGCTAGTGTTGCTTGAATCAGCTATTTTTGTTTCAGCACTGACAAGCCATACTTCTCGTTTCAGCCGCTGGCCTGGCCTGGACCGGCTGTACGCAACTTTCCCTTCCCAGCAAGAACACAATCCCAAGAGTGTTTCATCTTGTAATCCATGTCCATTGTTGGCGGCTGCAGTCACACAGACACACTGCTGACAGCCCGTTGAGTCGCTGTCACCTGCTTAATATATGCACTGCACATTATGTGAAGTGGTTCGTTCACGAGTCTTAACATCTGATTCAGACGTCCGAATACATTGTTGATTGCGGGCCAAAACAAGATTCCATCTCCACTGCAACGGCACGTCACCCAGCAGCACCTTTTAGTTTCTTAATCAGTTGGTTGCGTTGGCCAATTGGTTCATCCTACATTGTTAACAGCAAGTGTGCTCGCCCGGCACATGAGAATTTAGAGCTGATCTTCTACTCATCAATTAATTAGGTCATGATGCCTTGCCATGTAGCTACAGTATCAGTGTGTGTGTGGATCAACGGACTCCTTTTCTGTTTTCTCCCCCAGCCTCATGGACCGTTGACACGCTTGCATCACCACGAATTATCTTCCAAATATCGTTTCTGCCTACAACAAGCTGAAAGAGCTGAACCGTGGATCCGTTTGGTAGCCTGGACCGATTTCGTGCACCATTGCGTCAGCCCAGCAATAAAGAAGAGATCATCATCGTAAAATACAAGGACTAGGGGATAATGCACACTGGTAGAAAAAAGGGCTTTAGTCGCGGCTCGCAACTGCCATTAGTCGCGGTTGCGCAACCGCGACTAACGAAGCGACTAAATGCCCCCTTTAGTCGCGGTTGCTTACGAACCGCGACTAAAGGCCCGTCCGGTGCTGGCGTGCGCCAGGGTGAAGGACCTTTAGTCCCGGTTTGTAACACGATCCGGGACTAAAGGCTATTTCGTTAAAAAAAATTTAATCCATTTCGTTTTCTAATTATTTTTCATTCCCTTTTTTTTCTTTTTTTTCAGAGTTTCTAGTATTTCAGTTATTGGCCAAGTTTAGTCACTAACTACACTTAATCTCTAGTCAAATTTCTTACCTGTGGTCGAACTTTTCGCTCGGTCGCCCATCCTCCCACTACTCTAGCACTAGCACGCTTAACTTTCAAGTTCCTTTCCCATCCTCCTTCCAAGTGCTTCGCGCGCATGTTGTTGATACTAGTATCATATCAATCCTATTAACATGTTGGTCGATGTCACACTTCTTTATTGTTTGAATGCCAAATAATTATTTTAATAAACAAAAGTAATGATGTAATAATAATATTGAATAAATAAATAAATATTAACTTTTTAAATTTATATTATAATTATTTTTTATTTTTTAATATTTTTTTTGCCAAACCTAAAACCTGAAAATTTGAAAATCTAAAAATTGGCTAACTTTATGGTTAAGTAATAGTAATCTTTATGCAAGATGCAATTATTAATTTAAAATTTTAAAAAAATATAAAATACGGAATTTCTGGCAAAAACTAAAATCTTCCTGCTTTCATATTTTCATTTGGAATTTTGAGAATCTAAAAATTGGCTAACCGGGTAAACCCGGGTGAATTCGGATGTAACTTTTTCCCAGGATTTTTTGATATATTATACGTTTTTTTCCGACGTCATATGCAAAAGTTATTGCGGTTTTACCATTTTTTAAAAAAAATTGCAAAAAAATGAAAATTCGAATTTCTTAATTTCTCCGAATAGTAGGTTGCATAACATACAAGAATCTGAAAACATTTTTTTTTTGAATTTCTATCATTTTCTTTTGTATTTTACAAAGCAAAAAAAGGCGATCCACGGGGAGGGGGGTGCAGGGTGCGTGGGGAGTGAAAAATGCGGAAAAACCTTTAGTCGCGGTTGGTGTCATTTTTCCGCCGGCCGCATCCCTCCATAGCCCTTTAGTCCCGGTTGGTGTTACCAACCGCGAGTAAAGGGGTACCCTTTCGTCACATGGAGCATTTGTCGCGGGTTGCCTCCCGAACCGCGACTAAAGCCCCCTTTAGTCGCGGTTCGAATATTTCCGGGACTAATGGGGGTGGACGGAAGCCTCTTTTTTCTACTAGTGGCATGTCCCATAGCGACAGTATCAATGTGTGGATCAACGGACCTCCTTTTCTCCACCAACCTCATGGATCGCTGACGCTTGCATCACAACGAATTCTCTTCTAAATATCATTTCTACATACGACAAGCCGAAACCTAAGGTGTCAATGTGGGATCCAACCGAAATTTCATTTATAGTATATTTTGCTTTTGAAGTTTAAATTTTAGTGTTAAAATTACACTACAACAAGCAAAATGCACTATAAATAAAACTTACATGGGAACCCACTAAACATTTTATGAAAGAGCTGAACCGTTCTATAGCTAGCTAGTGGACGATGGAAGGATGCATTGGCAATGTGAGACAGGCGTCGTACACATTTTTTTTTGCAGTGATCCTTGCCTCGCTTCCGCCTGTATGGTGACCACGGGGTTGAGCCGAGCCCACTTCTGCCCGTCTGTGGACCTTTTATTGCGTGTGTTTTTTCTTTGTGTTCTTTTTCCTAACTTTTCGTGCTCGCCGCCATCACCCGCACTCCTTTCCGCTTCCCGCCCACAGTTTTACGACTGTTTTTCTCTATGCGTCTAACCTCTAGGCCACCAACAAGAGAGCTCAGCTACAATGAGAAGATCATCGTAAAACACAAGGACTAGAGGATTAGAATCTAACATTTTTTTTGAATTAGATATGGGTATTTCCACGTGTATATATGTTCAAAATGGTATTGTGATCACACTTCTTTTTTTTGCTATCGTGGTTGCGTTTGTTATCAATGGTGGATGTTTCCATATACATGATTCTTCTACGGTATCTACATCTAACAACCTTAATTGGACAACCAACATGGATATTCTTAAATGAGTGGGTATTTGCTTTTGTCCGTACATGTTGTGGTAGGATATTTCTTATACTCATATACTGTAGAAGTCTCTAAAGTATATTTACATATAATAAAATAGACACGAATACACACACATATAGTTTGTAGATCATCTAAGAGACATACATTTTGTATATTTTTTTTTCATTATCTTAGTATTTTGTGCTCGAGAGGGAGCGCAATTCAATACAATTCATGAAATTGAACTAAAAAAACATTTTCATTGTGGCAACCTAATTCACCATTGTTGTATTATAATGATAGGCGGCTAAATTTGTAAAGTGAACCTTCACATTGAAAATCACAATACGTTTTAGTGTTTCTATAAACAATAAAACTAGGTAAGTTTTGAAAATCTAGGTAAGTTTTTAGTAACTTATGGATCTATTAAAAGTCAAAATATTTAGTATAAATTATAACAATTTGTATTTCACAGTTGTGAACCATTATTGCACCTGTGCTTTTCTGAATCCGTGCATCTTTTGGAAACTGATCTTCGAGTCGATATGGACGCTGAGATGGCTATTCCTATGCCAGAAGGCACACCGCCAAAGTCTGATGTTGTGGTGGTTTCAAAAGTTCTTACCAAGGACTTCCCAAGAAGCTTTCGTGAAGAATGTTGGCCTTCAGTCTCGTTCCAATAGTAAGCTGAACAATTTAAGTGCAGCAGCTGTATCTGCTCATGTTGTTGATCTAGAAGATCAGCTCAAGAGATCCCAGGACCAAAGTGCAGAGATGAAAAAGGAGTTGGATGCCATCAAGAAAAAGTCAGAAGAAGAAGTGGCTTCCATCAAGATGAAGGCAGATGTAGCTGAAGCCGCACAAGCTCAACGTGACAAGGATTACCAGGCGCTTCTCACGCGGACTGAAGATAATGATGCCAGGGTTGCTCACATGATGGCCTTGTTTGGATCTAACAACAGCTCTGCTGGGAATTAGAGAGGGTTTTGCTGTGAAGCTGCCCCGCTGGTCTTATCTCATTTTGGTGTGAAACTTGGTCTTATATCCTAGGAGGTTTGTCCTTTCTGGAACCTTTTTGTTGGAAATTGGTTGTCATTTTGATGAATCTTTGAACTTGTTGTCGAACATGTTGGTGAATCCGTGAACGTGTGAACCTGGTCATTTTTCCATATATATGTTGTGATGCTTCTGTGAATTTTGGAGATTTGCAATGTTTTTTATTATATTTAGTTGCTGAATTTCCTAATTTTGGAGATTTGCAATGTTCTTTATTATATTGGGATATTGTTGTATGTTAAAAGCCCAAGGCCCAAAGTAGCCTGGAAATATATGGGATCTTAAAAGGCTACAGCCCAACCAAAAATTGATTAGTATATGCGTGCATTTTCAAAAAGCAGGAATTAAAAAAGGCTGAAAAGGCGAAAGCCCATAAAATAACTGGACCGTAAAAAGACCAGCGCCCAAAACTGAAATGGACACCAAGAAGGCCAAGGCCCATGAGATAACCAGACCAAAAAAGCCCATGTCCAGATAAGGAATGTACCAAAGAAGGCCAAGACCCAAAACTGTAATGGACCCTAAAAATGCCAAGGCCCAATTCGAGATGCTCGCGAAAAAAATGAGGCCCAAAAACCATGGGCCCAAAAAAATTGAAGGTAAAAAGGCCAAGGTCTAATAAGAATTGGGCTCGTAACATGCCAAGGTCTAAAAAAAATCAGCATTATGGCCCATATAACAAACTGAATGGACCGAGCTGATTTCAGATAACGACGTTATTTTTTCATCACAATTTTGCCACGTCGGACCTGGTGTTGCATGTTCGGATCAACAAATGATGATTTTAAGCCATCGCAAAAACTATGCCGTTTCTTGAACGTCACAATCGTCTGTGACATTCCTACAAAGACCATCACTACCGACCAGTACTGACGCTCAACTTTCGATGTTTGGGAAAACGTCACAAACCGATTATAGTGACGATTTAGTGATGTCTTTGAAGCGTCGTGAAACTGAAGGGTTCCTTCTAGTGACATCGGTAATTCCCTTGCACCAAATGGCTCGCCGGCTTGGTCCTGCTGAGCTCCTAGACCAAGGTTTGTCGTGGAGAGGGTGGCAATCTAGGAAAACTAGCTTAAGGCTGTCTTCTTGGGTAGGGGGCTAAGAACGAGGGGAGGCGGTGTGGAGAAAGAGAAATCTTTAGACAAGTGGCATTGCTTTTCATAACAATGTTTAGTTTGAAAAAAAAAATACTGCAAGTATCGGGCTAATTTGACTTCTAATGTATATTACTTTTATGATGATAGTTTCTAGTGTTTAATCATGAAAATATTTTTTTGAGGTTACATGAGTTTTTCAAGATATGCACATTCTATATAAACTATTATTTTAGATGTTGGATTATTATGTAATTTGGATATTTCAACATTGCAGCACCACTACATATGATATATGCAAGCGCACGCACATGTAGCTAGTTTCGATGTACAAATGGACACACATATAGCTAATTTCGAAGTAAGAGTACCGATCTACAGTCAGACTATTGGTAGAGGTTTTTATGCACCTTGTTACAGTTTCACGAAAATGTACATGTAAGTTATCTTTGATCTCAAACATGAGTATGCCGAGATTGATTGTGTATACTTCTATTGAGAAGGAAACAAATATTAAAAATAGTGAGTAGAAAGCAGTAACAGAGAGTAAGCGGTGTAAAATTAATGAAACTGCGTTTCTCAAGAAGTTGTTGATTCACATTAGTGTAATATGATTAGGAATAGTATGTCTTAGTTGTATGCTAGCTATCAACTAAAATACACTACTCCCTCTGATTCATATTATTTCTTTTTCGATAATGAGTTTTTTTATTACTTAATCAATTAAGCAATTACACCCGACCTCTGCATAATCAGGATGCACACAACCGTTCGGGAGTCTCAAAAGTTTCAAAGTAAAAATGACAAAGGCGAATTATATATCAATCATGAGCAATTGTAGAACGCCTAAGATGATATTGGTGGCCGAATCCGTAGATTATGCTGTCACCCATGTAGGGAAAAAGTATCGCTCGTCGTATCCTCCAACCATGTACATACCTCCGTAAAGAGATCTCGGTTCTCAACTCTCTGCAGCGCAGACCATGAACGGAGAATAGCGGTGCATGTGTATATAATCTGCAAAAGGGAACCATTCTTATCATTAAAAACTTTGTCATTTCTGCATAGCCATAGCGACCATATAACGGTAAACGCTCCCAACCTAACAAGCATTCTAAACCTGCGATCAATACCATGAAACCAATTCCCAAAGATATTGGTTACACTGGTCGGAGGATACAGATCCGAAGCTACTTTGATACATGACCATATAGATATGGGAAGCAGCACTGCACTGTAAGAACAAATATTAATTGTCTCATTATGATGATAGAATACACACTTAGTACTCCCAAGCCAATTTCGTTTTGGTTAGAATTGCCCCCGGACGTAAATACCATCCAAATTTTCTAATTTTTAGCAGTAGTTTCATCTTCCAGATCTTCTTATTGTTATCAACTGGTATGTTAGGTTGGATAATTGTGTTGTATAACAAAATTAGTGTGAACTTCCTATTGGATTCATATTACTTGTTACCAATATAGATGTATCTAAATCTAAAATATATCTGGATATATTTATATCAGAGATAATTAATACGTATCTAAGAAAGTAGTAATGAAGTATCTCCTTATGGTTATGGCTATTCACTCTTGCTCTCTTGTTAACACAGGGCACAGCTAATCATGTTACTATACCCTCACATGGGACCAACTACACACAACGCAAATTTCCTTCAAATCTTCAAGGGGCGAAAAATAGCAAGCTAGACATTGGAAGGAAGGCAGACAAGACTGCATCATACAAACCTTTTTAGGGGCGATCCTTGCATCGCTAGGGACTCAGGGAGGCACTGATCGGTGTGTATGTGAAGGACGAATGGATCGTTGGTGATTACGCACGCGCGCATTAGCGTAGACTTGGGCTTCTCCCGCGCACGTATGTTGGCGTGTTCAAAGCATATATGCGTCCGCCTTCTTGAATAGGAAGAACATATTAATTTATCTATCCATCATGGGAAAGGCTAGCAATCTTTTGAACTGTTTTTCTTCTGTGGCAAAATTCCAAGACACGAAAGAAATATCCGGGACGCTTTGCTCGAGAACGAGGAAGGAATGCAGCAGCATGGAACAACGTCTGGTTGCTACAGAGCAGGCCGCGTCGGGAGACACAGAATGAAGAATGGTTCTTGTCAATTCGCCCAGCTGAGAACGAACTAATCTGCAGTTGAATCGTTAGGAACAGTGGTATCTTTCGGCTATTAAGGATTGAACTTAACATTTGATACTTTGGTGTCTTAGAAAAGATAAAATATTTTTTAGTTGGAGATGATGTTTTTGTCGATTGAGACGGTTGTGGTGGCTATATATATCGATTTTAAGACCTCCAGGATTTTTTTTACTCATCTCTTCAAAGTGCTCATAAAGAGAAATGAATGTATGGACGTATTTATAAACGAGTTTGTGTATGTGTTGTGTTTCAAGAAAAAAACCCTGCATGTGGTTGGCTGTAGCCTGTAGGTGTGTCCCTGGCCGTCACTGTTGTACAGTAACAATGATGAAGCGATGAGTACCTATGAGGCCGAACCTGGGATCACAGAACTGACGGTCTGAACACACTCCCACAATCGGTCGATGATGCTCGCTAGCTGGCACTGCAGCAGGTCGCCGACGCCACCGCGGCCATTCTCCGGCGCCCACTGGACGACCGCGCGTGTCATCCGTCAGCTGATTTTCTCCGGCCAAAATCTCGAAATCTTCCTGATTTAGGTACCCACCGGAATTTGTTGTGACGCCATCCTACGTGATCGAAGCTTCCTTCGTGGCGGCTTCCTTGGCCCCGACGGAAACCCTGGCCGAGCCGCCAGTCGTCGAAGTGCGGCCTGGTCCTCCCTCCGGCCGGCTGCCTATAAATCCAGTGCCTCCCTCACTCCACCACACCACACCACCACTACTCTTCCTTCGCTTGCCAGAGACACAGCACACGCGGCCCTGCAGTCCCATTCCGTTCGTTCCAACCCTTTCCTAGTTTCCCTCTGTCCCGTGGCTGCCGAGCTCGCACCTTCCGCCGCCCCGCCCGGAGCAATTCGCCGCCATTGAAGGACAGTTCCCGGAGGTCGGCTTCAATGAAGGTGACTACTTCTTGCAGTCGATTGAATTGGGATGTTGTTCTCTGAATTCAGATGCGGCTGTTGCTTACGTTCGACCGGTTTGCTGATGTGGTTTTCATTGTCTGATGGCTGCAGAAGGTTGTGCTCAAGCTGGACCTGCACGACGACAAGCACAAGCAGAAGGCGCTCAAGCTCGTCTCAGGCCTCCAAGGTATATACACTACTCCCATGCTTATTCTTCGTGCTCTGCTTCCGTTGCTCTGAATTTCTAACCTGACGACAATAACGCACACCTCAGGCATCGACCAGATCGCCGTGGACATGAAGGACCAGAAGATGACGGTCATCGGCACCGTCGACCCCGTAGACCTCATGGCTAAGCTGCGCAGAAAGCTATTCCCCACGGCGCAGATCCTCTCCGTCGGCCCGGCCAAGGAGGAGAAGAAGGACGACAAGAAGGGCGGCGACAAGAAGGACGCTGCCGGTGGAGGGGACAAGAAAGACGGCGGTGGGGACAAGAAGGACGCCGCCGGCGCCGACAAGAAGAACCAGGTCGTGCCAGTGTACCCGCACCACTGGTACCCGCCTCCGCCACCGCCGCGCTACGTCGTCCACAGCGCTGAGGAGGACCCCAACTCCTGCGTCATCTGCTGATCGACACGAGCCTGCCCAGAAGATTCATTTTTGTAGCTGGCCTGCCTGCCTGTCCGGCGCACCTGGTGCTGGTTGGTGGTTGCTGTACTCATCAGGCTTCAGCCTACCTGCTGAGCTGATCGACGGTAGCTGCTATTTGGCTCTTTTTTGGGGAGATGCAGTACATGCGTGCATCTGCCGATCAGTTTATATTGTGCATATACAGAAGCTATAAATAGAGAATTTGAGATTATAAGTTTCAGAAGTGCATGTCTTGTGATGCGAATAAACGTCGTTGTGTAGACTAGTGCGGCATCCCAGTTTACAGTAATATTAAGCCTCCAGCATGTCTCTCTGATGAATTAAAATACCTAAGAGCTCACCGAAATTTAAGAAAATAAAAAAATTCACAAAGATTCCAATCAGATTTACTAAATTTTTAAGATCTTTTACAAAATTCTATTTTCATGCTGGATTAGTTGGAATGTAGTCCGAAATATCAAGGCAATCCATAGATTCGGAAATTTTCGTTGAAATCTTGAACTCTGAATTCATCGCTCTGATTCGTAAATAAGGGCATATCTAGCGGGGCAAGCCAAAGCAGCGACCCAAACGGTCTGTTTTGATTTATTTGACTCGGCCCGCGCATAGATTGTGGGTGACGGCCCGGCATGCCCGTCCAGTGTGTCCAGCGGCGTGACCCATTATATCCGCGCTTGCCATATGAATTCCCGGTATTAAGATAAATCAGACAACATCCTTAAGTTTCGTGACTTCACTATTACCCATAGATGCTAACCACACTATCGATCCATGAATACTGACACCTGAGCTTAGCCTCGAATCATGCAACTTAACTTACTCAAACCTTAATACCTTTATCGATCTTGTTGGTTTGGGTACCTTTCAAACCTTCAAGATCGAGATAAAAAGATTTAAAACATGAAACACAGATCTCTACTCCCATATGTACAATATCCCATAAAAAATTAAATGCACATATTGCTGCGATTATGTTTCAACCCATAGCCCAAGTGGACTGATCACATATAATTGGATGAACAATAGTAAATATTATATAACGAATCTCAAAGAGATGACTGCTGAATCTTAATTACAATGTTGCCAATCATATATCAAATCTAGATTATAAGTAGATGAACATGGGACGAAGATGGTTAAGGCCTTGATGAAGTGTTGAAGTCGGTGGCGGCGAGATCTGATATGGTGGTAGATTGGGGTTTTTTCTCTTCGTGTGCTCGTCAAATGTCTAGGGTTCCTTCGTGCTTTATATCGGGTTTGGCGAGGCGGAGCCAACGACACATGGTACACACATTCGGTATAGGCAGAGATAACCGTATCATGGGTCACCCAGGTTGACTTGGTTATGATTCCACTCGCGGTTCTTCATTAAATGCCCTTCTATGTGCTTCCATATCTGCACAAAACAATTAAAGTAGAGTATTTGCAAACTTAAGTGTGAATTAGCATTTATTAGTAGAGATAGAAAGATATTCATGGCATATTCTAACGAAATATCTCGGTTTAGAGCAAGATAATGTGCCCGTTTTCACGAGCCATAAGAAGTTTTATGTCGAGCGTACCTATTTGCCGATTGTTTTCATGTGCGCTTGGCATACCTCTAGGCGGAGATCCTCGTAAAAGACAAGAACTAGATGTTAGAATTTAAAATTTTATTTTAGAATTTGGTATTTTCACGCAAAATTAGCCAAATGGTTTTATGATCACAAACGGTTTTTCCGCTACCGTTGTTGTGTTTTTTATGGGTGTGAATGTTCCGTATATGATTCTTCCACGGTATATAAATCTAATTATTTTAATTGGAAAACCAACATTGATATTTATAAATGTGTGGTTATTTGCTTTTTCGTCCATATATGATGTTCTAGGATATTTATTTGACTCATAATGTAGAAGACCAGAAGTCTATATAGTATATTTACATACAAGAAAATAGACACCAATACAAATACATATACTCTGTAGATCATCTGAGTGGCATATATTTTGTAGTTGAAAGTAATTTTTATTATTTTATTATTCTTTGCTCGATTAGAGTGAGCACGCATTCAATACAATGCCTGAAACGGAAATTTGAGAAAAAAAGACCAGTTTCATTATGGCAACCTAACTCAGTATTATAATGGTAGGGGACTGGATTTTGTAAACATGAACCGTCACATCAAAAACACAATACGTGTTAATGTTGTTATAAACTACTATAAAACGAAAATATATTCATAATTATATGTTAAAGATTGGTATGTCGAAGAAACAAGGTAAATTTTATTAACTTATTATGGATATGTCAAAAGTCAAAATATTTATTATAAATTATGTCTGTAAGCCCTTGCACCGAGCGCCTCCGGATTGGGTCGGGTGACCTCCCTGGCAAAGGTCGACCCAAGAGGTGTTCATGATCCGCCAAAGCTGGCCACGAAGTGTTTTCGTGTGAAGTGGCGAGAGAGCGAAGGGCGGTATAGAGAAAAAAGAACTTTTTATCCAATTGAAGGTCTTATCCGAAACAATGTTTAGTGCTTTCAATACTGTAGTACAAGTATGGTGATTTGACTTCTAATGTATATTGTTTCTTTGAAGAAGTTAATAAAGTTTAACTCATGAAAAAATAATTTTTGAGGTTACATGATTTTTTCCAGATATGCACATCATATATAAAATATATATTTCCATGGTTGATTAGTGCACAATTTGGCTCCCTCGGTAATGCAACACAACTACATACATATATTAGGGTGGCTTGCAAAAAAGACACCGAAAGAGAACGAAAAAATGCGATCAGGCCAGGCTTCTTTTCTCTACAGGTGAACTACTATGTCAACCCCGTTTATTCAAGAATGGAAAAATAACCGAAAGTCACCACTATCGTCGATCCTCACATTTTTTTACCCCGTTGGAGCTTGCCAAATGCTGCCACCCCGCCCGCTCCACCCCGGCCACCGCGCCGCCGATCTCGTGTATAGCACCTAGAAGAAGTGCAGCTGTTGTCGTCTAAGCCCATCACTAGCGCTGACGCCCAGAGCTCTACCTCGTTGTCGCCTCCCGAAGCCTCGGACGGCAACCAACTAGGAGGGTGGGAATTTCAGGGGCCTTTGGACAAGCCATAGCATATACCCGAAGAATTTGAAGCATATCTACATATGCACCGCTATATCCATCAACAAGGTGTTCATCAGCAACTCCAAGAGTATTTGGTCGAGCACATGTAGGCTCACAAGGGAAAACAGTAGACCTATATAATTAGTAACTTAAATTAAGATGTGTGTCAAAATATGTAAAACTAGTTGACGCCCCGCGCGTTGCAGCGGGCATTAGGAAGCAAAAGAATGAATATAAATATATCTATGTATGAATAGGAGTATCCAAATTAAAAGCATGACTACCTGCACAAACAAAAAAGGTAAGAATCGAACTGATTTTGTTCATAAGAAACGTTGAAAAACTCTTAATATTTTTTAAAAAATATATGTACATATTTGTTGGCAGAGTTATAAGTACGTTCATCCACTACAATACACTTCCACTTGCATGTAGAAAGATTTTTTTGCTAGGAAATGCTTGGTTCTACCAAAATGCAGAAACAATTGTTACAAAGCTTTCACCTTTGTATTGAATTGATACCTTCATGGGGTCTTTGGCCATGACCTGCCAATATACATGATTATTATAAATATTTTAAGATACATAGCAATGTAGAAGAAATACTTCCCATAGAAAACTATTGTTGAACCACTTAAGATGCAGGATTAACCTGAAAAAATAGATGAATACATGTTTGTCCCGTATAAACTATATAATCATGATGATGCTAAAATTGTCACAACTGTTTTTAATATGTACAACGTATTACCGTCAGTTTAGGACGTAAAGTGAGCAACAAAAAATAGGCATGTCAAAACGACATCATTAAAAAGAAAAAAAATGTGGCCATTATGGGTTTACCTGTATATGCACAATCAGTACTCCAGTCAAGCACAATATATATAAGATGTGTAGTATTTTGCTTCAGAGTGAACAAAACCTATTTTAGTGTGAAACAATCAGGAAAATGAAGATGCTAAATACACGTATATTACGCAAACATGGTCGTACAATTCATACCTGAAGTGTTGTGCAGCATAGCCGAGTTAAACATACAGAAAGAATCGAGGAAAGACATACCAAATTTTACATAGCACAAGAATTTAGATTTTCATCACCAGCAGGCCCCTGAACAATTCAACCAGGAAGTTCTCATATGCCGAATCTCGAAAGTTGAAGGTATACCCCTCTAGTAATTTAAACTTATTAATCAATGCTTTGATCTAGTCGCCATCATCAGCCATATAAATAGACATAAAAAATGAAACCGAATATGTCAAGTAGATGTGTCCAAGGAGATCAATAGACACGTAACTTGATGGAACCAATGCCTTGAAGGACTTCAGAAGTTTAGATGGCATGATATATGATCATAGATAAATAATAATAATAATATATGAAGATATCTGAATCAGATACGTCAGCTTCTTCTATGGATATATAGGACTGAATAACTGTGCACGCAGAATTTGTCTTCAAATGCTGAATTATCTGCAATTAGCATGCATCCATATAAATCCCAGAGAAAAAAAACATGTAGTGGTCAAGAAATTCCATGGAACAAAAGGCATCGTAAGCTGTAGAAATCAGTACAGGGTACCAATTGATTGTTTCATAGCAAGCTGCAGAAATCCGTACTATGTAACAACTGATTGTTTCGAGAAGAAACTTAGACCCGGAGAATGGCCAACTAAATCCGAGTTAGCTGAAGAAATCATCCGAAATTGCTTAGTTACATTATTTGATTGGGAGTATGCAGATTGGCTGGAGACTTAGAGGACACAAAGACCTATAAAATACATTGGCGGAGAGAGGAAACCTTTGTGAGGGAAATGCACGATGAAGGTGAAGGCTGCAAGGAAAAGATACAGATCGGATAATAACCGTCAGTACGCCTTGCTGTTCCGCCGCTGCCACCACGGGATACCTCCGTCCCTGTGCTAGCTTGGTCACCTCATCCATGATCCATCCTCTCTGTCCCGTCTTGGAGCAAGTGCTCCCGCGAAATCGGTAGCATGGTGGAGTCCCGGAGACGACTGCTTCCTGACAAATACATCTGATGACACCATCTGTGTATATGAAACGACGAACGCCTTGGTGCGGGAGGTGAGGCGACAGTGGTGGGAAGAAATAGGAAATGTAGTGCACAGATCAGGGTCTCGGTGAATATGTACCTGGGTTTTTTCACGGGTGAAGAGGGACGGGAATAGTGGAATATGGACTGACTTTCTGATCCGCACGGGTAACTAAGGGCCGTGTATTTGAAATCAGATGGCTACAAATAATGGGGGTGATGTGGCTAAACCACATTTCAGCTTGCAAACATTAAATGCATCTAAGTGGGGATGAACTTTATAGATATTATAGATAGAAGAAAAAATGACCCTGCAGAGAGGATTTGGTGTGTGTGTGGTCGGAGGGGGGGGGGAGGGCGCCGTTGGATGCATTGGACGGTCGCTGCCCGGACAAAAGAGGACGCTGGGGAAGTCCTTGGAGTACAGTGTTGATTGCGGGTCAAAATAACATTCCATCTACACTGCAATTGCACGTCATCCAGTGCCTTCTAATTTGTTAATCAGTTTGTGTGTAGGCCGGGGCCAGAAAATCGGCGGGGCGATTGGCTGACCCTTCATTAGTTGTGAACTCGCATGAGAATTTAGAGCTGATCTTCTATTCAATAATAATTCAGGTCATCATGCCTTGTCAGGTAGGAGTTAGCTATCAGGTTGTGGATCAATGGACTCCTGCTTTTCTCCCCCAAGCGCATGCATGGACCGTTGACGCTTGCATCACCATCCAGGAATGCTCTTTCAGATATTCTCCAACTTATCTTTCTCATTCTGTGGTCTGAAGAACGTGCGACCAGCTGAAAGAGCGGGGGCAACTTGGATAGGATATTTGTTTGCATAAGATCTGTGAGATCAAAAAATTTAAACGGACAAACCATGTTCAAATATTCTAGAAAAAATTGACAACAAACATATGTCATATATTTGCAACCCCTAAAAATCGCAGCTTTAAATTCGACCTACACTTAGAGAACAAAAAAAGACAAATCTTAGGTGTGAATAGTGTGAAATCCTGTTCACCTAACGCTGACACTATTCACAGTATAGTTTATCTTTTTTATTTCTCTGTCTGTAGATGGAATTTTGGGCTGAATATTTTTTAGAGTTGTAGATACAACCCGTAGGTATGTTGTATAGAAGTTTCAGATTTTTTTGCAATTTGTACAAATGAATTTTGTTAACTGATCCTATGATCTCACCTAATGGAGTGATCCTATACAAATCTTCCCCCTGAAAGAGCTGAACCGTTTTATAGCTAGCTAGTGGACGATATAAGAACACCTTATTGGCGGCGATCCTTGGCTCGCAAGGTATTGATCGGTGTGTTTGCGTGTCGAGGACGAATGGATGGCTTCGTTGTTGCTTACGCACGCACGCACTAGCTTGGACTTGGCAGCTAGCTTTTCCCGTGCGTACGTACGTGCTCCTTCCCAAAAAGGCAGGACATGTTTTCGATCTTCATCTTTTCAACAACATGGAAAAGGTTTGCAAGCTTTTGGACTGATTTTCTTCTGTGGCGAAATTCAAAGACACGCCAATAGAAAGAGGAACGGGAATATCCCCGGACACGGACACGGCAGCATTCTTCGTTTTTACCAATTCCTGGCCGTTGTTGGCGGCTGAATGGCTGTTGTAATAACGATGGAGTGATGCATGATTAGGCCGGCCCTGCGCTGCGAGCACATTAGCACTGACAGTCTGAACACACTCCGGTTCTAGATCGATCGTAGACGACGACGACGACCCAGCAGCAGGTCGTCAAGGCCACCGCGCCCATTATCCGGCGCCACCGCCACGCTCGGTCCCGTTGACACGATCACGCGACGACTGTGCGCGTCATCCATGATCCATCCCAATTTCCCACACTTCCCCGCGCACATGGCCTGGATACCCACGGACGCCCATCGATCGAGCGTAGAATGTAAGACTCACAAGCAAAGTAAAACAAATAAAGTAATTTCCAGGCAGTGCCGACTTATGCTCAATTAAATTCGCTTGAAGTCGATTGTGAGTGTGGCGATCACGGGTCTCGTGGTGCACATGGAGGAATGGGCCAAACGTTGCTAGTCCAGGCCGCCTATCGATATTGTACCCTCAGGTCTGGGTATTGGTCCCAAGGCCGTCTACCGGGAGAAAGCTGTTGCAATGGATCATCACGATCAATGTTGGCCTTGTCGTACTTGGCTTAGTAGGCATACGGATCACCGGGCATCAGAGGACTGTAGTACATGTTAATGGAAACGAGGTCCGGAGAGCATGCTAAGTCGATTGGCGTCACGAGGGTTCGTGGCATTTCCTCGAACAGGTTGCTGGGCGCGGGCATGTTCTCCGGTGGGATGCTCGAGTCTTTCTGATGGGGCTTGCTCCCGGATCCCCTCCCGGCGTGCGGTTCAGGTCCAACCCTGATGCCCCGAGGACGTCCCCGTAGCACGGGACATCCGTTGACCGCGAGCCGGCAAGACGAGAGAACGACGCATGCATGGACCTGCATTGAGAGACAAGGCATGGCCGGCGGGAAAAGTAATGAGTGTAGTTGTAGAGGTGGCCGAGTGCCTTGAGAACTTACAGAGCTCATCGACGAGGCTTGGGCATGGCCGATGACTGCCTCCCGCTTAATCATAAGAATGGATTCAACGATAGAAGGTGATAGCCCAAGCTAGGCATTGGCTTTGGCATGTATCTCCAAGGTCATCTTAGCGGCCACCCTCGTAGTGGCGGTGACAGCTTGTTGGGTTGTCTTCGCCCGCACGACGACGCGTCGATCCTTGCATTTCTTTGTCTGTGTGGCCCTCTTCTCAGTCGTCTGATCCTTCTTTCGCACCTTGGCCTTCACCACATGGCCTTACGGCAGCGGCCCGCTTTGGGGTTGGCTTTAGGACGAGCGTTGGGACGGTGCGGGTGCTAACTGGGCCGGCTTGTTCGACGTTCACGGTGGCGACGACGTCCATCGTAGGCTAGGGCGTGACGCTGGCAAAAAATACGATTTTTAGGTGGCAGGAGTGAAAGTGGTTCGTGTGCCACTAACGAGTGAGCTATGTATGTCTAGGAAGCGGACTCGATCGACGCATTTCGAGCCAAAATTTAAACCGCGGATGTATCAAGCCGCTGGGTTTTTTTCCCATCTTTTTACCGTCCGAACATAAATACGGAGTAGATATTTATCTGTTTAAATCTGTCATGCTACCCTGCACGATCCGCGCGATCGAAGTTTCGCGGCGGCTTCCTTGGCCCCGACGTAATCCCCGGCCAAGCTGCGAGTCGCCGATTTGCGGCCTGATCCTGGCTCCGGCTGCCTATAAATCAAGTGGCCCGGTCACTCCCTTGCCACCCACACCACACCAGCACTACTCTTGTTTTGCTCGCTGAGCTGCGCGTCCAACTCATAGCCAGAGACACAGCACACGCCACCCGCAGCTCCATTTCGTCCAAACCCTTTCATTCTGCCCCGTCGCTGCTGAGCTCGCACCCTCTGCCGCCCCGCCCGGAGCAATTCGCCGCCGTTGAAGGACCGTTCCCGGTCGGCGTGATGAAGGTGAGTGCTTACAGCCGACTGAATTGTGAATTCTTGTCTGATTTTAACGGCTTTTGGTTGCTTTCTTTTTTGGCTGATTTTGGTTTTGTTCATGGCCGATTGCAGAAGGTTGTGCTGAAGCTGGACCTCCACGACGACAAGCAGAAGCAGAAGGCGCTCAAGGTCGTCTCCGGTCTCCAAGGTGTGCTAGCTCCCCTGCTTATTATCCCTCTTCTGTTCTCTCTTATTGCTCTGCTTCGCCATAATCATGGAGGTGGTGGGATTAGTGGCAAGGATGTTAACACGCTGACCCATATCTGAATTCGAATACTCAAACAGAAACACTGAATTTGACTTCTCACGAAAACGTAACTTGGTGCTTCAGGCATCGACCAGATCGCCGTGGACATGAAGGACCAGAAGATGACGGTCATCGGCACCGTCGACCCCGTCGACGTCGTCGCCAAGCTGCGCAGCAAGCTCTTCCCCACGGCACAGATCATCTCCGTTGGCCCGGCCAAGGAGGAGAAGAAGGACGACAAGAAGGGCGGCGATAAGAAGGACGCTGCCGCCGGAGGCGACAAGAAAGACGGCGGCGGGGAGAAGAAGGACGGCGCTGGCGCGGACAAGAAGCAGCAGGTCGTGCCGGTGTACCCGCACCACTGGTACCCGCCGCCGCCGCAGCCGCGCTACGCCGTCCACAGCGTCGAGGACGACCCCAACTCCTGCGTCATCTGCTGATCGGCGCGAGCCCGCCCAGGAGATTCCCTTTGTACATTTTTGCAGCTGGCCAGTCTGCCTGCCGATCGATCGGGACCTGCTCAGCTCCGTGGTGCCGCTGACGGTGGTTGGTGGTTGCTGTACTCGTCAGCCTACCTGCTGCGATGATCGACGGCGTGCGCTATAATATGTGGCCGTGTAATTAACTAAGGATTGCAGCTGTGCTCGTCCGGTAGCTGTTGTTTTGCTCTTTTTGGTAGAGATGCAGTACATCTGCCGATCAGTTTGTAATGTGCACACAACCACAGCAAGAAGAACTATAAATAGAATTCCACAATTTATGTTTCGGAAGATACTAGTATTACTAGACTCGTGCCCCTTCACCTGAGAGAATGCTTAGGAGGCGACTAGGGTTTTTTCGTCTTCCATCGACGATCTGCCTTGCTTCTGTGGTCTTCGGGCCATGGAGGCTAGATGGATCTCAGTCCTATCCACCGGGAGGGTTCTGTTCCCTCGTTTTAGGCTTTTGGCTTGGTGGACGGTGCTTAGGTGGTGGTGGCGGCCTCTTCTTCAGTAAAGTATCCCGTCCTTAGCCCCATCTTGATAACCACGTCGAGAAACTTGTGGGAGTGGTATGGTTCTCGAGGACTTCTCCTGGATGTGGGAATCTCCAAATCGCCAAAGAGCTTCGTCGAAGGTTATTCCTTCTTCGTCTCCGGGGAAGATGTGGTCTTCCTAACCTATTTGGTGACTTCTCGTCCGCAACCAATAACGCCAGACCGAATCGGAGAGGAGTGACAGTGGTGGCGCGCTGTCGAGATGGCGTGGAGGTGGAAGACAAATGGCACCTCTAGGGCACCGGCAGGAGAGTTCAGCGATAAAGAAGAGGTCGTCATAAATGTTAAGGACTAGGGGATTAGAATCTAACTTTTTTAGTTTAGATTTGGGTAGCTCCACGCGTATAGTCAAATGGTTTTGTGATCACACATCCTTTTTTTTTCTACCGTTGTTACGTTTGTTATCAGTGTGAATGTTCCTCATGTATGATCCTCTAGGGTATATGAATCTAATAACCTTAATAGGATAACCAACATTGATATCTTTAAATGTGTGTCAATTTGCTTTAATGTCTATACGTACTGTTGTAGTAGGATATTTATTAGATTCATATTGGAATTATCTAGAGTATACTTACATATAATAAAATAGACACGAATACACACATATATAGCTGAATATAGTATTTTCATTATCTTATTATTTTGAGCTCGACAAGAGGGAGCACGATTCAATAAAATTCCCCTACTGAAGATAAAAAAAATAGTTTCATTGTAGTAAACTAATTCACCATCGATGTATTATAATGGTAGGCGGCTGAATTTTGTAAACGTGAACCTTCACATTAAAAACACAATATGTTTTAATGTTCCTATAGACAACAAAACAAAAACATATTCATGATTATATGTTAAAGAATGTACTATTGAAAAACCTAGGTAAAGATTAGTAACTTAGGGATCTATTAGAAGTCAAAATATTTAGTATAAATTGTTATAATTTGAAAATTCTCTATTAATAAAACGGCAACGATACCGTGATGTGTAGTGTTGTTTTCCAACAACCTCTACAAAATCTTGAAATCAACCCGCAGTCCCTCTTGAAGTTTTCCTAGTTACCACTTTGCACTTTAGCCTATGCCTTTTACCTCCTTATCCAAATCCCAGCAGAGCTCCACCTCACCCACCTCTTCGCGCGACCAATCTTCTCCCAGCCCCTCACCCACTTCAGGCTACGTGCCTTTCCACCACCACGCTCTGTACCCTCACTCTGCCACACCGGCACTGAGGCCCAACGAGAGAATAAAAAAGGCTCCACTAACCGAGCAAAAATTTTTTTGGCTAACGACGCCCCCCGTTCTTCCACCTCGCAGGCGCAAAGGACCAGCTCCACTCGGATCAGGACCTGTAGGTCCATCTCAACATGGTGTGGTCAATGGGCGCCACCATGGTAACCCAGTTGAAGGGGAATCGAGTCTAGGAAAAAAATAACTTTAGATCGAATCTTACTATGCGAAAGATATTAGATGCGTTATTCCCAAAAATTTGCCAGTGTATGCCAATCCACGCAGGTGATTCCTTGGTCTCGACCCAATCTGGCTGTCGGTTCTCTCCTCGGCCTCGCCCCAATATCCGCTCACAAAATCTCGTCTCAATGCATGTCCGCCTTGTTAGACTTAAAACATGAAGAACAACACAAGATCTGATGGATCTTCTCCAATAAAGTATCCCGTCTTTAGCCCTATCTCGACAGCGACGTCAATAAACTTGTAGAAGTAGTATGGTTCTCGAGAACTTCTTCTGGATATGGGGATCTCCGAATCGCCAAAGAGCTTCATTGACGGTTATTTCTTCTTCATCTTCGGGACGAATGTGATCTTCTTAACCCGCTCGGTGACTTTCATCTGCAACCAACAACGTCATAACGACTCGGAGAAAAGGGGCAGCAGTGGTACGCCGTCAACACGGTCTGGAGCATGAAGACGAATGGCACCTCTAGGCCATTGACAGTATAGTTCAGGAATAGAGAAGAGAAATGTAAGGATTAGGGGTTAGAATCTAACTTTTTTGTTTTAGATTTGGGTAGCTCCACGCATATAATCAAATGGTTTTGTGATCACACGTCATTTTTTACTACGGTTGTTATGTTTGTTATCATTGTGAATGTTCCCCACATATGATTCTTCTAGGGTATATGAGTCTAAAAACCTTAATAGGACAATCAACATTGATATATTTAAATGTGTGTCTATTTGCTTTGATGTATATACATGTTCTTGTACGATATTTATTAGATTCATATAATATAGAAGTATCTATAGTATATTTACCTATAATAAAATAGACATGATCGAATACACACACTTATAGTCTGTAGAAAAAGTAAGCGGCATACATTTTGTAATTGAATGTAGTATTTTCATTATCTTATTATTCTGTGTTCGACTAGAGAGAGCACGATACAGTAAAACTGCACAAACTGAAGTTAAAAAAAAACAATTTTTATTGTGGTAACCTAATCATCATCGTTGTATTATAATGGTAGGTGGATGAATTCTGTAAATGTTAATCTTCACATTAAAATACAATATGTTTTAATGTTCCTATAGACAACAAAACAAAAACCTTCATGATTATATGTTTAAGATTGTACTTTTGAAAATCCTAGGTGAATTTTAGTATCTTACGGATCTATCCGAAGTTTAAATATTTAGTATAAGTTGTCACAATTTAGAACATAATCTGTAACCCTTGCACCTAAAGTCTCGCCGGCTTGGTCATGTGACCTCTGAGACCAAGGTTGGTCATGGAGCAAGTCGCTATATACCTAAAGTATTGTAGTTTTGGAGAGGAGCAACAAAGCGATCGTTAGTCATATTTAGCAAGGAAGCTCTCCACTTCTTCCCTTTAGAACTTCATTATTTTTCACGTCTCCTTCAGTGGCTTCTCTGCTCTCTAAATTGCAATTGTTTTTTTTTTTTTGACAAATATAATAATACATGTTTGTGTAAGCTAGTGTTTCATTCAAGCAATCCCAACTTATAGCTCCAGGTGGTATCTGATGAACTTCGAAAGTTTAATTATAAACACATTTCTCAATATTACATCCAGATTTTATTGAATTTGTACTACTTTTACCAATTTTATTTACCTGGTTCTGGTTGGAACGTGGTCCGAATTTTCAGCTGGTATCCATAAACAAATACTCCCTCCGTCTATAAATATAGATGTCTTTGATTTTTCTAAATTGGGATGTATCTATACACTAAATAGTGTCTATATACATCCAAATTTTTACATATCTAAGATATCTATTTATGGACAGAGGTAGTAATAAACTTCTCGTTGAAATCTTGAGCTTTGCACCCCTAGTTGAATCGCAACTTCCGATGAAGCGCTGAAAAAGGGAAACAAAAATGACATATTGGCTCGTTTGGGACAAGATCATGAATGCCCGAGATGTACAGTACGACATTTCCGCGCGACAAATGATCCCGAGATGTTCAGTACGAGTGTACCATTCAGCAACAGTCGTGGTCATGCATTGAACTCTAGCTTTGTTTTCCTGGCCATGGTTGGCCACTGCCGTAATAACGGTGATCAGTTCGGACCCGGAACCACTTCCACTGTTACCCAGTTAGTGACAGCACTGGCGTTCCAATAAGCCAAGAAGGCAGGAAGTACGGACGTGTGGCGTGTGCATAACCAAGACTCGGCAGGTCGTCGCGGCCATCCGCCGCCTGGCTGCCCACCCGAGCGAGCCAAAGCTCAAACAGCCAGCGCAGGAACGAAAGCGACCAGTCGACCACACCGCGCCAAGAAGACAGCATCATTTATGTTCCTTTTTGTTTCTCAGTGTCCATGTCGATTTTGGATATGAAATTTTGGGATATTGTAGGGACATGGTTCATGAGCACTCACAATTTTCCGTATAATTTTTTAACACGTATAAAATACGTTTTTTTGAACGGTAGCACGGTACCACCCAAAGGGGTGGTAGCACTAGATATCTTCTCTTCGACCAGTTGCCGCCCACCCACCAGAGGAAGCCGTATTATTATCTCAAACAAACAAACAGCGCACGATCGAAAGCGACCATACCGTGCCAAAAACAATGCATAAGTATGTTCCTTTTTTCTGTTTGATGCTTGCAGAAACATGCAGGGCCGATCGACGGTGTTTCAACTTCATGAACATGCAGATACAATCCCCTAAATAAATAGCATCAAGAGATAACATAAAACTTCAGCAAGACCATGAAGATGACTATTACAAACTTCAGCAAGATCACTGGACGCACAGGTTGCACCTATTGCTCTAGCTAGGAACCTAACTAGCCGGCGATATCCCTTGGTTCTCCGTCACTCTTTCGCCAAGGCCGGCCTCCTTCCGGATCCTCTTGCTTTCTAGCCTCGTGATCCAGACGGTAACCACGGCTGACGCTACATAGACGCTCCAAGTGATGAACTTTCGACCCTGCCGGTAGAACTTCCACCTGGAGTCGCAGGGTTTAGGGTTGACGTCCACAGAGAGATTCATGAGCAGCTTCACGTTTTGGATCCGATCTATGATAACACCCAGAGTGGAAGCGCTGGGTATGTAGTATCTATTGTCTTCCACCTCGGAGAGCAGGTCGTACATCTCCTGCTTCTTGGCCTGGAGCTCCTTCTGAAACCTAAGGATCTTAGAGCATCTCCAGTCGCGTCCCCACCAATCCAAAGAGATTTGATGCAGAAAATGTGTTCCACCGTCCCCCAAAGCCCATTTTGTCCGGCGCGGCCCGATACGGTGTCCGGCGCCCCGAGCCTGTCCCGTCCAGATGCACCGGGACGCTGGACACAACAGCGAGGCGGGGAGTGGCGGGGCCGACCGTCAGCGGCACGGAAGGCTAAAACCCCGTCGCCTACCTTTGGTCAAGCGACGTTAATGGCGTCCCTGTTTTCCCGACGGGACGCGTCTCGTCGTGCATGGCCGCGTGGCCGTCCGCGCCGGAGTTATTGTGTGCAACCACCCTCTGCCGCCGCTGTTTTAAGACGCCCTGCAGTTCTCGCCGCTCATAATCCTTATCGTCGCCGCCGCCTCCCCCCCTCTTCTCCTCGCCGCTCAAAAAATGTCGAGCTCGTCCTCCCGCAAGATCGCCGCGGCGAACGGCTTCGGCCGCGGCAGCCTCACCGTGGCGGAGGCGTGGGCGTTGTACCACGCCCGGTATCCAGTCCCGCGGACATGCGGCTGCCAAGGCCGGCGGGCGGAAGATGGCCGTGAACGGCATTGGCATCCGCCGCCGCCGGCCGGACACGGATCAATCGAGGACGCCATCAAGGCCGGCGGGCTCAACTCACCGCCGAGCGGTTGGATCCAACGTGGGCGGTCACCAACAACGACGCCGGTGGACGACGTACTTCAAGGCGGTACGACGTCGAGATGCACCGACAACCTCGTCGGCGGCCCCAACGTGGAACAGGGAAGGCCGCGCCTGTTCAGGCGTTCGGGCGCACCCTCGAGAACGTCATCCGCGGCCTCCGCAATGGCGCTCCAAGGCTGGAGATGCCGTCGTCGCCGCCGCCGTCTCCTCAATGGCAGCCGATGTAATATCCCAGGTATTGGGGTTACAAAAATAGAGGAAACAGATGTGTGCATTGCATTCATGCATAGAAAATCTGGGGAATTTTCGCGCTTTAAAGTAAAACAGTCACAGTAACTGAAGTTTCACTTGACCTTGGTGGAATTGAAGTAGCTCATCAAGTCAAGCGCTATAAACCTCAATGTGACATTGGTAAAACCTTGTTTTGGGTAGAGATGATTTGATCTAAGGGGTTAGATCAAATGGAACTAAAATTAACACAACAACACTTTACTTAATGATAAATTGTTTGATCTCATAAAAGATCATAACATGGTATTCCTTGCCATAACATAAGAACATCTATTCAATTGGAAATCAAGTAACCATAAATGGAGAAACCATTCTTCACTTATCTTTTCCATGTCTTAAACAAACCCATGTTCCTACCATGAACCTCATGGTATTTCTTGAACTAAACTCTTGAACTTAACACCAACAAAAGCTTATCATTAAACCCTAGAGATGGGAGAGGTATATAACCATTAAAGAGATAAGAAGCACGCTCTAAATTATTAACACTTAAAAGTTAAGCAACTACCTTGAGGTACAATTGAATTCACTTTAAAACTAAATACCAAATATAGCAAAACCCAAGGACCTAAGTGCATAAAAGCCACATCTTCTGATTCAATCATAACTTATTAAATATGTGGAATATCACAAAACTAAATTCGTTTACATTACGAATTATAGTTCAAACTATTTGAATAAAATAAAATATGAGTACTTTGAAACTCATATGATCATGCCTTGGTGAAATCAAACATTCCCATTCAAAATTGGGGTATAATCCATATCTTTGACATTTTGATCCCCATAATAATAAGAATACAATCACATAGGATATAGTGACTCAATCACAAGCATAAAATCATTCACAAGAGATTTAGTAACAAAAGCCACTTGGCTATCCAAAAATAAATCACATGAGAGGATAATCTCAATGCCACATAGGATGAAAATATCTACATTGCTTGCATCTTAAGCTATGCCACCTCATGCTTAAGGGATTGCTATGGATAAGAGCATGACAACCAAGCACCTTACTCAACAAATTAAAGCAAGAGTCATCCACCCATGTGTCATGTTACTAGAGCATGCCCAAGCCTATAAAAGGAGCCTCACACTTCATCCATTTCATCATCTTGCACCTTGAGGCAAGAAGACCAACACATTGAGCCACTCCATAAAATAGTTAGGATCAAGATGAAGCAGCTAGGAGGTGGAGGCATGCCACAAGATGCAGGTTTATCAGAATTCCTGAAGAACAAGCTACAGAAGAGAGCAAGGTAGAATTCTTAGGCAAACCACATATTTAGTTAATCACATCATTATTCCTTGAGTAGAACCATAGATTATAATCCAAGACCTTGTGAAGTGAGAGGGGTAATTGGAATAACCATATCTAAATACTTTTAGTAATACTTAAGGAAGCCCATACCATGCATGATCATCACCATTGGGTAATGATCATAAAACTTAAGAACTTGAAGTAGAAGACATTAAGAATAATTGGATCATATCTAATACATGATCATGCTTTGAAGACATGTAAGGACAAGCTTAAACCTTAATATAATAAGCACATACCATCACATAAAATCATAGGGTGATCCCTAGTAAGCAAACCTAGACTTATATCTCCAACTAAATTGTGAATTACTTGATGATCACAAGTAAAGCCCTAAGCTACATCCCAATCTTAGTTTGTGTATCACTTAGGTGATCACAATTAAAACCTAGGCAACAATTCAAATTCAACTCATGTGACAATAAGTAAATATAGATAGAACCCTAATATAAAACCCTAATACAGTTGAGCTCACATAAAATCATGTGCAAGTGACCAATTCCCCAAATGGAAGTCAAGTCCTAAAACAACCTCTAAGATACTTGGAGTATAATTATTAACTCTAACCATTCCAAAAGGGAGTAATATTCCAAATGGAAAAGGAAATTAAAATGAATACTAAATTCTTGTCTAATTAAAAATTGCAACAAGACTCACATATAATTATGTTTATGCAAAAACAATACAGTAATACAATGATCCTTGTAGTAAATCTCATGAAAACCAAATTGATGAATGCCTGCAAAATAGAAAAGAATTCAAATCTGAATTCAAAATAGAATTATAAAACAGAAAAGAAATAAGAGAATAAAGAAAAGCTTACCTGGACCTACCAGACGCAGTAGCCCAGCAGCAGCCTGGCCGTGGCAGCCCAGGAACAGCCCAAGGCCCAGCCCCAAACCACAGCCCAACACTGGCCCATACCCCTTCGCTCCAGATAAACACGAGGAGGGGAGCGTCGTCTTCGTCTTCTCCTCTGGGGCGCACAGGGGCTCGCCACCGAGCCAACCATCGCCACGTCCCGCGTCGCCGCCGGCGTTGTTGACCGCCAGCACACACCTGGGACCCTATAAAATGCGTAGGAGCCCTCAATTTTCCCTCTTTCTGTCTCAATCGACCAAAACATTGGAACCCTAGCTCGCCGGAGACCACACCGCCACACCGATTCCGGTCACCCCTGGAGCCGCCGTTGGGCTCAATAGGAGCGCCTTGATGTCCTCGTTCATCTGGTAAAAGGGCGCGCCATGGGGAGCTCGGAGGAGGGCGAATTCGGTCTTTCCCTTCCGCAGTACCGCGGGGAAAATGTCGGCCGCCGCGACGCCTTCGTCTCCAATCAACGCCGACAACTCTACAGCAAGCTTCCAGGTGATCTTGCGCGTCTTTTGAGCATCTTATCAAGCCCTAGCTCGCGCCGTAGCTCGCTTTCACCATCGGTCACCGTGTGCCGCCGTCGGACATGAACGCCGCCGCCGCTCCGGCGACCATTAGGGAGCGGCGCCGCCACTATCTTGTTCATCTCGTCGCCCTGGTCCTAACGATCCCGCACATGACCCCGCGGGAGACCGCATTCGCCGGCGACGATCCCGTCTGGCCGCCGGTCAGCACTCCCTGGCCACCTTGGCGATTTTGACTTTGGTCAAAGTCACAGTGGCAGGTGACCTGGCCTATGGCCCACGCGTCAGTGACTCTGGGTGAAACTCACCCGGGTGCACTTAATAGTTTTTCTATTTTAGTTAAATCCAGAAAATTGCTGCAACTTCAAACAAATTTAGAAAATTCAATTTAAGTCAGAAAAATAAAAATAAGACATCAAAATTCTTATAAAAGTAAATTCTATTTAATAAAAATATAATATGAAATTTTTATTTTTAATAAAAATTTAATTGTTTAATACTTGTTATTTAAAGTCTTTAATTTTAGTTCTAAATTCAGTTAAAATTCAATAATTAGAGAAAAGGTTTAAAATAAATAAAAACCAGAAAGTAAATAAGGAAAACATTAAAGTTAATTTTACTTTTCTATTAACTTATTAAATCCTTAATAGGAGGACTTAAAATCCTAATTAATAATTACTTTAATTATTAATTCTTTAAAAATAATAAAAGGACAAATCCAATATTATTTTATTTCAAAATTATTAATAACTTCAACTTTATTAATGAAATTATTAATCCAATAATTATAGGGTAATTAGGAAACCCTAGCTTCATTATAAACCAAGTGATAACCTCATAATTTTATATGGAACCCTAAAACCCTAATTCAACTATGCACCAAACCCTAGCTCCATTAATTCATATGAATCCTAGTTTGCTTCTAACCTAAACCCTAGGTTAGAACTTGTGATCATGTTACTTCATTTGTAATCATAGATTCATATCTAGCAATTAAATACTAGTTCAAATCCACATAAGATATGGGAACCCTATCACTACTAATTAGCATCCCATGTGTTCATCTTCAACAGACTTAGATAGCTAAATAGGGATAACCAAGTGTAAACCCTAGATCCTTTTTCCAAAGCCATCAGCCTTATTCATTCCTATTTAGCATCACACCATTGTGATGAACCCTAACAACAACCATACCTACTATTTTGTATTACATTCCCTACTCCACTAAACTCTACCAGTGTTGGATACCAATTATCAACCATCCTATTTAGAAGCCAATTATTCTTTACTTAACAGAACCAACAGTAAATCCTAGACAACCTCAACCTTAATTGTAATACTTCTTATTAATTAAGAAGTATGTTCTTCAAAAGTTATTCTTTTGAAGTAGATAAGAAATCATCATCAACCCCTGCTTATAAGGACCTATAAACCCTAGCCAGCTATCCCTAGCAAGATAAACCCACCTTGACAACCACCAAGTAAAATAAATTGCTTAGGATGCCTAGGCTTATCTTAACCTTACAAGCCCTAGGTGTCGATGAGTCCAACATTGTTGTGATCCATCTAACACTTACTCCAAAAACTACTTGGAACCATAATAAATTATAGAACTCCACCAACCTAATTATCATACTTGTTCTTTATTAAAGAACATGTTCTTCAAAAGTTATTCTTTTGAAGTATATGATAATTAATCCTTAACCATGCCAGCTAGTACTAAAACTGACCACTGTTCTTTACTTGATAACATTATGCCCATTACCATTCTTTGTGTGCTCAATTTATTATTATTCTTATTTGTCTACCTGTTGATAATACCAAGTAATCACACCTGAATAAGAACCTTGTATGTGAATCACTCTAAAAGTGCAACACACCCTAAACCAATCATTACAACTCACTGATCCTAAATCATCGGGGTTAGGTCACGCTTAGAGCATCTCATCCTTATGCATTATTGCATCCTTGCCAATCTTTTAAACATCGTCCTTACCGGACGATGATGCTATTTCAGAATTTGGAGTTATTACGTATCGAAGACCTTGCCTGCATAATCTTGCAGTCAAGAAAGGCAAGTTCATCACTTGCTCATGTCATTTGATTATTTCTATCAAATTACTTGCAAAGTACTATGGTTATCACTATTGCATAAAAAACCAAAACCACTACTTTCATAACTATGAATATGACTATGTGGTGGGCAATGGAACCATGGATTGTGTTGATATGGTGGAGGTTCCATTGGTTAATATCCATCTAGGATTAAACAACAAATGTCGCCATGATTCTTGTGCCGTAATACCCGTGTTAACCATAAGATCCGGAGTGGGACGGAGTAGTCAAAAGTGTTTCCACCTCGTTCATCAACGGATGCGCTTTACCGTAGACACTTGTATGTCGGGGCAAGCGGTGGCTGGGAAGCCTAAAGTCCCCACGGCATAGTCCGTAGACACTTGTCGCTCGAAGTGCAAGCGGTGGGTGGGGAAGCCTAAAGTCCCCACGGTATTGCGGTCTATGATGGGTTGCGGCTCCGGCGAAGGAGTTTGGTTCGATCCCAAACTGTTGTCGTGGTCGGGGTCCATCCTTAAGTGGTATAAGAGGACCGACGAGGACCCAGGGTCGGGGTATGCAACAAAGGGTGGGTGTTCGAGGTAGCGGAGGAACATGATTGGCTAGACCTTATACCGGGCCTCACACCAAAGGAAGTGTGGACGGGGAGTACGCGGTTGGCACCAAGGATAAGATCTCTTATGGGTAAAGCAACACACCTCTGCAGTGTAATGAACCGTGACTGCTCCCTGTTCGGGATATGGGCTGACACGCCGGAAAGGAGCTCCATGAAGTTCTAGTAAACCGGTGAAGGCTGACGGGACATAGTTTTTCGAATAAAAGCAACCTCTTGAAGAAATGGTTATGAAAACCTGCATTGGTGTTAGACTTTCTGGTCTAATCGTAGCTAGTGCATTAAACACCTCTTTCCTATAATGAACTTGTTGAGTACGCTCGTACTCATCCCACTCTTAAATCCCCTGCTTAGATATGGAGGCATCGAAGGAGGATCTACAGTGCAACTCGAAGGCCGAGGAGTCAACAACTACTTCACGAGACAGGACCCTGTCAGAGGAGCCAAATACCACATCCAACAAGGAGAAAACCTAGTTTAGTCATAGAAGGGAACTAGCTTCCTAAACCTAGCTCCTATTTAGCTAGAGTCTATTCTTAGCCTCTGTAGTTAGTGAAGTACTCTACAAATAGAGTTTGTGATAAGACTAGACTACGAGTCGTTCTTCTGGAGTTATCTGCAGTTTTACCTCATTGTAAAGTAGGAGGCTGTGCTGATCTTATGTAATAGAGTCAATGTTGTAATTCTATAGACATACCTTGGACCCGCATATGTTTCTGTTGTACCACTGAGCGATATAATACTAGTGGAACGGTGTTTCATTGGTGTTATATCGGACTTGCATACTACACCATGCGGTGGTATGCCGGGTCACCACAGTTGGTATCGAGCAAATGCTTTGACCCTAGGATTAAAACCCTTTAAAGGAGACCTATAGGATTGGTAGTGTCTATAGGAAGTGTCCTAGGTAAACCAAATACTTTTTATGACTTGAGATGGATATTCACTTGAGAATAATCCTGACACACTTGAGTCAACATTTCTTATCTAGCTTACCAAGATAAAATAAAGTTAGTTAGCTAATCCCAAACATGTAGTACACCGTGAAGTCCTTAAACAATAGATGAGTAGACCCCAGTTGGTATACAATACATGGTAGTCCAAAGAGAGGATACAACCATAAGGAAGATATCCTATTGGAAGAAAGTTATTCTTTTGAAGTAAATAGGGAGTAGCCATCAACCCTGCTTAATAGGACCTATAAAACCAGACTATCGATCACCAATAAGATATACCACCTTAATAGTAACCATTGATAATTAAGATGCTTATGCTTAATTAAGACCATACAAGCCCTAGTAGCTGATGAATCCAACTCTGTTGTGATCCATCAACTCCTTACTCCAGAAACTAATTGGAACCATAGGAAACTATAGAAACCCACAAACCTAATTATCATACTTGTTCTTTATTAAAGAACATGTTCTTCAAAATTTATTCTTTTGAAGTATATGATAAGTAATCATTAACCATGCCATATAGTACTAAAACCAACAACTGTTCATTACATGTTAGGATTATACCAAATCTTATTGTTGTGTACTAATAATGATATTGTTATGATATATTGCATCACTTGTTTATGATACCAGGTAATCAACCCTTAATAAAAACCTTGTTTGTGAATCACTCTAAAAGTGCAACACACCCTAAATCAATCATAACAACTCACTAATCCTAAATCATCGGGGTTAGGTCACGCTTAGAGCGGTTGCATCTCATACTTATGCATTATTGCATCCTTGCCAATCTTTTAAACATCGTCCTTACCGGACGATGATGCTATTTCAGAATTTGGAGTTATTGCGTATCGAAGACCTTGTCTGCATAATCTTGCAGTCAGAAAGGCAAGTTCATCACTTGCTCATGTCATTTGAAGTATTTTTATCAAATTACTTGCAAATTATTATGGTTATCACTATTGCACAAAAATCAAAACCACTACTTTCATAATTAAGAATATGACTATGTGGTGGGCAATGGAACCATGGATTGTGTTGATATGGTGGAGGTTCCATTGCACGGGTTAATATCCATCTAGGATTAAACAACAAATGTCGCCAGTGATTCTTGTGCCGTAATACCCGTGTTAACCATAAGATCCGGAGTGGGACGGAGTAGTCAAAAGTGTTTCCACCTCTCGTTCATCAACGGATGCGCTTTACCGTAGACACTTGTATCGTCGGGGCAAGCGGGGCTGGGGAAGCCTAAAGTCCCCACGGCATAGTCCGTAGACACTTGTCGCTCGAAGTGCAAGCGGTGGGCTGGGGAAGCCTAAAGTCCCACGGTATTGCGGTCTATGATGGGTTGCAGCTACCGGCGAAGGAGTTTGGTTCGATCCCAAACTGTTGTCGTGGTCGGGGTCCATCCTTAAGTGGTATAAGAGGACCGACGAGGACCCAGGGTCGGGGTATGCAACAAAGGGTGGGTGTTCGAGGTAGCGGAGGAACATGATTGGCTAGACCTTATACCGGCCTCACACCAAAGGAAGTGTGGACGGGGAGTACCCGGTTGGCACCAAGGATAAGATCTCTTATGGGTAAAGCAACACACCTGCGAGTGTAATGAATCGTGACTGTCACTCCTGTTCCGGATTTGGAACTGCGACAGCTGCGAAAGGAACTCCATGAAGTTCTAGTAAACCGGTGAAGGCTGACGGACATAGTTCTTGAATAAAAGCAACCTTTTGAAGAAATGATTATGAAAACCTGCATTGGTATTAGACTTTCTGGTCTAATGCCGTAGCTAGTGCATTAAACACCTCTTTCCTATAATGAACTTGTTGAGTACGCTCGTACTCATCCTAAATCCCCTAGATATGGAGGCATCGAAGGAGGATCTACAATGCAACTCGAAGGCCGAGGAGTCAACAACTACTTCACGAGACATGATCTGTCAGAAGAGTCAGATACCACATACAACAAGGAGAAAACCTAGATTAGCAATATAAAGGAACTAGCTTCCTAAACCTAGCTCCTATTTAGCTAGAATCTATTCATAGCCTCTGTAGCTAGATAAATACTCTACAAATAGAGTGCGTGATAGGTTTAGACTTCGAGTTGTTCTTCTGGGGTTTAATTGCAGATTTACCTCATTGTAAAGTAGGAGGTTGTGCTGATCTTCTGTAATAGCGTCGGAGTTGTAATTCTATAGACATGCCTTGGACCCGCATATTTTCCTTTGTACCACTCTGAGCGATATAATACTAGTGGAACGGTGTTTCATTGGTGTTATATCAGACTTGCATACTACACCATGCAGTGGTATGCCGGGTCACCACAGTTGGTATCAGAGCAAATGCTTTGACCCTAGGATTAAAACCCTTTAAAGGAGACCTATAGGATTGGTAGTGTCTATAGGAAGTTGTCTTAGTTAAACCAAATATTCTTAAGACTTGAGATGGATACTCACTTGAGAATAATCCTGACACACTTGAGTCAACCTTCTTACCTATCTTCCCTAAGTGAAGTTACTTAGCTAATCCCAAATATGTAGCACATCATTAAGTTCTTAAAACTATAGATGAGTAGACCATAGTTGGTATACAACACATGGTAGTCCAAAGAGAGGATACAACCATAAGGAAGATATCCTATTGAAAGATGTGTACCAACACTTGTTACGGTTAAGTAAGAATTATCCAGACCTATAATAGGAGTAATATTAAGTGATAAAAATAAGTCAGATATCTTATTATAAGGTGTAAACTAATACAAGTCATGGGTAAGTAAATTATCCAAACTTGTAAAACAACTGATAGTTAGTGGTAAAAACAAGTGATATTAGGTAGTATAAACCATGATGAGTCAATCATGGGAGGTAAGGAAGAGTGATAGGAATACAATATGTCTATCTACATGGTAGAGATAGTAATCATATAAGATTCACCTGAGAATCATTATGTGATGAATTAGAACATCAGAAATATTAGGAGGAGAACAAAAAGAAGCCAAATGTTAAAAGATAATGCAAGAGTTATGTCCCAAACCATGGGAACTGTGTCAAGCACATCAGAACCCTAGCCACATGGTAGAAACACTTGGAAGTATAGGAGCTATATCCTAATAAATAGGTATTCAGAGTAGACATGTTAGAACTAATTGTATCATAGTAAGTAGTCCTCAATAGCACGTATATATGGTATACTATGTTGTTAGTACTTCCAAAGGGATTAGGTCAACCATAACTATCTTAGACCACTTCGTTTCAAGTTTATCTCATTGCAATTGTGCAATTCAGGTAAATGACAAAACAAATAGTAGTCTGCCAGATATTCATGCTAAGTATCATGATACAAACCTATATTATGTGGTGCTATATACTACACATCTCAGCCTGATATTTAGAGATGTACTCAACTAATATATTCAGGCTTATGATGATGTGTATTATATGCACAAAGCTGAATCTTCTTGGATTTTATTGGATTTTCATTGTTTGACTAGATCCATACATGAAGTTTGACTTTGATATGCAAATGCATGTTGCAATATCAAGTTCTTACTTGATGCTATAGATCTAGGGGGTAATGGGATTTGTGTGGGGAAGTGACGAATTCTGAAGATTCTGAAGACAAGATGAAGGTTCATCAGAAAAGAAAGTAAAGTTGTGGGAAGTAACCACAATACTCTGAAGGAAGTACCAATCCAAAACTCATGCTTAGCCTCAATAGAGGAGTACTTTAGTACATGAGAAGCATGAAGGTAAGAAATATGATGACTATGGAGAAGAAGAAGTAGAACCATAATCATTATGGAAGAGGGAATGCATGGGAAATCTCTCAGGATACTATATTCATAGTGTCAGCTAGTGATTTTCTTGCAAAAATAAATCCTCTAAAAAGGAAGATGACCTATGAAACCATAGCAGATATAAGAAGACCACAGTTGGTAACAGAAGACCACAGTTGGTATAGGATCAATACTGCGAGATAAAGTAGAAGATGTCCCGACCAATTGGTCAAAACCTATAATAGAGTACACTTTTAGATAACAAATAGCCACAATTGGTATCAAGTAGTCCATAATTGGATTATTCGTACCAAGAAGTTGTGAACAAATACCATTATGTCAGTCAAATAACTGTGACCTATAATCATTTAAATGAAGGATTCACATTGGATGTCCACAATTGAGTGGATACACCACTGATATTCTTCGCAAGACCTTAGAAGAGTACAACCCATAAACTAGACCTAGACCAATATCCTAACCATAAGTCCAATGGTTGGAAGAATAGGAGTTGAAGACCATAAGAAAACTCTAAGGGGTAGAGTAAAGACTGAGTTGGATGTACAATAACTCAATATTTTGAGCAAGATAGATGAAGAAGGTCTGAACTGAGAGGAAGTTCGATCTTATTTTCATAAGATTATCGAACACTACTTTCGAAGGATGTCAGACCAGAAGCCGAGGTTCATACCTCGAGGAAGTAAGAATTGGACTATAACTTGAGAAAGTGAGTAATAGTTACTCAGAAGTACGGAAGCTCAAGTAAACTAAGGTTAATGAAGTTGAACGAAGAAAATATCGTAGACAAAATACTGCCCTAGAAGGCCAAAGACCAAAGGAGATTGACTATACCAAAACTAAAGTCCATCTGAAAGATTCCTTTCATGGAACCTAAAGAAATTAAAATAGTGATAGGTATTCACTTTAATCCATGATTGGATGGACTAATTGAGTTTAATCCATTCCTAGGGAAATAAATCATCAAAACCATTTCCATGGTAAGTACCTTACTTAGTACCATTATTGCAGTTTTGATGGTAAGGGAAAACAAAGACCTATTTTACCAACTAGGAATATGTTAAGACTAGCAACACCAGAAGAAGTCCCAATCATTGAATCTTCAATGAGAAAGGAAATAAGATTATCGTATTAAAAGAAATCATGGGATTGAAGTAAGAAGCCTGGTTCAGAGGCAGATACTATTGGATTCCAGGAAGAATCTGGAAGAGGGATATATTCAATTATATCAAGAAAGATCATCTCGGAGTTCAAGACAAGTTGTAATCTGCACAAGTCAGATCCACACTCCGGAAACGTGAGAGAGTTCAAACTTCGAGGACGAAGTTTAGTTTAAGGGGTAGAGACTGTAACATCCCAGAATTTGGGGCTACAAAAATAGAGGAAATAGATGTGTGCATTGCATTCATGCATAGAAAATCCGGGAAAATTTCGCGTTTTTATTTAAAACACAAAGAGATCGAGATTTCTCTTGCATCGGTGGAATTGATTTAGGTCATCGACGCGAGTGCGATAAATTTCGACATGACCTTTGTTGAACTATCTGATTTGGGAGAACAAATTGAATTCAGTTCGAATATGAACAATAGAAATTCAAATGAGGATTTGAATTCCAAACAGAAAGACAATCACAATATAAAATCGAATTGAATAAATAATTTTAAACCTTATTACATTTATAATTATACAGTTATTTACAAGTTTCAAAAAGAGAAATAAAATTATGAATCAAATACTACAAGCAAGGAATACTCACACAAGTATTTTATTGTACAATATTTACTCAAATATTACAAGTTACAAAAGAAAAAGAAGATTACAAAAATAATAAAAGAAATCCTATATCTATATCTTCTCACACTTCTTAGTCTCCATTTCCTGCAGAACACAAATAAAGCAAAGCTAAAAAAAAACATTGGTTAATGATTAAAATGTAGTCATCAATTAAAGTCACTTGCTAATTAAAGAGAGCCTAAGTAATATTTGATCTGTGAAGTAGAGCCACACTATTAAGTCACACCAAACCCATCGGCCAAGTCCAAATAGGCAACCACGCTTTAGTTGTCACCAAGAGAAAATCAAATTTGCACCTAACAAGAATTATTCAAGTGGATAAGCAAGGAAGCAACCGTGCCTTGCACTAGGGTAAAAGGCAACCAGCTTGGAAACTTGTACCATTAAGTGGGGACTATCACAAGCAGCTCGGTCACCACCTGCATGGCATGCGTTGTCACTGCCATAGCAACAGTTGAGCTGCATATAAATATCAAGGAAGAAGCACTAGCAGATTTGCTAGTACACACAATCAACCCAGCCGCATCACCTCTTGCTCACAGCAGCATTCCATCTTTTGCACTAGCTAGAACTACCATAATATCAAGAACAGTACAAGAAAATCTATTAGCAGCTACCTACATGATCTACTATCTAAACCACCTATCCATTAGAACATCAGCAAGAACACACACATATCTATACACACAAAAACCCCAGATGGTTCTGAGAAGAACTAGGAAAGAAATCAAGAAGCTAGGAGGAGCAGGCTGACCACAAGAAGAAGGTTGTTTCAGATGCCAGAAGACCAAGCTAGTCCACTCTACTACAGCAGGTTGATCTTTAGATCATCTAGCATATATTCTTCTCAGTTTAGATCAAAGCATTTTGGTAGGGGAAACTCTCAGATTTGCATACAAGTGGTATGCTAGTCTCATCACAGAGTTTATTAAGAGTAAATAGCATCTGTTCTTATTACAAATCCGAGCCTCAGCCTTTGCATCATCGGCTAAAGCAAGCATAGGTATATCCATAAAATTTACTCAAGCAACAGCAGGAGCTTGGGATGGACATTTACCATCATTTGATCATATAGTTATGATCAATGTCTAGTTCCTACTCTACATAAGCACCTACAACATAAGATTCTAATCCAACATATATGTATCCTGTGTACACTCATTTGAGGCATCACAGGATAGATATGATCACTAGAAAGCACATGGGCACTTATGCAGAGAAAGAATAAACAATAATCTAAACTACAAGATCATCAGTTTAAGCACAAGTAAGCCATCAAATAAAGCATCCATCTATAAACAGTAGATATCTCCAAGGACTAGGAAGTGTTCATCTTGCACACACAAACACAAATATGTCCAGCACCAGCCAATTATTGAGAGCAACACCAACACATGGATATTTCTTATTAGACAACATCACCATATATGCCTGGATGAATATCTCATCCAAACAGGGGCATCACAAATTTATAGCAGCAAGTAGAGCAACTAGTTATTCACCCACAAGCTATAGAGATTTACTTAGGGTCCAGGAATCATTCGCTGGCCAACCAAGTAATATTCAGGAACATCAATAATAAATCCATCATTTGGTATTTGACAAACAGACAAGGAGTATGTCATTGCCAGGCAACATAACCAGCAGCTAAGAATTGTTTCTCCAGCTGGGACAATCAAACCAGAAGCTTGAAATGATAGTATCTAGCAAGATCAATACAGGGCCTCACACCGCACCACCTTAATTAACACAGACCACACATGCCTTGGCTGATTAATTCATCCAAAAAGGAAGCATTTCACTTCACATATGAATTACCAATCTTATGCAGTAGATGTAGTAACTATAGGCATTGTATTAAACACAAGTATCCAGCAACAATTGTACAACACAGGACACCATGGTCATAGTCAGAGATGAGGGGAGGATTAGCTCACATTGCAATTGCAGCAGTAGAAGAAGAAGTTGACGCTGGGGTTGCGTCGTGGCACCGTTCCGCCGGCGTCAAGGTCGAGGGGGTAGTAGCAGCAGCAGGGCACCATAACCAGCATCACAACACCATGCCACCACCAGCAACATCACCACACCACCACCAGAACGCCATCGCAGCAACCATCACCATATCACCACCAGTACACGGCCACAGTAGCATAGCGCAAGTAGGAGGGGTGGTCAGGGTTGCCAACAAGGACGACCAAGGGTTCGAGGAGGTAGTCGAGATAGACGAGAAGCTCGAGTCGGCACCGGAGATGGCCGGAGGTGCCAGGGGCGGTCTACATCGACCAACGCCGTGAGCGGTGATGACAAATCAAAGGGGGCATAGGGGGTCGATGTAGGGTTGTAGAAGCATCACAGTAGGAGGAGGCTGGCGGAGGAGGATGTGCCAGAGGTCAGCCGACCTGCGGCGGCGCTGGAGTTAGCCGGCGACGGCTAAACCGACCAGCGACCGCTAGGGTTCCAGGTTGGGGGCGGACAAGAGAGGCCACGGGGATCAAATCGAAGAGGGGGAAGATGTAGAGAGCATCGAGGCGATCAGAACAACACCTCGCCGGCGTCGAATGCGGCCGGCAACGGCCGGAGCAGCGCCGGGCAGCAGCGGGGCGGCGGTTGCCTGTGAGAGGGGAACGATGGGGGCAGTCACAAGCGGGTACGCGTCCGTGTGAGAACGAAGTGAGAGAAGAGAGAATCAGAGGGACGTGAGATCGCGAGCTACTAAACGTAGCTGGGCTCGTATCGTACACGGGCAAATTACTAGATCGTGTACACGTTGGTGCTATGGAACCAATCAGTATTAGCCCAACACCTAAAACACACTATTGTACGCGTGTGTGCTAACTGGTCCCAATTAACTCAGTCATTTCCTATATCTTTACCTAAATTTAAAACTTCAAAACGATTTAGATTCAAATTTGTATCACTCTGAAAATTTGAACGAAAATAGTTAACCATAAATACAAGTTGTTTTCTGAAGTTCTAAAATTTTTTAGGAACATTACTCATGTTAGAGATTCATATTAACATGTAATAATAGTAAGCTTAAGCTGAATTTCTGAAATGTGTGAAATATTTTTCCTTGAAATAAAATTTCATAACTAATAATGTAATAAATAATTTATTTAACTAAAGATTGGTTAATTAATCCTAGATACCTTAATATCTTTGGATATTCTTAAAAACCTTAAAAATAAAGTCCTTAAACCTAAATATGACATCAAGTATTATAACTCTATATTTTTAGAAAAACAATAGTAGAAGTTCGTACTCACGTATAAAGACACAAAAACTTTAACAACACTTTAAATCATAACCTTACACATTTTTGAGCCAAATGAAATTATTTGACTTATTTTGCATGATCATCTTTGATACTTACAAATAGGACCTTTATGATTGGAGCCCTAAGTAGGAGATCGACAGTAGTCCATGTGTTATGTGTATTGTTTAAGTAAACATTCATCCTAAACTACCAATGTAACCTTATACTAGATCTTTGTCATACCTTGTTAGTTGTACCATCTAATAGCGTACCATTAGAATCATGATACCAAACTTAGTAACCATTAGTCATCATCCCTAGTCCAACTCAACTAAGTTGTTACCCCTTACTAATATTGTCCTCTTGTAGGATAAGTTCCATATACCACATATCTAAGCCATAGCATTGGCTTATAAGTAGAGTTTAAGTGTTCATCTTTGATTGAACAGTATTCAATTCCAAATCATATACCCAATAGAAATACATTGAATTACAAGTCAACCTTATCACATCAACCCTACTCACCATTTTTTAGTATAACACCATTATAATCAACCAGAATAGCAACCATATGTAGTAATTCACTTTATATATATGCTCATGCTCAACTAAACCCTACAAGGATTAGAGGTTTATGAATCATCTTGTTTAGGAACCAACTATTCCTTACCTAGTGGATCCAATAGCAAACCCTAGACAACCTCAACCTTAATTGAAATACTTCTTATTACTTAAGTAATATGTTTTTCAAAAGTTATTCTTTTGAAGTAAATAGGGAGTAGCCATCAACCCTGCTTAATAGGACCTATAAAACCAGACTATCGATCACCAATAAGATATACCACCTTAATAGTAACCATTGATAATTAAGATGCTTATGCTTAATTAAGACCATACAAGCCCTAGTAGCTGATGAATCCAACTCTGTTGTGATCCATCAACTCCTTACTCCAGAAACTAATTGGAACCATAGGAAACTATAGAAACCCACAAACCTAATTATCATACTTGTTCTTTATTAAAGAACATGTTCTTCAAAATTTATTCTTTTGAAGTATATGATAAGTAATCATTAACCATGCCATATAGTACTAAAACCAACAACTGTTCATTACATGTTAGGATTATACCAAATCTTATTGTTGTGTACTAATAATGATATTGTTATGATATATTGCATCACTTGTTTATGATACCAGGTAATCAACCCTTAATAAAAACCTTGTTTGTGAATCACTCTAAAAGTGCAACACACCCTAAATCAATCATAACAACTCACTAATCCTAAATCATGGGTTAGGTCACGCTTAGAGCGGTTGCATCTCATACTTATGCATTATTGCATTCTTGCCAATCTTTTAAACATCGTCCTTACCGGACGATGATGCTATTTCAGAATTTGGAGTTATTGCGTATCGAAGACCGTGTCTGCATAATCTTGCAGTCAAGAAAGGCAAGTTCATCACTTGCTCATATCATTTGAAGTATTTTTATCAAATTACTTGCAAATTATTATGGTTATCACTATTGCACAAAAATCAAAACCACTACTTTCATAATTAAGAATATGACTATGTGGTGGGCAATGGAACCATGGATTGTGTTGATATGGTGGAGGTTCCATTGCACGGGTTAATATCCATCTAGGATTAAACAACAAATGTCGCCAGTGATTTGTGCCGTAATACCGTGTTAACCATAAGATCCGGAGTGGGACGGAGTAGTCAAAAGTGTTTCCACCTCTCGTTCATCAACGGATGCGCTTTACCGTAGACACTTGTATCTGTCGGGGCAAGCGGTGGGCTGGGAAGCCTAAAGTCCCCACGGCATAGTCCGTAGACACTTGTCGCTCGAAGTGCAAGCGGTGGGCTGGGGAAGCCTAAAGTCCCCACGGTATTGCGGTCTATGATGGGTTGCAGCTACCGGCGAAGGAGTTTGGTTCGATCCCAAACTGTTGTCGTGGTCGGGGTCCATCCTTAAGTGGTATAAGAGGACCAACGAGGACCCAGGGTCAATATCCCAGGTATTGGGGTTACAAAAATAGAGGAAACAGATGTGTGCATTGCATTCATGCATAGAAAATCTGGGAATTTTCGCGCTTTAAAGTAAAACAGTCACAGTAACTGAAGTTTCACTTGACCTTGGTGGAATTGAAGTAGCTCATCAAGTCAAGCGCTATAAACCTCAATGTGACATTGGTAAAACCTTGTTTTGGGTAGAGATGATTTGATCTAAGGGGTTAGATCAAATGGAACTAAAATTAACACAACAACACTTTACTCAATGATAAATTGTTTGATCTCATAAAAGATCATAACATGGTATTCCTTGCCATAACATAAGAACATCTATTCAATTGGAAATCAAGTAACCATAAATGGAGAAACCATTCTTCACTTATCTTTTCCATGTCTTAAACAAACCCATGTTCCTACCATGAACCTCATGGTATTTCTTGAACTAAACTCTTGAACTTAACACCAACAAAAGCTTATCATTAAACCCTAGAGATGGGAGAGGTATATAACCATTAAAGAGATAAGAAGCACACTCTAAATTATTAACACTTAAAAGTTAAGCAACTACCTTGAGGTACAATTGAATTCACTTTAAAACTAAATACCAAATATAGCAAAACCCAAGGACCTAAGTGCATAAAAGCCACATCTTCTGATTCAATCATAACTTATTAAATATGTGGAATATCACAAAACTAAATTCGTTTACATTACGAATTATAGTTCAAACTATTTGAATAAAATAAAATATGAGTACTTTGAAACTCATATGATCATGCCTTGGTGAAATCAAACATTCCCATTCAAAATTGGGGTATAATCCATATCTTTGACATTTTGATCCCCATAATAATAAGAATACAATCACATAGGATATAGTGACTCAATCACAAGCATAAAATCATTCACAAGAGATTTAGTAACAAAAGCCACTTGGCTATCCAAAAATAAATCACGTGAGAGGATAATCTCAATGCCACGTAGGATGAAAATATCTACATTGCTTGCATCTTAAGCTATGCCACCTCATGCTTAAGGGATTGCTATGGATAAGAGCATGACAACCAAGCACCTTACTCAACAAATTAAAGCAAGAGTCATCCACCCATGTGTCATGTTACTAGAGCATGCCCAAGCCTATAAAAGGAGCCTCACACTTCATCCATTTCATCATCTTGCACCTTGAGGCAAGAAGACCAACACATTGAGCCACTCCATAAAATAGTTAGGATCAAGATGAAGCAGCTAGGAGGTGGAGGCATGCCACAAGATGCAGGTTTATCAGAATTCCTGAAGAACAAGCTACAGAAGAGAGCAAGGTAGAATTCTTAGGCAAACCACATATTTAGTTAATCACATCATTATTCCTTGAGTAGAACCATAGATTATAATCCAAGACCTTGTGAAGTGAGAGGGGTAATTGGAATAACCATATCTAAATACTTTTAGTAATACTTAAGGAAGCCCATACCATGCATGATCATCACCATTGGGTAATGATCATAAAACTTAAGAACTTGAAGTAGAAGACATTAAGAATAATTGGATCATATCTAATACATGATCATGCTTTGAAGACATGTAAGGACAAGCTTAAACCTTAATATAATAAGCACATACCATCACATAAAATCATAGGGTGATCCCTAGTAAGCAAACCTAGACTTATATCTCCAACTAAATTGTGAATTACTTGATGATCACAAGTAAAGCCCTAAGCTACATCCCAATCTTAGTTTGTGTATCACTTAGGTGATCACAATTAAAACCTAGGCAACAATTCAAATTCAACTCATGTGACAATAAGTAAATATAGATAGAACCCTAATATAAAACCCTAATATAGTTGAGCTCACATAAAATCATGTGCAAGTGACCAATTCCCCAAATGGAAGTCAAGTCCTAAAACAACCTCTAAGATACTTGGAGTATAATTATTAACTCTAACCATTCCAAAAGGGAGTAATATTCCAAATGGAAAAGGAAATTAAAATGAATACTAAATTCTTGTCTAATTAAAAATTGCAACAAGACTCACATATAATTATGTTTATGCAAAAACAATACAGTAATACAATGATCCTTGTAGTAAATCTCATGAAAACCAAATTGATGAATGCCTGCAAAATAGAAAAGAATTCAAATCTGAATTCAAAATAGAATTATAAAACAGAAAATAAAACAGAAAAGAAATAAGAGAATAAAGAAAAGCTTACCTGGACCTACCAGACGCAGTAGCCCAGCAGCAGCCTGGCCGTGGCAGCCCAGGAACAGCCCAAGGCCCAGCCCCAAACCACAGCCCAACACTGGCCCATACCCCTTCGCTCCAGATAAACACGAGGAGGGGAGCGTCGTCTTCGTCTTCTCCTCTGGGGCGCACAGGGGCTCGCCACCGAGCCAACCATCGCCACGTCCCGCGTCGCCGCCGGCGTTGTTGACCGCCAGCACACACCTGGGACCCTATAAAATGCGTAGGAGCCCTCAATTTTCCCTCTTTCTGTCTCAATCGACCAAAACATTGGAACCCTAGCTCGCCGGAGACCACACCGCCACACCGATTCCGGTCACCCCTGGAGCCGCCGTTGGGCTCAATAGGAGCGCCTTGATGTCCTCGTTCATCTGGTAAAAGGGCGCGCCATGGGGAGCTCGGAGGAGGGCGAATTCGGTCTTTCCCTTCCGCAGTACCGCGGGGAAAATGTCGGCCGCCGCGACGCCTTCGTCTCCAATCAACGCCGACAACTCTACAGCAAGCTTCCAGGTGATCTTGCGCGTCTTTTGAGCATCTTATCAAGCCCTAGCTCGCGCCGTAGCTCGCTTTCACCATCGGTCACCGTGTGCCGCCGTCGGACATGAACGCCGCCGCCGCTCCGGCGACCATTAGGGAGCGGCGCCGCCACTATCTTGTTCATCTCGTCGCCCTGGTCCTAACGAGCCCGCACATGACCCCGCGGGAGACCGCATTCGCCGGCGACGATCCCGTCTGGCCGCCGGTCAGCACTCCCTGGCCACCTTGGCGATTTTGACTTTGGTCAAAGTCACCGTGGCAGGTGACCTGGCCTATGGCCCACGCGTCAGTGACTCTGGGTGAAACTCACCCGGGTGCACTTAATAGTTTTTCTATTTTAGTTAAATCCAGAAAATTGCTGCAACTTCAAACAAATTTAGAAAATTCAATTTAAGTCAGAAAAATAAAAATAAGACATCAAAATTCTTATAAAAGTAAATTCTATTTAATAAAAATATAATATGAAATTTTTATTTTTAATAAAAATTTAATTGTTTAATACTTGTTATTTAAAGTCTTTAATTTTAGTTCTAAATTCAGTTAAAATTCAATAATTAGGGAAAAGGTTTAAAATAAATAAAAACCAGAAAGTAAATAAGGAAAACATTAAAGTTAATTTTCCTTTTCTATTAACTTATTAAATCCTTAATAGGAGGACTTAAAATCCTAATTAATAATTACTTTAATTATTAATTCTTTAAAAATAATAAAAGGACAAATCCAATATTATTTTATTTCAAAATTATTAATAACTTCAACTTTATTAATGAAATTATTAATCCAATAATTATAGGGTAATTAGGAAACCCTAGCTTCATTATAAACCAAGTGATAACCTCATAATTTTATATGGAACCCTAAAACCCTAATTCAACTATGCACCAAACCCTAGCTCCATTAATTCATATGAATCCTAGTTTGCTTCTAACCTAAACCCTAGGTTAGAACTTGTGATCATGTTACTTCATTTGTAATCATAGATTCATATCTAGCAATTAAATACTAGTTCAAATCCACATAAGATATGGGAACCCTATCACTACTAATTAGCATCCCATGTGTTCATCTTCAACAGACTTAGATAGCTAAATAGGGATAACCAAGTGTAAACCCTAGATCCTTTTTCCAAAGCCATCAGCCTTATTCATTCCTATTTAGCATCACACCATTGTGATGAACCCTAACAACAACCATACCTACTATTTTGTATTACATTCCCTACTCCACTAAACTCTACCAGTGTTGGATACCAATTATCAACCATCCTATTTAGAAGCCAATTATTCTTTACTTAACAGAACCAACAGTAAATCCTAGACAACCTCAACCTTAATTGTAATACTTCTTATTAATTAAGAAGTATGTTCTTCAAAAGTTATTCTTTTGAAGTAGATAAGAAATCATCATCAACCCCTGCTTATAAGGACCTATAAACCCTAGCCAGCTATCCCTAGCAAGATAAACCCACCTTGACAACCACCAAGTAAAATAAATTGCTTAGGATGCCTAGGCTTATGTTAACCTTACAAGCCCTAGGTGTCGATGAGTCCAACATTGTTGTGATCCATCTAACACTTACTCCAAAAACTACTTGGAACCATAATAAATTATAGAACTCCACCAACCTAATTATCATACTTGTTCTTTATTAAAGAACATGTTCTTCAAAAGTTATTCTTTTGAAGTATATGATAATTAATCCTTAACCATGCCATCTAGTACTAAAACTGACCACTGTTCTTTACTTGATAACATTATGCCCATTACCATTCTTTGTGTGCTCAATTGATTATTATTCTTATTTGTCTACCTGTTGATAATACCAAGTAATCACACCTGAATAAGAACCTTGTATGTGAATCACTCTAAAAGTGCAACACACCCTAAACCAATCATTACAACTCACTGATCCTAAATCATCGGGGTTAGGTCACGCTTAGAGCGATTGCATCTCATCCTTATGCATTATTGCATCCTTGCCAATCTTTTAAACATCGTCCTTACCGGACGATGATGCTATTTCAGAATTTGGAGTTATTACGTATCGAAGACCTTGCATAATCTTGCAGTCAAGAAAGGCAAGTTCATCACTTGCTCATGTCATTTGATTATTTCTATCAAATTACTTGCAAAGTACTATGGTTATCACTATTGCATAAAAAACCAAAACCACTACTTTCATAACTATGAATATGACTATGTGGTGGGCAATGGAACCATGGATTGTGTTGATATGGTGGAGGTTCCATTGCACGGGTTAATATCCATCTAGGATTAAACAACAAATGTCGCCATGATTCTTGTGCCGTAATACCGTGTTAACCATAAGATCCGGAGTGGGACGGAGTAGTCAAAAGTGTTTCCACCTCTCGTTCATCAACGGATGCGCTTTACCGTAGACACTTGTATCTGTCGGGGCAAGCGGTGGGCTGGGGAAGCCTAAAGTCCCCACGGCATAGTCCGTAGACACTTGTCGCTCGAAGTGCAAGCGGTGGGCTGGGAAGCCTAAAGTCCCCACGGTATTGCGGTCTATGATGGGTTGCAGCTACCGGCGAAGGAGTTTGGTTCGATCCCAAACTGTTGTCGTGGTCGGGGTCCATCCTTAAGTGGTATAAGAGGACCGACGAGGACCCAGGGTCGGGGTATGCAACAAAGGGTGGGTGTTCGAGGTAGCGGAGGAACATGATTGGCTAGACCTTATACCGGGCCTCACACCAAAGGAAGTGTGGACGGGAGAGCTGCGTTGGCACCAAGGATAAGATCTCTTATGGGTAAAGCAACACACCTCTGCAGTGTAATGAACCGTGACCTGTCACTCCCTTCCGGGATATGGAACTGCGAACGCGGAAAGGAGCTCCATGAAGTTCTAGTAAACCGGTGAAGGCTGACGGACATAGTTTTCTGAATAAAAGCAACCTCTTGAAGAAATGGTTATGAAAACCTGCATTGGTATTAGACTTTCTGGTCTAATGTAGCTAGTGCATTAAACACCTCTTTCCTATAATGAACTTGTTGAGTACGCTCGTACTCATCCCACTCTTAAATCCCCTGCTTAGATATGGAGGCATCGAAGGAGGATCTACAGTGCAACTCGAAGGCCGAGGAGTCAACAACTACTTCACGAGACAGGACCCTGTCAGAGGAGCCAAATACCACATCCAACAAGGAGAAAACCTAGTTTAGTCATAGAAAGGAACTAGCTTCCTAAACCTAGCTCCTATTTAGCTAGAGTCTATTCTTAGCCTCTGTAGTTAGTGAAGTACTCTACAAATAGAGTTCGTGATAAGACTAGACTACGAGTCGTTCTTCTGGAGTTATCTGCAGTTTTACCTCATTGTAAAGTAGGAGGCTGTCTGATCTTATGTAATAGAGTCAATGTTGTAATTCTATAGACATACCTTGGACCCGCATATGTTTGTTGTACCACTGAGCGATATAATACTAGTGGAACGGTGTTTCATTGGTGTTATATCGACTTGCATACTACACCATGCGTGGTATGCGGGTCACCACATAGGAGGACGACGTACTCGTCCTCCCGCACTCTCTTCCTCGGGACCGCGATCGACGCCGTCCTCGTCGTGCACGGTCGGCGCCCTACACCGTCCCCAAACGGGAGGTCAAGGAGCCCGCGACGCCCGTCAACACGAGGCATGGCGGCAGCGGCAGCGGGCGGCAAAGAGGCGCGGCGGCGCCTCCTCATCCCGAAGCCGGAGGTGAAGGAGGAGCCGGAGGAAGCGTCGAAGGCGGCTGCCGGCGGACTACGAGCGGCAGCAGCGGCTCATCGCCAGCAGCGACGACCCCGAGGACTGCCCAGGGCTGCGGGCGGCGTTCTTGGCGGCCATGGACGCCTGGAGGGGCGACCTGGACGCGGCGATCGCCATGTCCATCCGCGACTCCGGCAAGCCGCTGGTGGACCTCACCGACGACGAGGCGGGACCAAGCGGCTTGGTGAAGGACGAGCCGTCGACGAGCGCGTCAAGCGGAGGTCGTCACCGACGACATGTACAACTTCCAGCAGTACTACGACGCCTCCGGCCGCCGCAAGTGGTTCTAGATTAGGTTTAGTTTAAAGTTAGTAAAATTTCGTTCGAATCTATGTAAATTTGGACGAATCTAATCGAATCTAGTTAAATTTAAAATTTGCGAAATTTTGTTTGGGGACACGACTGGGGAGCGACGTCCTCCAAACGCGGCACGAACGAAACACGTCCCCCAAACGCTCAATCCGGCGCGGTTTGGGGGACGGTTTGGGGGACGCGGCATGACGGGATGCTGGAGAAGAGGCCGTGCCGCAGTTAGAACCAGGGGCGGGAGAAGAGGCGGGATGCGCTCGCAGGAGAAGAAGCAGTTTCCTCGCCGCGTGTCGTGACGCCGCCATCGCCGGCCTTCGGTTTCTTCGGATCCCCGCCTCGCGTTAAGGTTCCTGGCTTTGCCTTACGCCGCCACGCTTCTGACGCCCTTTCTCAAAGGAAAGAAGGCCGGAATAGGCCCAGATTTTCACGGCCCATGCGGATGAGAGAGCAGGTCACCCGATCGGGCCCGGTATTTAACCACGGTCGCAGATCCGACGAAAGGGCCTTCGAGCGAATCAGAAACGTGTGGGCTATCGCTATGAGTCTTTGCTAAAAATGTTTGAGCAAGGTAGTGTATGTATCACACTAAAAAAAAAGGTAGTGTATGTATGACCTGATTTTGCAGCATGATTTATGGATAGTTCATTAATATTGTGCCTATCTAACTTCTTGGAAAAATTGAAAAAGGTGGAACGATATAATTTTTAAAGATCATATGTGTGAATTATTTGATATAAATATCAATTCTGGGCGCACTTTAAGTATTTGTTGATAACATTTTTTATAAATAACATTGGTTATTTGAGCATCTCCATTACAAGGAGAGAAAATGACTAATAAAAAGTTCTTTTTTAAACAGGAAAGGGAAGGTTTTCAGAATTTTGTCTGCTATGCCTATGCCGTAGTAGTCTCCGATAGTTTTGTGCATTGCACTTACACTTGGACCAGGCCGGTCCAAAGATTTTGGGGCCCTTGGACAACACGACAGCACAATATCCTTGTTTACAGTGGCGGAGCATCCATACAGCCAAGGGGGCCATTGCCCCCCCCCCCCTCCCCCCTGGATTTTCGGGCCATAAGGCCCTTTATTGAAAGTGGTGGAGCTTAGGGCATGCCCAATGCACTGCCCTAGAGTTACTGCCTCACACCTTTAATTAGGTTCGGGTGGTCCAAAGTAGGTTTGGATGAGGAGGTAGCCTCCTCTTCAGTAAGTGGGATCTTAAGCCTTAAAAGAATGCTTTTTGGAGAGAGAAAGAGATACATAGTATCATATTTGTGGGGTCCCTTCTCTTTTTTTCCTGATTAAAGTTATAGCTTCCATTGAAGATATAAAATTGACCATGTTGCTTTTGACAACTTTTTTACATGGAGCAGCTAGTTGTGTATGCCACCATTGCTCATGCCCTTACCTAGAGCAAAGGTTGGCATTGGTCCAGTAGAAGGACAATTTGTAGGAGAGCGATGTCAGCATGACCCTCCATCCAGCTCATCCTTGTTCGCTGGTGACAGTGAATCGTACAAAGCCGACTGTAGCTTCGATTGCCCGACATCGTGAGAGTGGACTGCCATGATGGGGTCGTGCAGTTGACCAAGCGTGACATCTTGCTCGGTAGCTCGATCGAAGCCTTTGTCACAAAGGTCGACGTTCATGTCATTGAAGAAGATGGCCATCCATAGGTTGTGGTTCTTCGTGAAGATGTCGAAGGAGATCATCACAACATCCATCATCTAGCCGTTGTAGGCCATGTAGTGGAGGTGCCCAGAGCCAATCGGTGATCCGAGGCAGAGTCGGCTCCATGACGAGCACTGTGATGGTGTCGACTTGGACTACTGCAATGCCAACGATGATGAACGTAATCAAAAAGCACGAGGATCACAAGCTGGAAGCCGGGCCGACCGAAATATTTTGGGGCCCTAGGGTGACATGACTCCAAGGGCTAGCTTATCTATAGCCAGACAAAAACAAAACGTTATTGCAATTTACTGGAAGTTAATAATCTTCATAGAGACTATGTCTTAACATGATACAAGATATTGCAATTTACTTGAAGTTATTATTCATTGGTTGATTTATCAAGGCGGAAGGTTCACTCTTTGCTTCAATACATACCGTGCGGACTTACAAAAACAAAAAAGTTGATAATCTTATTTATAAATGAAAATGGAAAATAAAAGTGTGCTCACCATTAGCTTTCGCCTTGATAAGTTTCTTATGATAATTAGCACCTAAGTGCAAACCTCATAATTTTTTTCATCTTCTAACCAACTTTTATACACCGTTTCACAGCAATGTCAGACAATAAAATTACAAATGTTGACATCCCTCTTTGATAAATCAGATAATTTGCTGGTAATCGTGCATGCACGTCCAAAGTTCAGTAGTTTGCCCATATGTACGTAGCTTAGATTCCGCAGAACTCCTTCCTTGCTAATGTAATATTCTCTCCTCTAATATCAATTTTTCACCGGATTGATATATCTAATCCTTTTTTCAAACATAATAGTTAATGCCAAATCAAGTACTAACACGATGTCATGTTCTCGTATTGTAAGTGAATCAAAACATTACCATTATGGTGCATGCCTATCAGTGATACAATGTTCTAATTTGTTGCACTGTTTAGTACTTCGTGAACCAAGGATTGATAGGTTCGTTGCATGGAAAACAAAAAATTTCTACCGTGAACATGAACAAAAACCAACATCTAATCTAGGAATAAGTAAGATCTAATCTACCAAGATCGAAGCAACGAGATATATGTGGGACTAACCCTCGAAGATTCCAAAACCTACGAGATTAGATCTCGTTGTTGATGTAGTCGATCATCCCGTGCTGCAATCCGGCAGCACTTCCGTACACGGTCGTGCGTACGTGTCGACGAAGCCCGTCCTCTCCCCGTCCCAGCGGGAAGCGGAGGTGTGGTAGATCCCCTCGGAATCCCAGCAGCACGACGGCGTGGTGGTGGTGGTGGAGGAGAAAAGCTCAGGGCTTCGCCAAGCCGGAGCAGACTTGTGGTGGAGGAGAGGGGGGTGGCAGACTTTGGTGTGTCAGGGAGCGGCAGACTTAGGTGTGTCAGGGGGAAGTGGTCGGCTGCCCCTCTCCTCTATTTATAGAGGGAGGGGCGGCCAAGGCAGCCCCTTGGGCCCCACCAGCACAGAAGGAAAGGGGGATCAGAAATCATCCCCTTCCAAGTTTGCTTCCCCTTCCAAAGTTGCTCCCTCGATTTTAGGGATTTGATCTTATCCTCCGGGATTTGATCTTATCCCTAGGGGGCTGGCCGGCTGGGCCTTGAGGGCTTGGTGCCCCTGGCCCATTAGGCCAGGCTGCACTCCCTTGGCCCATGTGGTCTCTCCCGGGGTGGTGGGCCCACCGGTGGCCCTCTAGAACCTTATAGAAGCTCCGATCAAACACCGAAACTTTTCCGAACCCCAGAAAATAACTTCCCTTATATGAATCTTATTCTCCGGACCATTCCAGACCTCCTCGTGATGTCCTGGATCCCATCCGAGACTCCGAACAAACTTCGGTCTCCATCTCATATTCCGAATCTACTTATGCGACATCGAACCTTAAGCGCGTTGATGTCTACGGGTGCTTCTATTCTTGTAGACAGTGTTGGGCCTCCAAGAGCAGAGGTTTGTAGAACAGCAGTAGTTTTCCCTTAAGTGGATCACCCAAGGTTTATCGAACTCAGGGAGGAAGAGGTCAAAGATATCCCTCTCATGCAACCCTGCAACCACAAAGCAAGAAGTCTCGTGTGTCCCCAACACACCTAATAGGTGCACTAGTTCGGCGAAGAGATAGTGAGATGCAAGTAATATTGATGAGTATGAGTGGTAATAGCAATCTGAATAAAATATGGCAGCGAGTAAACATGCAACAAAACAGTAAACAAACGGAGATTCGATGCTTGGAAGCAAGGCCCAGGGATCCTGCTTTCACTAGTGGACACTCTCAACAATGATCACATAATAGAACCACTCTACACCCTCTTGTTGGATGATGAACACCACTAACTGTGTAGGATTACACGAACCCTCAATGCCGGAGTTAACAAGCTCCACATTATTCGATATTCATGTTTAAATAACCTTAGAGTGCAAGATAGATCAACACAATTACACCGAGAACTAACATAGCATGCACACTGTCACCATCACACTATGAAGGAGGCATAGATCACATCAAAACTATCATAGCAATAGTTAACTTCATAATCTACAAGAGATCACAATCATACGCCAAGTATTACACGATGCACACACTGTCACCATTACACCGTGCAGGAGGAATAAACTACTTTAATAACATCACTAGAGTAGCACATGGATAAATTGTGATACAAAACACATTGCAATCATAAAGAGATATAAATAAGCACTTCACTATGCCATTCATAACAGTGAATAAGTATTCTGTGAAATATAGCCTAACACTACAAGAAAAGTTCTGATAGACAACGTCTCAAAATCGTCCGCTAAGGGGTATTTTTCGTCGCCTATGGGCCTAACCCGACGATATGGGTTCTGTTGTGAAACTGCGTCAGGCAAAGTCCTACGACGATTTTTTCGGTCCGTCGCGCTTGGGCGCCCTTCCGCCACGGAAAATCGGACCGTTGCCCAAGTGTTTCGGGAGCCCGTTGACTGCGACGTCATGCAAACGACACGCGAACTGCCAGTTAACGGCGTTAACCGGCTGAAACCCCGTGGTAGATGGTAGGCCCACACGAGGCCTGCCACGTCTTAAGCGGCCGGCCCATTAAGTTTGCGGGCCGGGCCAGCTGACTTAGTTTGACCGGTCAACTATATAGCTGGGCTGGTCCATTAGTTATGTGGGGGCCTAACCTCTAAGGTTGACGGTCAAAACTTTAATGGGCCGGCCCACTAAGCATGTGGGCGGGCCGAATGCACTCGTTTGACCGGTCCACAGCAAGGGCCCACAAGACATGTGGGACCCACTTTCGTTATCGGCGGCCCATTTACAAAGTGTGGTCCACATTAAAGCAACTGGGCCGGCCCAAGAAGTGGCACCCAATTAGCATGTGGGTCCCACTTTCCTGCTATCGCGGCCCATTTAGTACGTGGGGTCCACATTTGATCAAATGGTGGCCCAACAAGCCAGGTGGGCCAAAAGCAGGTGGGTCCCACTTTCTGTTTAAGGCCGGCCCATTTAGTACGTGGGGTCCACCATATAGCAAGTGGGCGCCCAACAAGATAGTGGTCCGGGCAAAAACACGGTGGGTCCCACTTTCTGTTAAAGGGCGGCCCATTTAGCATGTGGGGTCCACCATAGAGCGAGTGGGCGGCCCAACAGTGGCGGGCCAAAAAAACTCGGGTGGGTCCCACATCCTCGCTAAAGGGCCCATTTAGTATGTGGGGTCCACCATATAGCAAGTGGGCCCAACAAGATATTGGGCCGGGCCAAAGCATGGGGGCCCACTTCCTGTTAAAGGGCGGCCCATTTAGTATGTGGGGTCCACCGTATAGCAGTGGGCGGCCCAACACGCAGTGGGCCGGCCAAAAACACGTGGGTCTCACTTTCAAAAAGGGCCGCCCATTTAGTATGTGGGGTCCACCATAGAGCAAGTGGGCCGCCCAACACGCAGTGGGCGGGCCAAAAACAATGGTGGGTCCCACTTTCGTGTTAAAGGGCGGTTTAGTATGTGGGGACCACCACAAAGCAATTGGGCGGCCCAACTAGTTAGTGGGCCGACCCAAGTGGGTGGGGTCCACCTTAAAGCAAGTGGGCCCCAATAAAAGTGTGGGGTCCACAGTTAATCAAGTGGCTGGCCCAATAAGTAAGTGAGCCACCCGTTTAGTTGATGTTTATATGCCGGCGCGTAAAAGGCGCTTTAGGATTTTGCGGGCCGGCACGTATGTGATTTCGCTTAATTGGGCCGTTTAAGGGATGGGAATTCGTGATTTAGATACTGAGAATATTTACGCAGCATTGATTTCTGTCGGATAGCCTCACTTACCACAAGCACCAAAGAAAAAATGCGCGAAAGAACTATAAAAACTAACTAAATATTACAGCTGCAAGGCTTTGAAAAAATATTACAGAACCCAGAGAAATTGAATGGTAATTAAACCTAGCAATACAATGAAGCGATCCGGCAATCTTTTAAGTTGTCCATGCAGCACCTATATCTGAAACAAAGACATTACAAGTTAAGACAGCAACAACAATGGAAAGCAAAGACACTACAATATTGTTTGCCAAAGAATTTGGAACTCATCATTTCGTCGTTATAACAAGATCATTGTAATGCGCACAATAAGCAAACAAAGAGTGCATGCCGCATACCAACAACCAATATAACAGAGCATGTTAGAATGAAACAACAGACTTACTACTGTCGAGTCCCATGCAAACCAACATGTTCAGGGAGTACAAAATTGGCATGAACAACATAGTAGCAGGCTATAAATTTTGTAACAACGACTGAGCAAGATGAAGTTATGATGGCTACATCTACAGAGCAGGGAATGTAAACCAAAAATAGAAGTTACGATGGCAAAAGCTAAAGAGGAGGGAATGTGAACCAACATGTGCCAAGTGCAATTACTTCATTTTGGCCGTGAACTAAATAATACTCCTGAACTTATAGTGAAGGGGATGCAAATCAAGATGTTTCGGGATATAAACTTGTAATGAGCAACACATAGAGGATAGTTAATGCTGGAGCTTAGGATGGACCAGATACAGAATATAGTGGGATCACCTGTGAACTTGTATAAGAGGGAATGCAAACCAATATGTTCAGCTTTCCATATGTGAGCGTCATGCCAAGTCAGAGAAACAAGTCAATAATGCAGCTTTTGAAGAACAAGATGGCACGCAAAATTATTATCTAGTAGTATGACAAGTTTATTTGTACTACAGGCTAGATAGCAGAGTGATAGCATGCCAAACTAAGTCCTTACTTTGTTAGCTTACAATGAACTAGATACAAAACAATGGCATCACCTGTAGTACAGGAATGCAAGCCAACATGTTCATGAAGTAAAAAATTGGCACAAACAACATAGTAGCAGGCCATAATTTTTGTAACAACGACTGAGCAAGATAAAGTTATGATGGCTAGATCTACAGAGCAGGGAATGTAAACCAAATATAGAAGTTACGATGCCAAAAGCTATAGAGCAGGGAATGCGAACCAACATGTGCAATTACTTAAAATTGGCCATGAACTAAATAATAGCAGGATGTTACTATAATACCTATAATTTTTGTAACAACGACTGAGCAAGATAGAAGTTATGATGGCTACATCTACAGAGCAGGGAATGCAAACCAAAATGTTCAATCACTTAAAGTTAGCAATGAAGTAGAAAATAGCAACGTGTTACGGTCATAGCTAGGAATGAACTAAAAGAGCTTCAGACAAACAAGCATCTGAACCCGAACATGGCGCTAAAACAAGGGACTTACATTAGGAGAAGCACTCTGTGGGAGTCACAGCAGATCTTCCTGGGGTTGATAGATCCGGTGATGAAGTACGCTACATGTGCTACTTGGGGTTGGAGAGACGGCCATTACACTTCATGATTACTCATCTCATCTGCAAAAACGTAACGGCGCGTCGTTAGCACAAACAGGTTCCCCCAAGATTAAACAAGAACTTGCAGGCAAGCAATAGAAAAGCGACAGTAGAAGAGTTTAGATCATGCAAGGCGCCGGTGAAGCAGATCCGGTTCATGCACAGCGGTGTCGGTGAGCTAGATCCGATGCGGTGGACGACGGATCCGGCGAAGCGGCTCCGGTGGGGTGGACGATACCGCAGCTGAAGCGACTTCGGTAGACTGCTGGATGAGTATATGGTTTCGAGGTTCGGCGGGGATGATCCGGTCCGGTTGATGACGGCGTCGATGAAGCGGCTCCGGCAGACAGCCGGATGACGAGGATCGCGAGGCCTCGGGTAGGCCAGGGAAGTCCGGCGGGGATGTTCCGGTGCGATGGTCGTGGAGGTGGGAGAGAGAGGGACTTGGGAAGTTCCGGTGGGTGGTCTCAGAGGAGAGAGTGAGGGAAATGAATTTTTTTCGGGGAGTTTCGGAGCTAGGGAGGTGGTGATCGAAAAAAATGACGGGTAGACCCCCCACCAACCGACTTATGCATGGACATTGTTGTCATCTTTACGAGGGTAGAATGGGAAGTTAGTGGCGTGTGAAATATTTGTATTTTTCGGGCGGGAAGTTTTGCCGCTGGAATGAGATTTCGAATTTGGCTACAGTCCAAGTAATACAAAAATATGAGACCGTACTAGTACGGCCAAGTGTCACATCAAGTCATCATCACGTTCAAAATCGGTTACCACGATCATAATCATGATATATCTTGAAAATCAATTTTGAAAAGCCCTTCTGAAATATTTCGGGATTGGTACTAGGAGATTTTGCAGCTTGACTAAGAATTGATTTTGAATAAGGCTATGGTCTAAGTAATTTTTTTTCTTCGAAAAGGGGATATGACCCCAGCCTCTGCATCGTGGTGATGCACACGGCCTTCATTAATAATCCAGTCGCAACAAAAGTATTTTTTTTTGCAAGGAGCAACAAAAGTATGTTGTACAGATGGTCCAAGTAATATACTCGTGATTGTAATATAAGGCCAGGGGTAGACCGGAACCATATCCTCTAACGTAGAGATGACAAGTCAGGTAAGCACAGTGCTTAAGTAGTGCAAAACGTAGAAGAAAAATCAGGAAAATGTAACAAATACTGTACGTATTTACTGTAGCAATCACTGTATATTTTTACTGTATAAAAAATCGTATAAATATTAAAAAAAGATAGTCATAATTTTGATTGTTACTAATTATCGTAAATGCATATGGCTTACATATATTATGGAAGTTAATTTAGATCAAATTAAACTTAATCATGTAGATGTGGAGAAGGAAAATTAGAGAGGTGTAGCTTACCCGACTTGTCTGTTGCACGTTAGAGGATCTACTTCCGGGGTAGACCATGCTACTTAGACTACTCATAGTGGGAGTAACTAAGGAGTATTAACATAGAGCTGGTTGTGGTAACTAGCTATGTTACCATAACACTTTTCAAGATAGAATGAGTCTACATACTAACTAAAACAATCATGCATGATAGTACTACATCTAAGTTACTATGCATTATGAAGGTAGTAACATAGAGTAGTGTCATATGCATGCGGAAATTCAATTTGGCTCCCGGGTGCATATGCTCCCTCTACCAAAAAATCATATTTTAAAATGTCGAAAATATTAGCAAAAAAATTTACATGTACATATTCATAATATATGTTCGTTCGTCAAGTTTCACGAAAAACCAATATTTTTTGTGGTCTATGTCAAAAAGAGAAAACTTATCTTGTGAAAAGCATTATTTTTAGTACTGTATTTTATCTTTTTACACACGTCACATGACAAGTCGCAACTTTGTAAGGGCGTAGCACGAGAAGATGTACATGCGAATTTTTTGTTTCATTTTTTTTGAAATTCAAAATATGTGTAAGATGCATTTCAAAATGGAGGGAGCATATGCTCCTATGTTTCAAAACACCACTCCCGCATGCGCATGACACTACTATACGGTCACATCAAGTCATAATCACAACCAAAATCAGTTCCCATGTACTATCTCCTAAAAAAACTTAAATTTAAAAACGCGTAGCGAATATTTTGGATTTTATTGGCGGGAGATTGTAGCGCTTGACAGATATTTTCAAATTTAGCTGGCGCTAAAAAAATACTGTACTAGAAAAATTGGTAGCTTACTGTAGTACTGCCTCCTTTCAGGGATACAAGGACAAGGACCCATCAACTAAAATAATGTATGAAAATGGTCACCAATGGGCCAACTAATAGTTATACTTTTCCCATGCAGCGCAATATAAAAAATACTACAAATCAGATTAAACCTTGATTAAATATTGGTGCATCCAATCCATTCAGTTTTCATTTAATCCACATCACCAAGGAAACAACCACCAGGTACATAACAAGTGCAGATAGAAGCACCAACAAAATAGTTCAGCATCACAAACCCTTTCACACAACCAGGGACACCTTTGACTGTCAGTGTTCACTGTGGTATTCAGCATCTCCCACACTTTCTCAGGATGTTGCCCAGGTGGGCTTGACTTGCTTCTAATCCTGCAGTTATACGGTGGATGACTACTCTTTGTGCAGCCACTATTGCTCGTTCCTCTTTGAGTAGTTCCTCGAGAACATAAAAAGACAATGACTTGGACCTCAACCTGCGCTTGGGCTTTGACTTGGACTTGGACCTCGACAAATTAGTTGTGAACCCAGCATTACGCAGGAATGTGTTGTTGGCTATACCATGACATTGTAGTACCTTGGAAAATGAATTCAGACATTCTTCCTGGGTTTTTTCTATACCATCTTTCTTTGGTTTTGCCAGCTCCACTTTCATGTCAGACTGAGGAGTTTTCAGTTGTTACACATGTGTAAGAGAAGAGATTATAATGTGAAGACATGTGTATGAACTACCTCTAATAATCCTACAAACTGGCATGGCTGATTACCGCATATACATTTTAGTAAGAGCATGTTACATCATATTGACATGTCTTCTATTGCTAACACGTAATAGCAGGACTATAAAAATATGCATGGATCCATGTGTAGAATTCGTAATGTGCATGATATTGCTGAGAAGTATATAAGTGAATTGTACTAGCCCTTTCCACCAGTTCGGACATTTGGTTGTGTTGGCTAGTGCATGAAGCTTGACAAATATGACAAGATATTTCTGCATACAATTGAAAACCATAACTGACATTAGTAGAGAATACTTACAATAACACTCTGTGCAAAATGTCCAGTCAAACCATTTCTGCTCGTCTGGCACACCTTGAATTGCTCAAGTAGACTCATCTCTCTGTCTGTACTCTCACAGTATGCTTGCCTTGCCTTCTGATATTTTCGCAAGAGAAAATATAAATTAGTTTCACAACCACGTCACATGCCGACATGCGACAATTGAAAGTTTTCAAAAAAAATATAAATAAAACAGAGACATCAATTTACGATGTATATTGTGCATCTATAAATTCTAAATGATTTACTAATTTAAATATAGTTGTACAGATAACATTCCTTACCATACAGTAGAGGTGTCCAATCAAGCTACGAGATCCTGTACGCTGTTGTAAACGTACATTATTACGAGCACGCATGTTACTTCGAGCGATGAACTACAAATGAAGACTTGTGAGACACATGCTTAAAAAGGAATCAGTAATGTGATCTTGTCTCACTGTCTTCACAGAACATACCAAATTCTTTTGAGCAGACCAATACTCAACAAGATCACACCATTGATCATCAGTCATCTGTAGTATAGGAGAGGTTGTTGGAATATCGCTAGGAGTCCTCCCAGCAAAGTATCTCATCTTTAGCCTATGGCGCTCCTGGCGCAACGCTGAAGAGAATATGCTCCTGATAACAGTGATTACATTCTTCATGTCATCATCAAACTCAAGACATGTCTGTTTACAACAATGGGAACCGTTCATGTGTTAGATAGCTAGCCAACAGAAAGCTAGAGGGAATGTGAACGAGCAACATGGTATTGTTTACGAAAATGACTTACATGTAACATGTGCAGTAAACCTTCAAAATGGGAAGGGGTGTTTACGTGTTGTTTCCATGATGGAAAGATAGGAATTTGAGTCCTGACAAAAACGCCTGTGATCGATGCTATATTAGATGATTCTTGTGGATCCAGTGGCCTTCTGATACCTGCTATAACTGATGTGATGGGAAATCTTGTTCCCATTCGGGCAATCTTATTTTTAAGTGATTTCAAAGTCGTTGGCCCCCTTCGTTTTCTTGGTCGTGGTGGAACTGCAAATTTAAGCATTACATCAAGCTATCAAGGTATTTATGTAACGGAGCATGTAAGGGAACACGTACCTAATTCGGCCCCACCATCATCTTTAAGGAAGAAGTTGTCTCTGGCAGGACTAAATGTCAGCGGGCGATCGTGATTAGTTAGGTGTTGAGAACCTGCTGTTGAAACTGGGTCTGCTGTGAATTGTTCTTGGGTAACTGGATTGGCAACAGGTGGCTGGGGAACATGTGGTTTGGTATTTGCTCCGTCTACAGCTTTTAGACCAACCGATGTGGGGTTAGGTCGAAGCTTTTTATGTTGGTGTTTCGCATTACAATATTTTTTTGCCTGGTCATCATTTTCAACTAGATTAGAGTGACTCTGAGTCTGAGACCTTGTTTTTACTCTGTTCACTGCATTTGTTTGTGATTTGACATGACCAGCTTGAACCCTTTTTATTTTTAGGTGAGCTGTCAGATATTGATCTTCCTGTTGAACTATGTTCTTCACCTTGTTGGTATTTGAAACGTCCTTACGTGAAGTCCCTGATGCCTGCCAGAGATAAACGGTACTTCAATCAACAAAATCATATACATGCTTGATACGATTATGGAACATAAGAACAGCAAGCCAAGACATGATGAAACATATGTTATTATTATGTGTTAACTGAGCAGATGATAATGCTATAACTTGGGCTGGGTTGGACAGATACATCACAGTTATTGAAGATGCAACAATAATGCCAATGAAAAGAGCGAGCAATCACCTTGGGGGTGGAGTAGGGTGCTTGACAAGGGCATCCTCTTTACTCAGGTCTCCCTCAGACTCTTGTTCAGTAGGATCAAGTTCTGAATAAGAAAATTGATTGTCATCGATGGAGACAGGAGAGGTGTTTGATTGTTCACTGGTGATGCCTATATTTTCTCTCCGGCCCTCTTTGTACTCTACTACAGTATCTTTAGCATGCATTAGAAAAAAATGCTAACGAGATTTATCATGGAACTTTGAGTAGAGCAGTAGAAGGGCAAATTAGTAGTAGCAAGTAGATGATAGCTCAAAAAGGAATAAAGCGTAGATCAAAAATAAATGATTTCCCTGTGCATGCCAATTGATGATTACAAGATTTATAAACATGCAGTTTAATAATGTCGACTAATCACTCTGCAGGCTTGACTTCTACTACAGTCATACCATAGGCATGTCACCGATGAACAGTGCCGTAACATGCACTTTCGGCCGTTGGATCGAAAATGAGTAGACAAGATCAAGCACTGTAGTGATGTACTGTAGATGACCCTGTAGCAGATGTATTGTATCGATGCACTGTAGATTTGTCCCTGTAGCGATGCACTGTGGATTGTCCATGTAGCGTCTACTGTTCATGTTGATCTGGCCCTCCATTTTCAGTCCAACGATCAGAACATGGTCGCATGTCACAACACTGTTCTCAGGTGACATGCCTATTGCATGTCACCTGATCTCTGTCCAGTGTTTTAGTGGGGATTAGTTGGGATAATACTCTAGAGTATTGGGTGACAGCAGAATTCACCCAATACCCACAAAACCCCATCCCCAATCCACTAGGTAGGGGTAGAGTATTGGGGATTGAAAAAATACACTAAATTTTGCGGAAAAGTAGGGACAAGTGGGGATTAAACTCGCTCATACTCTAGCACCAAACATGCATTGGGGATAAGTGGGGATTTAAAGTTTGGAGCGGATTATCCCTGCTAATCCCAGTAAAACTCTAGTACCAAACAAGCCCTAAAACAGATCGCACGAAACTGATGTTCGGAAATGAAATGCATAACGGAAGCGGCTAAACACCAACCTTCGCATGGGGAGTGGACGGCTTTACGCTTTGGTTTCGCGCGGTGGACCGGTTGGGCGCGGGGTCTACCCATTTCACCGTGCGGTAGACCAGGGAGTCGGGAAGCAGATCCGACGCAGCGGCGGAGGTGGACGGCGTCCCTGAGCAGGATCCGGCGCGGTGGGCGTCGGCTACGGTGGAGCACAAATGGTGCGGTGTGCGCCTTCGTCGGGGAAGCGGCTCCGGCTTGCTTGACAACGTCTTCTCGGACACTACAGCGGCTGGTCAGGAGGCTGTGGTGGCGAGGTGGGACGGTGGTGCACTGCCGTCGTCGGGCGAGATGCTCCGATTCGGTGGGTGACGCGTGAGAGATGTGGGATTCGGCGCCTGTGCCGGTGGTATGTTTTAATGGCTGGGGTGAGATTGGCCTTGGCCCGAATAAGAGAAGAACCGCTGGGGACGTTTTTGATGAAAGGATAAGATGGGAAATTCGAACATTTGAAAATTGGAGGCGGCAACCCGAGCTATTTTCGCCGGTGTTTTGGCGCTTCGTTGAAATGGTTTGGTGGATGCGCGAAAAAAAAATGGACGCGGTCCGACCCCATCAAGGTCTCATTTGTAAGCATGGGCGGTACGGCAGCCATCCTACCTTGATTTTTAGTGAATATCCATTCATATATATGTGTTTTTTTCTGAACATTTGAGTACTTAAAACGGACTTCATATGACAAAGTTGCGCCTATTTTAGTGAACACTGCGTGGAGCCGATTTCGAAAACAAAACATGGACTAGGTACCAAAAAACATATATAGACTCGTTCTCCGCATTAAAAAGATTGATGTATCATGGATCTTAGTATATGTAAAATAACCTTGAGCTATTCATTATCATACGCGTAGAATTGAAGACTTCAGATATTTCTTTATATTTGAAAGAAACGCCATGTTTCATCCGACAACATTTATCATCTCATTGAGTTGGCGCTGATTTTATATGTGGTGACGAAAACAACTGAGGCTCCTTTGATTTATAGGATTTAGATCCTACGGGAATTATTCTACACTATTGGTTATATTCATAGGGAACATATCCCATATGAATCTTGTACTACAAATCCTATATGAACAAAACATTAGGTCATCCCTCAGGGAAAAATCCCTTTGGTACAATCAAAGAAACTCATATTCCCATAGGATTCAAATAGACAAGATGTACATACGTTTTTCCTATCCTATGACTTAAAGGACTCCTGAAATGGCTCGACAACAAAGATCATAAATTCCGAGTTGTGCATCGAGCAAAAGATATTGAAAAAATTCTTGATCGATCGAATTACAAAATGATTTTCAAAAGAACTAAAGTTTTGCCATTGATCACATAATTGGTATGTATATAGGTTCTACTTATAATAAAATATGTTTTGGTTTATTGGGATTGCGTTAGAATTACATGCATCACAATGTCTCGGGACTATTTCGGTATTTACCTCTTCTTTTAGAGTTTGCCCTATCTAAGATTATTTCCGACATTCGCCAATGTTTGCAAGGAATGGCATGCAGTCGATTCCCACCCTGTTTTGGAAAAAATGAAGAAAAAAAAGTGAACTTGTGGCTATAAAATGATAAGCTTGAATTTTGATATGTTTTAAAAAAAACTAGCTTCAAAATATGGCCTACCATTTTATATAAAAAATCATGGGTCTTAACGAAAATGCCCAAGGTAAAATGTGCATTACCATTTTGGGGAAAGGTGCAATAAGATTTCATTTTATTGTGGGAAACAAATTGTTGTTGTTTTTTTGCCTTTTCTGAATAGCTAAAAAGGTGTCATCTTTTTTCCATACATTCCATAATGTCATAGAACATAAGCATCCGGTGTCCAGATATAGCAACAATTCAGTATAAGACAATACTAACATAGTTTCCATAAAGTACTGCTAACACATAAGAAAACAAAAGATCTAGATGATGACCCAAGCAACATCCTTGTATATAATAACAATCTATTGACCATATGGCGGCTTTTGCATCACCCTATCAAAATCATCTGCCTTCAAGCACGAGAGCAGAATGTCGACACGTGCTTCAACATGTTCCAAGATCCTCTTGATGATCTCATGGATATCTGCATCAGCCGAATAGGAATCAAAGTTGTCAGCCACTAGCTTCTGATGAAAAAGAAACATCAGTGTTGAAGGCGTCGATCTTAGGAGTCCCCACATTTCATTACTTGCAAGACCAAGATGATCAAATTCCCTTTACTTCATAAGAATGTCTGGATCGCTGACACGATCGAAATCTTTGCTAGTACCCTCCTTTGGCCGAATTCAAATTTGCATCAGATCTTGGTGCCCATGCCTTTGGTACATGCGGGTAATTTTTTGCCAATATGTCGTGCATTGCACATAGCGTCCTACTGTACAGGGGTACTTCTACATATCTTCTTCCAAATATAATTTAATTTATTTCGGGTTGGATTCAATTTGTTTCAAAATTGTCTGATATACCATTTGTATTGGTAGGAGATGCAGCTTTGAATTTTAATCATTGTTTCTAGGTGCCACACTTGCAGGGTACAGTCAAGGATTTTATCCAATGTTTCATGTCTTGACAAATCCTTTTCGTAATGGAAGTTGAGACCCCCAGCCTCTGCATCAAAATGATGCACATGGAATTTTTTAGTATGGTATTCAACAAAATATGATAAGATGCAAAAATCAAACCTTGGACAAATATGACACATGCTCACTTGGGTAGAAAGCCAATCAAACTGATACAAATTACATTGCAGAGTCCTTGCATGTTAAACTATATATTGCCAAACACCACATATATTAAGGGATACATATTAATTTCGATACTACTACTTTTATGATAGAATTTGTAACTACTCCCTGTAATTGACTCGAATTTAGTACAAAATTGTACGTCAATTAAAAGAGGTTACAAACGTTGTGGGTTGTGGCTGCCCTCCTCAATCTACTCACTTGTCTCATCGGCAACCGTCTCCACCTCTCTACATGCACATATGGGTACAACTTCTTCACACCCGAAGAAGATTACTTGTTTCCTGTCATGCTCCGCCACTTGTAGTAGGTGTGCTCCTTTTTCAGAGATGAATTCTCTTTTAGGATGGAGATGTTCTCCTTTTTCAGAGATGAGTTCTCTTTTAGGATGGAGATGTTCTCCTTCGTTAGAGACCCGTTCTGATTTACCATGGAGAGGTTCTCCTTCGATAGAGATGAGTTCTCATTTGATAGAGATGAGTGCTCATTCAAGAGTACGGCATACTCATTCCATAGCTTCATAGCACGGTTTACCAGATGTGCGTTCACATCTCGGAGCTTGGACGCATGGTCAATCAACTCGCGCGACTCATCCAGGAGCGACCGCCGGATTACTTGCAGAGACGCTTCATGTTGTCGTCCTTCATTAGATGGTAGATTCACAGAGCGACCCTGTGTGACACATGATATTATACTAATAAAGTGCAAGAGTGTAACTTCAATAGTAAAAATATAGTACTCCGAAAGTTTGCAGGACTTAAACTTCAATACTCATAGTAATATGTACAAGACTAACTTCAATAGTAATTGTAATATGTATAAATTTCAATTGCAATACTGTAGTAATATGAGTACTCCGGAGCTTGGAGTAATAAAGTTTCAAACTAAGAACGAAACATGAACTAGTAATAAAGTTTGCCCTATGCATCAATCGATGGAGAGGCTGGATCTCAAGTTCGAAAGGGGGAAAAAGACTGCAGTGAAGTTTCAAGTTTGCATTGAAGTTCGAAAGTGGTAATGCAGCTAGTATTAGTGCAGTAGAAATCCCTTGTGCCTTGTTTGGTTGACGTGTTTTCACATGGTTCAGTGAGTAATGTCTGGGTCTTTCTTAATAAGAACACATTTTATCTGTTTGGCAGAAGAGTATTGGACAGGATCAGAGTCGCGGGGATCCTCAGGAAACACTTCCGCGCACGTCGGGTGGACGTGGAACCGCAACACCTCTATGCTCTCGCGTTTCTGGTCGTTCCACATACGTGCTCCGATTGCTGCTTCTCCTTCCAGGCATCCACCCCGTTCTAGCATGGATCAGGCTGAGGGATTGATTCCAATGCAAAATTACAAGTCCTGAGGCCTGCTGGCATGGATTACGTGAATAGAAATTGGACGCTTCACTAATAAGGCCCGAGGAACCCCTCAAAAAAAACTAATAATGCCCCAGGACAGGCAATCTCTCAGGTTGTCCTGATCTGCCGCAAATACTCACGCCAAAACATGGTGAATGAAGTATTTTGCATCAAATCCCCTCCGAATAATACTCAGTAGGGGGCTAACTAGTTTTAAACCAATGATTAAACTACATTAACCACTGACCTCGAAGCTCTCCTCCTTGGAGAGGACCGACTCCCCGGCGACGGCGAGGTTGTCTTGCAGCTGCAGCAGGACTGTCACGTCTGAGCCCACGGAGAGGTCGTTGATCCGCTGCCGCTTGGTGGGCACATCAGACTCAACGGCGAGGCCGCCATGCGCCTGCTGCAGCAGCTGTAGGGGGGCGTGCGAGTTGGCGGCGAGGTCCTGTAGTTGCTGCTGGGGGATTACGACGGTGGGCCGCACACCTAACAGGCCCCCTTGTCCACTCGTGGGATTCATCGCCGGAAGATGGGGGTGCAGGGAGGCGCTAATACTGTACAGGTTGGGGCTATAGGATTTTGAAGATGAATGGGGAGAGGCGGCAGGGGCCTATAAATCGAGAGGAGTGAGGTAGCGAGAAGTGAAGTGAATGGGGAGAGGCGGCAGGGGCCTATAAATCGAGAGGGCTATAGGTTGGGACATGATTTTTTCGCAATATTTAAATTTAGATTTAAGCCGCATGTCACCAGGTGACATGCGAAAGGTGCATGTCACCTGATCTCTATCCGTGAAGGACACAGGTCACTCGCAACACTGTCCATGGTGTACTGTAGGGACGCGAAACAGTATTGTTCACTGTTCGTAGTGTTTTTCATTTTTCTGATTTTTTTGAATTTTATGCCCATTTGAATCTTTTGGTCAAATCCTAGGTTTGACAAAGATTTAAACAAGTTTAAAATATATGAAAAGGTAAGCATGGATCCTTCTTAGTCACTCTAAAATGAAGCTTTTGGGATGTTCTTGAAATTTCCATGCTTGACTTCATAAGACAGAGTTTAGGGTTAGGGGTAGATATATACATGATTTGTTTGGTTTGAATATGTCTAGACCTTGTTTATCAACTTTAATTCTTACTATATGACATAAGAAAACTATTTGCTTTGGTTTTTCATTTTTCTGATTTTTTTTGAATTTTGATGCCCAATTGAATCTTGTCAAATCCTAGGTTTGACCAAGATAATTTAAACAAGTTTAAAACATGGAAATGAAAAGGGAAGCATGTATCCTTCTTAGTCACTCTAAAATGAAGTTTTTGGGAGGTTTTTGAAATTTCCATGTTTGAAACCCACTTCTCTTCATGCTTTACTTCATAAGACAGAGTTTAGGGGTTAGGGGGTAGATACATGGTTTGTCTAGTTTGAAACTTTGAATATGTCTAGACCTTGTTTATCAACTTGAATATGCTTACTATATGACATAAGAAGACTATGTACTTTGGTTTTTCATTTTTCTGATTTTTTTAATTTTCTGCGCATTTGAATCTTGGTAAAATCCTAAATTTGACCAAGATTTAGACAAGTTTAACACGTGAAAACGAATAAGTAAGCTGGATCCTTCTTAGTCACTCTAAAATGAAGCTTTTGGGAGGTTCTTGAAATTTCCATGTTTGAAACCCAAAACCACTTCTCTGCATGATTGACTTCATAAGATCGACAGATTAGTTTAGGGTTAGGGGTAGATATATACATGATTTTTCTGGTTTGAATATGTCTAGACCTTGTTTATCAACTTGAATGCTTATTATATGACATAAGAAAACTATTTGCTTTTTTTTCATTTTTCTGATTTTTTTGAATTTTGATGCCCATTTGAATCTTGTCAAATCCTAGGTTTGACCAAGATAATTTAAACAAGTTTAAAACATGAATATGAAAAGGGAAGCATGTATACTTCTTATTAGTCACTCTAAAATGAAGTTTTTGGGAGGTTTTTGAAAATTCCATGTTTGAAACCCAAAGCCACTTCTCTTCATGCCTGACTTCATAAGATAGAGTTTAGGGGTCAGGGGGTGTAGATACATGTGGTTTGTCTAGTTTGAATATGTCCAGACCTTGTTTAACAAATTTAATGCTAACTATATGACATAAGAAGACTATGTGCTTTGGTTTTTCATTTTTCTGATTTTTTTGAATTTTATGCCCATAAATCTTGGTCAAATCCTAGGTAGAAAAATCGATATACGAATCTATAATTAAATAGGTTAAACTAGGGTTTTGCCCTGTACTACAGATCAAGGTTCAAAAAAATCCAACTACGGGGTTCGAACAACACGATTCTAATCCAAGAATTTTTTCGACCTCATCCAAATGGCCTCAAACTATAGGGTTAGGGGGTATAGATACATGATTTGTCTGGTTTGGATATATCTAGACCTGTTTATCAACTTGAATGCTTACGATATGACATGAAGACTATGTGATTTGGTTTTTCATTTTTCTGATTTTTAGGAATATTGTGCCCACCCATTTGTATCTTCATGAAATCCTAGGTTTGACACAGATAATTTAAACAAGTTTAAAACATGAAAATGAAAAGGGAAGCCTGGTCCTTCTTAGTCACTCTAAAACGAAGCATTTGGGAGGTTCTTAAAATTTCCATGTTTGAAACCCAAAACCACTTCTCTTCATGCTTGAATTCATAAGACAGAGTTTAGGGTTTTAGGGGTAGATATATACATGATTTGTCTGGTTTGAATATATATGTCTAGACCTGGTTTATCAACTTGAATGCTTACTATACATATGACATAAGAATGCTATGTGCTTTGGTTTTTCATTCTCTTTTGATTTTTTTCTAAATTTTTAGGCCCCCATTTGAATCTTGGTCAAATCTTTGGTTTGACCAAATTTAAACAAGTTTAAAACATGAAAATGAAAAGGGAAGTCTGTATCCTTCTTAGTCACTCTAAAATGGAAGCTTTTGGGATGTTCTTGAAATTTCCATGTTTGAAACCGAAAATGACTTCCCTTCATGCTAGACTTCATAAGATCGACAGGGGGTAGATACATGATTTGTCTCGTTTGGATATATCTAGACCTTGTTTATCAACTTGAATGCTTACGATATGACATAAGAAGACAATGTGATTTGGTTTTTCATTTTTCTGATTTTTTTGAATATTGTGCCCACCCATTTGTATCTTCATGAAATCCTAGGTTTGACCAAGATAATTTAAACAAGTTTAAAACATGAAAATGAAAAGGGAAGCATGTAACCTTCTCAGTCACTTTAAAATGAAGTTTTTGGGAGGTTTTTGAAATTTCCATGTTTGAAACCCAAAGCCACTTCTCTTCACATGCCTGACTTCATAAGATAGAGTTTAGGGGTCAGGGGGTGTAGATACATGTGGTTTGTCTAGTTTGAATATGTCCAGACCTTGTTTAACAACTTTAATGCTAACTATATGACATAAGAAGACAATGTGATTTGGTTTTTCATTTTTCTGATTTTTTTGAATATTGTGCCCACCCATTTGTATCTTCATCAAATCCTTGGTTTGACCAAGATTTAAACATGTTTAAAACATTAAAATTAAAAGGGAAGTCTCTATCCTTCTTATTTACTCTAAAATGAAGCTTTTGGGATGTTCTTGAAATTTCCATGTTTGAAACCCAAAACGACTTCCCTTCATGCTAGACTTCATAAGATCGACAGGGGGTAGATACATGATTTGTCTGGTTTGGATATATCTAGACCTTGTTTAGCAACTTGAATGCTTACGATATGACATAAGAAGACAATGTGATTTGGTTTTTCATTTTTCTGATTTTTTTGAATATTGTGCCCACCCATTTGTATCTTCATGAAATCCTAGGTTTGACCAGGATTTAAACAAGTTTAAAACATGAAATGAAAAGATAAGCCTGGATCCTTCTTAGTCACTCTAAAATGAAGCTTTTGGGAGGTTCTTGAAATTTCCATGTTTGAAACCCAAAACCACTTCTCTTCATGATTGACTTCATAAGACAAAGTTTAGGGTTAGGGGGTATAGATACATGATTTGTATGGTTTGAATATATATGTCTAGACCTGGTTTATCAACTTGAATGCTTACTATACATATGACATAAGAATGATATGTGCTTTGGTTTTTCATTCTCTTTTGATTTTTTTTCTAAATTTTTAGGCCCCCATTTGAATCTTGGTCAAATCTTTGGTTTGACAAGAATTTAAACAAGTTTAAAACATGAAAATGAAAAGGGAAGTCTGTATCCTTCTTAGTCACTTTAAAATGGAAGCTTTTGGGATGTTCTTGAAATTTCCATGTTTGAAACCGAAAATGACTTCCCTTCATGCTAGACTTCATAAGATCGACAGGGGGTAGATACATGATTTGTCTCGTTTGGATATATCTAGACCTTGTTTATCAACTTGAATGCTTACGATATGACATAAGAAGACAATATGATTTGGTTTTTCATTTTTCTGATTTTTTTGAATATTTTGCCCACCCATTTGTATCTTCATGAAATCCTAGGTTTGACCAAGATAATTAAAACAAGTTTAAAACATGAAAATGAAAAGGGGAGCATGTATCCTTCTCAGTCACTCTAAAATGAAGTTTTTGGGAGGTTTTTGAAATTTCCATGTTTGAAACCCAAAACCACTTCTCTTCATGCTTGACTTCATAAGACAAAGTTTAGGGTTAGGGGTATAGATACATGATTTGTATGGTTTGAATATGTCCAAACCTTGTTTATCAACTTGAATATGCTTACTATATGACATAAGAAGAATAATGTCATGTAAATGAGTTAACTTGGATTTCCTACCCTTGAATCCATAGGAAACTTTGTTCTAATGCACTATAATAATCAACCGAGTTTTTACACAACAGGTCTGTCACTTACGTGTGGTGCCCACGCGTGAGGTCCCACACTTCAGTGAGCACAAGTCGCGTGCAATAGGTACGCAAACTCCCAGCCATCTTCTTTGTCAAGAGAACACGCATCAGGATGCGTATTGGAAGCCTGTGGGTCCTTCTGGATCCTTCGGTTGTCCCTCTCACAAAAAAACAAATCTCTCTCATTCTCAGCCTCGCTCGACTCGCTCGCTCGCTCGCACCTCCTACTCACTGACAAACCCTGCACAAAAGTCAACATCATCACCCGAAAAAGGGGAGACACCATAATGCTCTCCCTTCTTCTCTCCTTCCGAGTGATCCCTCTTCCTCCGAGTTTCACTCGACGGGCAAACAAACATGTGCTGCATAGTATAATAATAAAAAGGTAGAAAAATCAACCTATGAATCTATAATTAAATAGGTTAAACTAGGGTTTTGCCCAGTACTACAGATCAAGGTTCAAACCTTGTTTATCAACTTGAATATGCTTACTATATGACATATATAAGAAGACTATGTACTTTGGTTTTCATTTTTCTGATTTTTTTAATTTTCTGCGCATTTGAATCTTGGTCAAATCCTAGGTTTGACCAAGATTTAGACAAGTTTAACACGTGAAAACGAATAAGTAAGCCTGGATCCTTCTTAGTCACTCTAAAATGAAGCTTTTGGGATGTTCTTGAAATTTCCATGTTTGAAACCCAAAACGACCTCTCTTCATGCTAGACTTCATAAGATCGACCGAGTTTAGGGTTAGGGGTAGATACATGATTTGTATGGTTTGAATATGTCCAAACCTTGTTAATTTATCAACTTGAATGCTTACTATATGACATAAGAAGACTATATGCTTTTGTTTTTCATTTTTCTGATTTTTTTTAAATTTTATGCCCATATATTTGAATCTTGGTCAAATCCTAGGTTTGACAAAGATTTAAACAAGTTTAAAACATGAAAATGAAAAGGTAAGCATGGATCCTTATTAGTCACTTTAAAATAAATCTTTTGGGGGGTTCTTGAAATTTCTAAAAATGATACTTTTCATAGCTATAGTGCATCACAAATTTATGATTTCATGCTTTGCTTTGCCAATTTCGATTTTTTCTAACCACCTTCTCTTTGATTTCAAATTTAGGTCAAACTATCGATGCCTACTATGTGTTCTACTTGAATTGGATGCAGCGTGCGCACATGTTTTGCCATTGTTTTGGGCTTCCACACATCTTTGGGGCATCCAAGTATTTAAGTTACCTTGTTTTTTTGAATTGTAATTCATACCCTTCCTCCCAATTTTTATGCCCATTTGAATCTTGGTCAAATCCTAAGTTTGACCAAGATTTGAACAAGTTTAAAACATGAAAATGAAAAGGTAAGCCTGAATCCTTCTTAGTCACTCTAAAATGAGAAGCTTTTGGGAGTTTTTTGAAATTTCCATGTTTGAAACCCAAAACCACTTCTCTTCATGCTTGACTTCATAAGACAGAGTTAATTTAGGGTTAGGAGGTAGATACATGATTTGTCTAGTTTGTTGTTTAGACTTGTTTATCAACTTGAATGCTTACTATATGACATAATAATACTATGTGCTTTGGTTTTCATTTTTTTGATTTTTTCTGAATTTTTATGCCCATTTGATCTTGGTCAAATCCTAGGCTTAACCAATATTTAAACAAGTTTAAAACATGAAAATGAAAAGGTAAGCCTGTATCCTTCTTAATTAGTCACTCCAAAATGAAGCTTTTGGGAAGGTTTTTGAAATTTCCATGTTTGAAATCCAAAACGACTTCTCTTCGTGCTTGACTTCATAAGACAAAGTTTAGGGCTAGGGGTAGAAACATGATTTTTCTGGTTTGAATATGTCTAGACCTTGTTTATCAACTTGAGTGCTTACTATATGACATAAGAAGGCTATATGCTTTGGTTTTTCATTTTTTTTGAAATTTTATGCCCATTTTTGAATCTTGATCAAATCTTAGGTACGGTTTGACCAAGATTTGAACAATTTTAAAACATGAAAATAAAAGGTAAGCCCGACCTGGATCCTTTAGTCACTCTAAAATGAAGCTTTTGGGGGTTCTTGAAATTTCCAAGTTTGAAACCCAAAACCACTTCTCTTCATGCTTGACTACATAAGACATACAAAGTTTAGGGTTAGGGGTAGATACATGATTTTTCTTGTTTGAATATATCTAGACCTTGTTTATATCAACTTTAATGCTAACTATATGACATAAGAAAACTATGTGCTTTGGTTTTTAATTTTTCTGATTTTTTATTTTGATGCACATTTGAATCTTTGTCAAATCCTAGGTTTGACCAAGATTTAAACAAGTATACAACATGAAAATGAAAAGGGAAGCCTGTATCCTTCTTAGTCACTCTAAAATGAAGTTTTTGGGATGTTCTTGAAATTTTCATGTTTGAAACCCAAAACCACTTCTCTTCATGCTTGACTTCATAAGATATAGTTTAGGGGCTAGGGGATAGATACATGATTTGCCTAGGTTTGAATATGCATGTCCAAACCTTGTTTATCAACTTGAATGCTTAGTATATGACATAAGAAGACTATATGCTTTTGTTTTTCATTTTTCTGATTTTTTTAAATTTTATGCCCATTTGAATCTTTTGGTCAAATCCTTGGTTTAATTTGACACGGATTTAAACAAGTTTAAAATATGAAAATGAAAAGGTGGTAAGCAGCATGGATCCTTCTTATATATATTAGTCACTCTAAAATGAAGCTTTTGGGAGGTTTTTGAAATTTCCATGTTTGAAACCCAAAACCACTTCTCTTCATGTTGTTGACTTCATAAGATAGAGTTTAGGGGTTAGGGGTATAGATACATGATTTGTCTTGTTTGAATATGTGTCTAGACCTTGTTTATCAACTTTAATGCTTACTATATGACATACGAACACTATGTGCTTTAATTTGGTTTTTAATTTTTATAATTTTTTTTGAATTTTGATGCACATTTTGAATCTTGGTCAAATCCTAGGTTTGACCGAGATTTGAACAAGTTTAAAACAAGAAAAAAAAAGGTAAGCCCGCCAGACTGGATCCTTCTTAGTCACTCTATAATGAAGCTTTTAGGGGGGTTGTTGAAAATGTAAGCATGTATCCTTCTTAGTACGTCACACCACAATGAAGCTTTTGGGAGGGTTTTTTAAATGTCCATGTTTGAAACCCAAAACGACTTCTCTTCGTGCTTGACTTCATAATTAAGACAAAATTTAGGGTTAGGGGTAGATACATGATTTTTCTGGTTTGAATATGTCTAGACTTTGTTTATCAACTTGAGTGCTTACTATATGGCATATATAAGAAGCTAGGCTATGTGCTTTGGTTTTTCATTTTTTTTTGAATTTTTATGTCCATTTGAATCTTGGTCAAATCCTAGGTACGTACGGTTTGACCAAGATTTGAACATGTTTAAAACATGAAAATAAAAGGTAAGCATGGATCCTTCTTAGTCACTCTAAAATGAAGCTTTTGGGAGGTTTTTGAAATTTCCATGTTTGAAACCCAAAACCACTTCTCTTCATGCTTGGCTTCGTAAGATAGAGTTTAGGGTTTGGGGTAGATACGTACATGATTTTTCTAAGTATTTTTACGCCCATTTGAATCTTCGTCAAATCCTAAGTTTGACCAAGATTTGAACAAGTTTAAAACATGAAAATGAAAAGAGTAAGCCTGGATCCTTGTTTAGGGTTAGGGGTAGATACATGATTTTTGTGGTTTGAATATGCCAGACCTTGTTTATCACCTTGAATGCTTACTATATGACATAGGAAGACGGCGTGCTTTTGTTTTTTCTTTTTTTTGATTTTTTTTGAATTTTTATGCCCATTTGAATCTTGGTCAAGTCATAGGTTTGACCAAGATTTAAACATGTTTAAAACATGAAAATGAAAAAGTAAGCTTGGATCCTTCTTAGTCACTCCAAAATGTACCAATTGATAAATGAGTTAACTTGGCTTCATGGAAAAAATAATGTCATGTAAATGATTTAACTTGGCTTTCGTACCCTTGAATCCATAGGAAACTTTGTATAAATGTAGTAGTATAATAATCAACCGAGTTTTTACATCAACAGGTCTGTCACTTACGTGTGGTGCCCATGCGTGAGGTCCCACACTTGAGCACAAGTCACGTGCAATAGGTACGCAAACTCCCAGCCATTTTCTTTGTCAAGAGAAGACGCATCAGGATGCGTATTGGAAGTATGTGGGTCCTTCTGGATCATTCGGTTGTCCCTCTCACAAAAAAACAAATCTCTCTCATTCTCGGCCTCGCTCGACTCGCTCGCTCGCTCGCTCGACAAACCCTACACAAAAGTCAACATCATCACACGAAAAAGGGGAGACACCATAATTCTCTCCCTTCTTCTCTCCTTCCGAGTGATCCCTCTTCCTCCGAGTTTCACTCGACGGGCAAACACACATGTGCTGCATAGTAATAATAAAAAAGTAGAAAAATCGACCTACGAATCTATGATTAAATAGGTTAAACTAGGGTTTTGCCCACTACTACAGATCAAGTTCAAAAATATCCAACTACTAGTTCGATTTTGGGCTACTAATATAAAATTAAAATAAGTTGAACTAGTATTCCTCTAAAAAATCATTTTGGTATGCATTGTTTGATACTTTTCATAGCTATAGTGCATCACAAATTTATGATTTCATGCTTTGCTTTGCCAATTTTGATTTTTTCTAACCACCTTCTCTTTGATTTCAAATTTAGGTCAAACTATCGATGCCTACTATGTGTTCTACTTGAATTGGATGCAGCGTGCGCACATGTTTTGCCATTGTTTTGGGCTTCCACACATCTTTGGGGCATCCAAGTATTTAAGTTACCTTGTTTTTTTGAATTGTAATTCATACCCTTCCTCCCAATTTTTATGCCCATTTGAATCTTGGTCAAATCCTAAGTTTGACCAAGATTTGAACAAGTTTAAAACATGAAAATGAAAAGGTAAGCCTGAATCCTTCTTAGTCACTCTAAAATGAGAAGCTTTTGGGAGTTTTTGAAATTTCCATGTTTGAAACCCAAAACCACTTCTCTTCATGCTTGACTTCATAAGACAGAGTTAATTTAGGGTTAGGGGGTAGGTACATGATTTGTCTAGTTTGTTGTTTAGACCTTGTTTATCAACTTGAATGCTTACTATATGACATAATAATACTATGTGCTTTGGTTTTCATTTTTTTGATTTTTTCTGAATTTTTATGCCCATTTGATCTTGGTCAAATCCTAGGCTTATCAATATTTAAACAAGTTTAAAACATGAAAATGAAAAGGTAAGCCTGTATCCTTCTTAATTACTCACTCCAAAATGAAGCTTTTGGGAAGGTTTTGAAATTTCCATGTTTGAAATCCAAAACGACTTCTCTTCGTGCTTGACTTCATAATTAAGACAAAGTTTAGGGCTAGGGGTAGAAACATGATTTTTCTGGTTTGAATATGTCTAGACCTTGTTTATCAACTTGAGTGCTTACTATATGACATAAGAAGGCTATATGCTTTGGTTTTTCATTTTTTTTGAAATTTTATGCCCATTTTTGAATCTTGATCAAATCCTAGGTACGGTTTGACCAAGATTTGAACAATTTTAAAACATGAAAATAAAAGGTAAGCCCGACCTGGATCCTTTAGTCACTCTAAAATGAAGCTTTTAGGGGGTTCTTGAAATTTCCAAGTTTGAAACCCAAAACCACTTCTCTTCATGCTTGACTACATAAGACATACAAAGTTTAGGGTTAGGGGTAGATACATGATTTTTCTTGTTTGAATATATCTAGACCTTGTTTATATCAACTTTAATGCTAACTATATGACATAAGAAAACTATGTGCTTTGGTTTTTAATTTTTCTGATTTTTTATTTTGATGCACATTTGAATCTTTGTCAAATCCTAGGTTTGACCAAGATTTAAACAAGTATACAACATGAAAATGAAAAGGGGAAGCCTGATACATGATTTTAGGTTTGTCTGGTTTGTCTGGTTTGGATATATCTAGACCTTGTTTATCAACTTGAATGCTTACGATATGACATAAGAAGACAATGTGATTTGGTTTTTCATTTTTCTGATTTTTTTGAATATTGTGCCCACCCATTTGTATCTTCATGAAATCCTAGGTTTGACCAAGATAATTAAAACAAGTTTAAAACATGAAAATGAAAAGGGGAGCATGTATCCTTCTTAGTCACTCTAAAATGAAGTTTTTGGGAGGTTTTTGAAATTTCCATGTTTGAAACCCAAAACCACTTCTCTTCATGCTTGACTTCATAAGACAAAGTTTAGGGTTAGGGGGTATAGATACATGATTTGTATGGTTTGAATATGTCCAAACCTTGTTTATCAACTTGAATATGCTTACTATATGACATAAGAAGAATAATGTCATGTAAATGAGTTAACTTGGATTTCCTACCCTTGAATCCATAGGAAACTTTGTTCTAATGCACTATAATAATCAACCGAGTTTTTACACCAACAGGTCTGTCACTTACGTGTGGTGCCCACGCGTGAGGTCCCACACTTCAGTGAGCACAAGTCACGTGCAATAGGTACGCAAACTCCCAGCCATCTTCTTTGTCAAGAGAAGACGCATCACGGCATCAGGATGCGTATTGGAAGCTGTGGGTCCTTCTGGATCCTTCGGTTGTCCCTCTCACAAAAAAACAAATCTCTCTCATTCTCGGCCTCGCTCGACTCGCTCGCTCGCTCGCACCTCCTGCTCACTGACAAACCCTGCACAAAAGTCAACATCATCACCCGAAAAAGGGGAGACACCATAATGCTCTCCCTTCTTCTCTCCTTCCGAGTGATCCCTCTTCCTCCGAGTTTCACTCGACGGGCAAACACACATGTGCTGCATAGTATAATAATAAAAAGGTAGAAAAATCAACCTACGAATCTATAATTAAATAGGTTAAACTTGAATGCTTACTATATGACATAAGAAGACTATATGCTTTTGTTTTTCATTTTTCTGATTTTTTTGAATTTTATGCCCATATATTTGAATCTTGGTCAAATCCTAGGTTTGACACAGATTAAACAAGTTTAAATTATGAAAATGAAAAGGTAAGCATGGATCCTTATTAGTCACTCTAAAATAAATCTTTTGGGAGGTTCTTGAAATTTCCATGTTTGAAACCCAAAACCACTTCTCTTCATGATTGACTTCATAAGACAGAGTTTAGGGTTTTAGGGGTAGATATATACATGATTTTTCTGGTTTGAATATATATGTCTAGACCTGGTTTATCAACTTGAATGCTTACTATACATATGACATAAGAATGCTATGTGCTTTGGTTTTTCATTCTCTTTTGATTTTTTTCTAAATTTTTAGGCCCATTTGAATCTTGGTCAAATCTTTGGTTTGACAAGGATTTAAACAAGTTTAAAACATGAAAATGAAAAGGGAAGTCTGTATCCTTCTTAGTCACTCTAAAATGGAAGCTTTTGGGATGTTATTGAAATTTCCATGTTTGAAACCGAAAATGACTTCCCTTCATGCTAGACTTCATAAGATCGACAGGGGGTAGATACATGATTTGTCTCGTTTGGATATATCTAGACCTTGTTTATCAACTTGAATGCTTACGATATGACATAAGAAGACAATGTGATTTGGTTTTTCATTTTTCTGATTTTTTTAATATTGTGCCCACCCATTTGTATCTTCATGAAATCCTAGGTTTGACCAAGATAATTTAAACAAGTTTAAAACATGAAAATGAAAAGGGAAGCATGTAACCTTCTCAGTCACTTTAAAATGAAGTTTTTGGGAGGTTTTTGAAATTTCCATGTTTGAAACCCAAAACCACTTCTCTTCATGCTTGACTTCATAAGACAAAGTTTAGGGTTAGGGGTATAGATACATGATTTGTATGGTTTGAATATGATGTACTTTGGTTTTCATTTTTCTGATTTTTTTAATTTTCTGCGCATTTGAATCATATCTTGGTCAAATCCTAGGTTTGACCAAGATTTAGACAAGTTTAACACGTGAAAACGAATAAGTAAGCCTGGATCCTTCTTAGTCATCACTCTAAAATGAAGCTTTTGGGAGGTTCTTGAAATTTCCATGTTTGAAACCCAAAACCACTTCTCTTCATGATTGACTGAGTTCAATTTGGGTTTTAGGGGTAGATATATACATGATTTTTCTGGTTTGAATATATATGTCTAGACCTTGTTTATCAACATGAATGCTTACTATACATATGACATAAGAATGCTATGTGCTTTGGTTTTTCATTCTTTTGATTTTTTTCTGAATTTTTAGGGCCATTTGAATCTTGGTCAAATCCTTGGTTTGACCAAGATTTAAACATGTTTAAAACATGAAAATTAAAAGGGAAGTCTCTATCCTTCTTATTTACTCTAAAATGAAGCTTTTGGGATGTTCTTGAAATTTCCATGTTTGAAACCCAAAACGACTTCCCTTCATGCTAGACTTCATAAGATCGACAGGGGTAGTATAGATACATGATTTGTCTGGTTTGGATATATCTAGACCTTGTTTAGCAACTTGAATGCTTACGATATGACATAAGAAGACAATGTGATTTGGTTTTTCATTTTTCTTTTTTTGAATATTGTGCCCACCCATTTGTATCTTCATGAAATCCTAGGTTTGACCAGGATTTAAACAAGTTTAAAACATGAAATGAAAAGATAAGCCTGGATCCTTCTTAGTCACTCTAAAATGAAGCTTTGGGAGGTTCTTGAAATTTCCATGTTTGAAACCCAAAACCACTTCTCTTCATGATTGACTTCATAAGACAAAGTTTAGGGTTAGGGGGTATAGATACATGATTTGTATGGTTTGAATATATATGTCTAGACCTGGTTTATCAACTTGAATGCTTACTATACATATGACATAAAAATGCTATGTGCTTTGGTTTTTCATTCTCTTTTGATTTTTTTCTAAATTTTTAGGCCCATTTGAATCTTGGTCAAATCTTTGGTTTGACAAGAATTTAAAAAGTTTAAAACATGAAAATGAAAAGGGAAGTCTGTATCCTTTTAGTCACTCTAAAATGGAAGCTTTTGGGATGTTCTTGAAATTTCCATGTTTGAAACCGAAAATGACTTCCCTTCATGCTAGACTTCATAAGATCGACAGGGGGTAGATACATGATTTGTCTCGTTTGGATATATCTAGACCTTGTTTATCAACTTGAATGCTTACGATATGACATAAGAAGACAATGTGATTTGGTTTTTCATTTTTCTGATTTTTTTGAATATTGTGCCCACCCATTTGTATCTTCATGAAATCCTAGGTTTGACCAAGATAATTAAAACAAGTTTAAAACATGAAAATGAAAAGGGGAGCATGTATCCTTCTCAGTCACTCTAAAATGAAGTTTTTGGGAGGTTTTTGAAATTTCCATGTTTGAAACCCAAAACCACTTCTCTTCATGCTTGACTTCATAAGACAAAGTTTAGGGTTAGGGGTATAGATACATGATTTGTATGGTTTGAATATGTCCAAACCTTGTTTATCAACTTGAATATGCTTACTATATGACATAAGAAGAATAATGTCATGTAAATGAGTTAACTTGGATTTCCTACCCTTGAATCCATAGGAAACTTTGTTCTAATGCACTATAATAATCAACCGAGTTTTTACACCAACAGGTCTGTCACTTACGTGTGGTGCCCACGCGTGAGGTCCCACACTTCAGTGAGCACAAGTCACGTGCAATAGGTACGCAAACTCCCACCATCTTCTTTGTCAAGAGAAGACGCATCACATCAGGATGCGTATTGGAAGCTGTGGGTCCTTCTGGATCCTTCGGTTGTCCCTCTCACAAAAAAAAACAAATCACTCTCATTCTCGGCCTCGCTCGACTCGCTCGCTCGCACATCCTGCTCACTGACAAACCCTGCACAAAAGTCAAAATCATCACCCGAAAAAGGGAGACACCATAATGCTCTCCCTTCTTCTCTCCTTCCAAGTGATCCCTCTTCCTCCGAGTTTCACTCGACGGGCAAACACACATGTGTTGCATAGTATAATAATAAAAAGGTAGAAAAATCAACCTACGAATCTATAATTAAATAGGTTAAACTAGGGTTTTGCCCAGTACTACAGATCAAGGTTCAAACCTTGTTTATCAACTTGAATATGCTTACTATATGACATATATAAGAAGACTATGTACTTTGGTTTTCATTTTTCTGATTTTTTTAATTTTCTGCGCATTTGAATCTTGGTCAAATCCTAGGTTTGACCAAGATTTAGACAAGTTTAACACGTGAAAACGAATAAGTAAGCCTGGATCCTTCTTAGTCACTCTAAAATGAAGCTTTTGGGATGTTCTTGAAATTTCCATGTTTGAAACCCAAAACGACCTCTCTTCATGCTAGACTTCATAAGATCGACCGAGTTTAGGGTTAGGGGGTAGATACATGATTTGTATGGTTTGAATATGTCCAAACCTTGTTAATTTATCAACTTGAATGCTTACTATATGACATAAGAAGACTATATGCTTTTGTTTTTCATTTTTCTGATTTTTTTTAATTTTATGCCCATATATTTGAATCTTGGTCAAATCCTAGGTTTGACAAAGATTTAAACAAGTTTAAAACATGAAAATGAAAAGGTAAGCATGGATCCTTATTAGTCACTTTAAAATAAATCTTTTGGGGGGTTCTTGAAATTTCTAAAAATGATACTTTTCATAGCTATAGTGCATCACAAATTTATGATTTCATGCTTTGCTTTGCCAATTTCGATTTTTTCTAACCACCTTCTCTTTGATTTCAAATTTAGGTCAAACTATCGATGCCTACTATGTGTTCTACTTGAATTGGATGCAGCGTGCGCACATGTTTTGCCATTGTTTTGGGCTTCCACACATCTTTGGGGCATCCAAGTATTTAAGTTACCTTGTTTTTTTGAATTGTAATTCATACCCTTCCTCCCAATTTTTATGCCCATTTGAATCTTGGTCAAATCCTAAGTTTGACCAAGATTTGAACAAGTTTAAAACATGAAAATGAAAAGGTAAGCCTGAATCCTTCTTAGTCACTCTAAAATGAGAAGCTTTTGGGAGTTTTTTGAAATTTTCATGTTTGAAACCCAAAACCACTTCTCTTCATGCTTGACTTCATAAGACAGAGTTAATTTAGGGTTAGGGGTAGATACATGATTTGTCTAGTTTGTTGTTTAGACCTTGTTTATCAACTTGAATGCTTACTATATGACATAATAATACTATGTGCTTTGGTTTTCATTTTTTTTGATTTTTTCTGAATTTTTATGCCCATTTGATCTTGGTCAAATCCTAGGCTTATCCAATATTTAAACAAGTTTAAAACATGAAAATGAAAAGGTAAGCCTGTATCCTTCTTAATTACTCACTCCAAAATGAAGCTTTTGGGAAGGTTTTTGAAATTTCCATGTTTGAAATCCAAAACGACTTCTCTTCATGCTTGACTTCATAAGACAGAGTTAATTTAGGGTTAGGAGGTAGATACATGATTTGTCTAGTTTGTTGTTTAGACCTTGTTTATCAACTTGAATGCTTACTATATGACATAATAATACTATGTGCTTTGGTTTTCATTTTTTTGATTTTTTCTGAATTTTTATGCCCATTTGATCTTGGTAAAATCCTAGGCTTAACCAATATTTAAACAAGTTTAAAACATGAAAATGAAAAGGTAAGCCTATATCCTTCTTAATTAGTCACTCCAAAATGAAGCTTTTGGGAAGGTTTTTGAAATTTCCATGTTTGAAATCCAAAACGACTTCTCTTCGTGCTTGACTTCATAAGACAAAGTTTAGGGCTAGGGGTAGAAACATGATTTTTCTGGTTTGAATATGTCTAGACCTTGTTTATCAACTTGAGTGCTTACTATATGACATAAGAAGGCTATATGCTTTGGTTTTTCATTTTTTTTGAAATTTTATGCCCATTTTTGAATCTTGATCAAATCTTAGGTACGGTTTGACCAAGATTTGAACAATTTTAAAACATGAAAATAAAAGGTAAGCCCGACCTGGATCCTTTAGTCACTCTAAAATGAAGCTTTTGGGGGTTCTTGAAATTTCCAAGTTTGAAACCCAAAACCACTTCTCTTCATGCTTGACTACATAAGACATACAAAGTTTAGGGTTAGGGGTAGATACATGATTTTTCTTGTTTGAATATATCTAGACCTTGTTTATATCAACTTTAATGCTAACTATATGACATAAGAAAACTATGTGCTTTGGTTTTTAATTTTTCTGATTTTTTATTTTGATGCACATTTGAATCTTTGTCAAATCCTAGGTTTGACCAAGATTTAAACAAGTATACAACATGAAAATGAAAAGGGGAAGCCTGTATCCTTCTTAGTCACTCTAAAATGAAGTTTTTGGGATGTTCTTGAAATTTTCATGTTTGAAACCCAAAACCACTTCTCTTCATGCTTGACTTCATAAGATATAGTTTAGGGGCTAGGGGATAGATACATGATTTGCCTAGGTTTGAATATGCATGTCCAAACCTTGTTTATCAACTTGAATGCTTAGTATATGACATAAGAAGACTATATGCTTTTGTTTTTCATTTTTCTGATTTTTTTTAAATTTTATGCCCATTTGAATCTTTTGGTCAAATCCTTGGTTTAATTTGACACGGATTTAAACAAGTTTAAAATATGAAAATGAAAAGGTGGTAAGCAGGCATGGATCCTTCTTATATATATTAGTCACTCTAAAATGAAGCTTTTGGGAGGTTTTTGAAATTTCCATGTTTGAAACCCAAAACCACTTCTCTTCATGTTGTTGACTTCATAAGATAGAGTTTAGGGGTTAGGGGTATAGATACATGATTTGTCTTGTTTGAATATGTGTCTAGACCTTGTTTATCAACTTTAATGCTTACTATATGACATACGAACACTATGTGCTTTAATTTGGTTTTTAATTTTTATAATTTTTTTTGAATTTTGATGCACATTTTGAATCTTGGTCAAATCCTAGGTTTGACCGAGATTTGAACAAGTTTAAAACAAGAAAATAAAAGGTAAGCCCGCCAGACTGGATCCTTCTTAGTCACTCTATAATGAAGCTTTTAGGGGGGTTGTTGAAAATGTAAGCATGTATCCTTCTTAGTACGTCACACCACAATGAAGCTTTTGGGAGGGTTTTTTAAATGTCCATGTTTGAAACCCAAAACGACTTCTCTTCGTGCTTGACTTCATAATTAAGACAAAGTTTAGGGTTAGGGGTAGATACATGATTTTTCTGGTTTGAATATGTCTAGACTTTGTTTATCAACTTGAGTGCTTACTATATGGCATATATAAGAAGCTAGGCTATGTGCTTTGGTTTTTCATTTTTTTTGAATTTTTATGCCCATTTGAATCCTGGTCAAATCCTAGGTACGTACGGTTTGACCAAGATTTGAACATGTTTAAAACATGAAAATAAAAGGTAAGCATGGATCCTTCTTAGTCACTCTAAAATGAAGCTTTTGGGAGGTTTTGAAATTTCCATGTTTGAAACCCAAAACCACTTCTCTTCATGCTTGGCTTCGTAAGATAGAGTTTAGGGTTTGGGGTAGATACGTACATGATTTTTCTAAGTATTTTTACGCCCATTTGAATCTTCGTCAAATCCTAAGTTTGACCAAGATTTGAACAAGTTTAAAACATGAAAATGAAAAGGGTAAGCCTGGATCCTTGTTTAGGGTTAGGGGGTAGATACATGATTTTTGTGGTTTGAATATGCCAGACCTTGTTTATCACCTTGAATGCTTACTATATGACATAGGAAGACGGCGTGCTTTTGTTTTTTTCTTTTTTGATTTTTTTGAATTTTTATGCCCATTTGAATCTTGGTCAAGTCATAGGTTTGACCAAGATTTAAACATGTTTAAAACATGAAAATGAAAAAGTAAGCCTGGATCCTTCTTAGTCACTCCAAAATGTACCAATTGATAAATGAGTTAACTTGGCTTCATGGAAAAAAATAATGTCATGTAAATGATTTAACTTGGCTTTCGTACCCTTGAATCCATAGGAAACTTTGTATAAATGTAGTAGTATAATAATCAACCGAGTTTTTACATCAACAGGTCTGTCACTTACGTGTGGTGCCCATGCGTGAGGTCCCACACTTCAGTGAGCACAAGTCACGTGCAATAGGTACGCAAACTCCCAGCCATTTTCTTTGTCAAGAGAAGACGCATCAGGATGCGTATCGGAAGTATGTGGGTCCTTCTGGATCCTTCGGTTGTCCCTCTCACACAAAAAAACAAATCTCTCTCATTCTCGGCCTCGCTCGACTCGCTCGCTCCTGCTCACTGACAAACCCTGCACAAAAGTCAACATCATCACACGAAAAAGGGGAGACACCATAATTCTCTCCCTTCTTCTCTCCTTCCGAGTGATCCCTCTTCCTCCGAGTTTCACTCGACGGGCAAACACACATGTGCTGCATAGTAATAATAAAAAAGTAGAAAAATCGACCTACGAATCTATGATTAAATAGGTTAAACTAGGGTTTTGCCCACTACTACAGATCAAGTTCAAAAATATCCAACTACTAGTTCGATTTTGGGCTACTAATATAAAATTAAAATAAGTTGAACTAGTATTCCTCTAAAAAATCATTTTGGTATGCATTGTTTGATACTTTTCATAGCTATAGTGCATCACAAATTTATGATTTCATGCTTTGCTTTGCCAATTTCGATTTTTTCTAACCACCTTCTCTTTGATTTCAAATTTAGGTCAAACTATCGATGCCTACTATGTGTTCTACTTGAATTGGATGCAGCGTGCGCACATGTTTTGCCATTGTTTTGGGCTTCCACACATCTTTGGGGCATCCAAGTATTTAAGTTACCTTGTTTTTTTGAATTGTAATTCATACCCTTCCTCCCAATTTTTATGCCCATTTGAATCTTGGTCAAATCCTAAGTTTGACCAAGATTTGAACAAGTTTAAAACATGAAAATGAAAAGGTAAGCCTGAATCCTTCTTAGTCACTCTAAAATGAGAAGCTTTTGGGAGTTTTTTGAAATTTCCATGTTTGAAACCCAAAACCACTTCTCTTCATGCTTGACTTCATAAGACAGAGTTAATTTAGGGTTAGGGGGTAGGTACATGATTTGTCTAGTTTGTTGTTTAGACCTTGTTTATCAACTTGAATGCTTACTATATGACATAATAATACTATGTGCTTTGGTTTTCATTTTTTTTGATTTTTTCTGAATTTTTATGCCCATTTGATCTTGGTCAAATCCTAGGTTTATCAATATTTAAACAAGTTTAAAACATGAAAATGAAAAGGTAAGCCTGTATCCTTCTTAATTACTCACTCCAAAATGAAGCTTTTGGGAAGGTTTTTGAAATTTCCATGTTTGAAATCCAAAACGACTTCTCTTCGTGCTTGACTTCATAATTAAGACAAAGTTTAGGGCTAGGGGTAGAAACATGATTTTTTCTGGTTTGAATATGTCTAGACCTTGTTTATCAACTTGAGTGCTTACTATATGACATAAGAAGGCTATATGCTTTGGTTTTTCATTTTTTTTGAAATTTTATGCCCATTTTTGAATCTTGATCAAATCCTAGGTACGGTTTGACCAAGATTTGAACAATTTTAAAACATGAAAATAAAAGGTAAGCCCGACCTGGATCCTTTAGTCACTCTAAAATGAAGCTTTTGGGGGTTCTTGAAATTTCCAAGTTTGAAACCCAAAACCACTTCTCTTCATGCTTGACTACATAAGACATACAAAGTTTAGGGTTAGGGGTAGATACATGATTTTTCTTGTTTGAATATATCTAGACCTTGTTTATATCAACTTTAATGCTAACTATATGACATAAGAAAACTATGTGCTTTGGTTTTTAATTTTTCTGATTTTTTATTTTGATGCACATTTGAATCTTTGTCAAATCCTAGGTTTGACCAAGATTTAAACAAGTATACAACATGAAAATGAAAAGGGGAAGCCTGTATCCTTCTTAGTCACTCTAAAATGAAGTTTTTGGGATGTTCTTGAAATTTTCATGTTTGAAACCCAAAACCACTTCTCTTCATGCTTGACTTCATAAGATATAGTTTAGGGGCTAGGGGATAGATACATGATTTGCCTAGGTTTGAATATGCATGTCCAAACCTTGTTTATCAACTTGAATGCTTAGTATATGACATAAGAAGACTATATGCTTTTGTTTTTCATTTTTCTGATTTTTTTTAAATTTTATGCCCATTTGAATCTTTTGGTCAAATCCTTGGTTTAATTTGACACGGATTTAAACAAGTTTAAAATATGAAAATGAAAAGGTGGTAAGCAGGCATGGATCCTTCTTATATATATTAGTCACTCTAAAATGAAGCTTTTGGGAGGTTTTTGAAATTTCCATGTTTGAAACCCAAAACCACTTCTCTTCATGTTGTTGACTTCATAAGATAGAGTTTAGGGGTTAGGGGTATAGATACATGATTTGTCTTGTTTGAATATGTGTCTAGACCTTGTTTATCAACTTTAATGCTTACTATATGACATAAGAACACTATGTGCTTTAATTTGGTTTTTAATTTTTATAATTTTTTTTGAATTTTGATGCACATTTTGAATCTTGGTCAAATCCTAGGTTTGACCGAGATTTGAACAAGTTTAAAACAAGAAAATAAATTTGCAAGCCAATGTTGGGAATTCCTTAATATTCACTACGATTCATTCTAAACCAAACAGTATAAACGGCAAAGGCAGCGTTTAATGGTCCCTGTTTCTTTGAGGTATTTGCTTGTGCCACTTGGAACATATGGAAAATCCGAAATGATTTGATATTCAATCATACTCCAGTTTCTATAGCTAGATGGAAGGTGTGCTTTCAAAGTGACTTACTGCTGCACCAATACAAAGTTAAACCTACCAAAGTTCAACCCTTAGTTGAATGGATTGCTGCTACTTTTCTGTAATCTTTATCTTCTTTTGTAACTTCTTACCCCCCTGATTCCTCTTGTTGGCCTTGGACTAGGCTGTTGTAACTTTGTACATATGTATCTCTCTCTATTTATAAAAAATACACCGTAGGGGATTCCCCTACGGTAAAGGTGTCAAAAAAAAACAAGAAAATAAAAGGTAAGCCCGCCAGACTGGATCCTTCTTAGTCACTCTATAATGAAGCTTTTAGGGGGGTTGTTGAAAATGTAAGCATGTATCCTTCTTAGTACGTCACACCACAATGAAGCTTTTGGGAGGGTTTTTGAAATGTCCATGTTTGAAACCCAAAACGACTTCTCTTCGTGCTTGACTTCATAATTAAGACAAAGTTTAGGGTTAGGGGTAGATACATGATTTTTCTGGTTTGAATATGTCTAGACTTTGTTTATCAACTTGAGTCTTTGTCAAATCCTAGGTTTGACCAAGATTTAAACAAGTATACAACATGAAAATGAAAAGGGGAAGCCTGTAGATACATGATTTGTCTGGTTTGGATATATCTAGACCTTGTTTATCAACTTGAATGCTTACGATATGACATAAGAAGACAATGTGATTTGGTTTTTCATTTTTCTGATTTTTTTGAATATTGTGCCCACCCATTTGTATCTTCATGAAATCCTAGGTTTGACCAAGATAATTAAAACAAGTTTAAAACATGAAAATGAAAAGGGAAGCATGTATCCTTCTCAGTCACTCTAAAATGAAGTTTTTGGGAGGTTTTTGAAATTTCCATGTTTGAAACCCAAAACCACTTCTCTTCATGCTTGACTTCATAAGACAAAGTTTAGGGTTAGGGGTATAGATACATGATTTGTATGGTTTGAATATGTCCAAACCTTGTTTATCAACTTGAATATGCTTACTATATGACATAAGAAGAATAATGTCATGTAAATGAGTTAACTTGGATTTCCTACCCTTGAATCCATAGGAAACTTTGTTCTAATGCACTACAATAATCAACCGAGTTTTTACACCAACAGGTCTGTCACTTACGTGTGGTGCCCACGCGTGAGGTCCCACACTTCAGTGAGCACAAGTCACGTGCAATAGGTACGCAAACTCCCAGCCATCTTCTTTGTCAAGAGAAGACGCATCAGGATGCGTATTGGAAGTCTGTGGGTCCTTCTGGATCCTTCGGTTGTCCCTCTCACAAAAAAAACAAATCTCTCTCATTCTCGGCCTCGCTCGACTCGCTCGCTCGCTCGCACCTCCTGCTCACTGACAAACCCTGCACAAAAGTCAACATCATCACCCGAAAAAGGGAGACACCATAATGCTCTCCCTTCTTCTCTCCTTCCGAGTGATCCCTCTTCCTCCGAGTTTCACTCGACGGGCAAACACACATGTGCTGCATAGTATAATAATAAAAAGGTAGAAAAATCAACCTACGAATCTATAATTAAATAGGTTAAACTTGAATGCTTACTATATGACATAAGAAGACTATATGCTTTTGTTTTTCATTTTTCTGATTTTTTTGAATTTTATGCCCATATATTTGAATCTTGGTCAAATCCTAGGTTTGACAAGATTTAAACAAGTTTAAATTATGAAAATGAAAAGGTAAGCATGGATCCTTATTAGTCACTCTAAAATAAATCTTTTGGGAGGTTCTTGAAATTTCCATGTTTGAAACCCAAAACCACTTCTCTTCATGATTGACTTCATAAGACAGAGTTTAGGGTTTTAGGGGTAGATATATACATGATTTTTCTGGTTTGAATATATATGTCTAGACCTGGTTTATCAACTTGAATGCTTACTATACATATGACATAAGAATGCTATGTGCTTTGGTTTTTCATTCTCTTTTGATTTTTTTCTAAATTTTTAGGCCCCCATTTGAATCTTGGTCAAATCTTTGGTTTGACAAGGATTTAAACAAGTTTAAAACATGAAAATGAAAAGGGAAGTCTGTATCCTTCTTAGTCACTCTAAAATGGAAGCTTTTGGGATGTTATTGAAATTTCCATGTTTGAAACCGAAAATGACTTCCCTTAATGCTAGACTTCATAAGATCGACATGGGGTAGATACATGATTTGTCTCGTTTGGATATATCTAGACCTTGTTTATCAACTTGAATGCTTACGATATGACATAAGAAGACAATGTGATTTGGTTTTTCATTTTTCTGATTTTTTTGAATATTGTGCCCACCCATTTGTATCTTCATGAAATCCTAGGTTTGACCAAGATAATTTAAACAAGTTTAAAACATGAAAATGAAAAGGGAAGCATGTAACCTTCTTAGTCACTTTAAAATGAAGTTTTGGGAGGTTTTTGAAATTTCCATGTTTGAAACCCCAAACCACTTCTCTTCATGCTTGACTTCATAAGACAAAGTTTAGGGTTAGGGGTATAGATACATGATTTGTATGGTTTGAATATGATGTACTTTGGTTTTTCATTTTTCTGATTTTTTTAATTTTCTGCGCATTTGAATCATATCTTGGTCAAATCCTAGGTTTGACCAAGATTTAGACAAGTTTAACACGTGAAAACGAATAAGTAAGCCTGGATCCTTCTTAGTCGTCACTCTAAAATGAAGCTTTTGGGAGGTTCTTGAAATTTCCATGTTTGAAACCCAAAACCACTTCTCTTCATGATTGACTGAGTTCAATTTGGGTTTTAGGGGTAGATATATACATGATTTTTCTGGTTTGAATATATATGTCTAGACCTTGTTTATCAACATGAATGCTTACTATACATATGACATAAGAATGCTATGTGCTTTGGTTTTTCATTCTTTTGATTTTTTTCTGAATTTTTAGGGCCATTTGAATCTTGGTCAAATCCTTGGTTTGACCAAGATTTAAACATGTTTAAAACATGAAAATTAAAAGGGAAGTCTGTATCCTTCTTATTTACTCTAAAATGAAGCTTTTGGGATGTTCTTGAAATTTCCATGTTTGAAACCCAAAACGACTTCCCTTCATGCTAGACTTCATAAGATCGACGGGGTAGATACATGATTTGTGGTTTGGATATATCTAGACCTTGTTTGTGATACGTCTCCGACGTATCGATAATTTCTTATGTTCTATGCCATATTATTGATGATACCTACATGTTTTATGCACACTTTATGTCATATTCGTGCATTTTCGGAACTAACCTATTAACAAGATGCTGAGTTCTGTTTTACTGTTTTTGGTTTAAATCCTAGTAACGAAATATTCTCGGAATTGGACGAAACAAAGACCCAGGGGCCTATTTTTCCACGGAGCTTCCAGAAGACGAAGAACACAGTGGGGCCACGAGGTGGCGACACCACAAGGCGGCGTGGCCCGGGGGCCCGCGCCGCCCTATGGTGTGGCCCCCGTGGCCCCGACTCGCCTTCCGCCTACTTAAAGCCTCCGTCGCGAAACCCCGAGGCGAAGAACCACGATACGGAAAACCTTCCGCCGCCATCGCGAAGCCAAGATCTGGGGGATAGGAGTCTCTGTTCCGGCACCTGCCGGAGCGGGGAAGTGTCCCCGGAAGGCTTCTCCATCAACACCGCTGCCATCTCCACCGCCATCTTCATCACCGCTGCTGCTCCCATGAGGAGGGAGTAGTTCTCCATCGAGGCTCGGGGCTGTACCGTAGCTATGTGGTTAATCTCTCTACTATGTACTTCAATACAATGATCTCATGAGCTGCTTTACATGATTGAGATTCATATGAGTTTTGTATCACTACTATCTATGTGCTACTCTAGTGATGTGTTATTAAAGTAGTTTTATTCCTCCTGCACGTGTGCAAAGGTGACAGTGTGTGCACCGTGTTAGTACTTGGTTTATGCTATGATCATGATCTCTTGTAGATTGCGAAGTTAACTATTGCTATGATAATATTGATGTGATCTATTCCTCCTACATATGCATGAAGGTGACAGTGTGCATGCTATGCTAGTACTTGGTTTAGTCTTTTGATCTATCTTACACTAAAGGTTACTAAAATATGAGCATTATTGTGGAGCTTGTTAACTCCGGCATTGAGGGTTCGTGTAATCCTACGCAATGTGTTCATCATCCAACAAAAGTGTAGAGTATGCATTTATCTGTTCTGTTATGTGATCAATGTTGAGAGTGTCCACTAGTGAAAGTCTAATCCCTAGGCCTTGTTCCTAAATACTGCTATCGCTGCTTGTTTCTTGTTTCTTTGCGTTACTACTGCTTTGCATTACTACCTTGTTTCTTGTCTGGGCAAAGCACTTTTCTGGTGCCGTTGCTACTACTTATTCATACCACCTGTATTTCACTATCTCTTCTCCGAACTAGTGCACCTATTAGGTGTGTTGGGGACACAAGAGACTTCTTGCTTTGTGGTTGCAGGGTTGCATGAGAGGGATATCTTTGACCTCTTCCTCCCTGAGTTCGATAAACCTTGGGTATCCACTTAAGGGAAACTTGCTGCTGTTCTACAAACCTCTGCTCTTGGAGGCCCAACACTGTCTACAAGAATAGAAGCTCCCGTAGACATCAAGCACTTTTCTGGCGCCGTTGCCGGGGAGGGAAGGTAAACGGCACTCACACATTGGCAAGCCCGGCAACTAAGCACTTTTCCTCCCTCGTCAACTACGCGCCAAGCACTTTTCTGGCGCCGTTGCCGGGGAGGAAAGGTAAAAGGCACTCATACTCCGGTTCCAGGTAACAGTACTTTTCTGGCGCCATTGTGTTTGTGCTCGAAGCTATTTCCTTTAGATCCTGCAATTGCATCTTTTTGTTTCTTGTTTACACTAGTTTGGCATAATGGACAACAATGAGCTTCTTATTCTATTTCCTGATTTAAAACATGGATTGTTTGATGCGAAAATTAAAAAACCTATGGAATCTTATTTGCATGCTGGTAGTAATATTAGTATGAATGCTTTGAACACCATTGTTGATAATGATATAGAAAGTTCTAAGCTTGGGGAAGCTGGTTTTCATGATATTTTTAGTCCCCCAAGCATTGAGGAGAATTTTTTTTGTGATTATACTATGTCTCCTACACTTGATGAGAATAATAATGATAGCTACTTTGTTGAATTTGCTCCCACTACAACTAATAAAATTAATTATGCCTATGTGGAGAGTAATAATTTTATGCATAAGACTCATGATAAGAATGCTTTATGTGATAGTTATATTGTTGAGTTTGCTCATGTTGCTACTGAAAGTTATTATGAGAGAGGAAAATATGGTTGTAGAAATTTTCATGTTACTAAAACACCTCTCTATGTGCTGAAATTTTTGAAGCTACACTTGTTTTATCTTCCTATGCTTGTTACTTTGCTCTTCATGAACTTGTTTATTTACAAGATTCCTATGCATAGGAAGCATGTTAGACTTAAATTTGTTTTGAATTTGCCTCTTGATGCTCTCTTTTGCTTCAAATACTATTTCTTGCGAGTGCATCATTAAAACTGCTGAGCCCATCTTAACGGCTATAAAGAAAGAACTTCTTGGGAGATAACCCATGTGTTATTTTGCTACAGTACTTTGTTTTATATTTGTGTCTTGGAAGTTGTTTACTACTGTAGCAACCTCTCCTTATCATGTTTTTGTGCCAAGTAAAGTCTCTATGGTAAAGTTGATGCTAGATTTGGATTGCTGCGCAGAAACAGCATTGATGTCTGTCACGAATCTGGGTCTAATTCTCTGTAGGTAACTCATAAAATTATTCCAATTTACGTGAGTGATCCTCAGATATGTACGCAACTTCCATTAGTTTTGAGTTTTTCCATTTGAGCAAGTCTGGTGCCATTTTAAAATTCGTCTTTACGGACTGTTCTGTTTTGACAGATTCTGCCTTTTATTTCGCATTGCTTCTTTCGCTGTGTTGGGTGGATTTCTTTGTTCCATTACCTTCCAGTAGCTTTGAGCAATGTACAGAAGTGTTAAGAATGATTGTGTCACCTCTGAACATGTGAGTTTTTGATTATGCACTAACCCTCTAATGAGTTTGCTGAAAGTTTGGTGTGGAAGAAGTTTTCAAGGGTCAAGAGAGGAGGATGATATACTATGATCAAGGAGAGTGAAAGCTCTAAGCTTGGGGATGCCCGGTGGTTCACCCCTGCATATTTCAAGAAGACTCAAGCGTCTAAGCTTGGGGATGCCCAAGGCATCCCCTTCTTCATCGACAACATTATCAGGTTCCTCCCCTGAAACTATATTTTTATTCCGTCACATCTTATGTACTTTACTTGGAGCGTCTGTTTGTTTGTTTCTATTTTTGTTTGTGTTTGAATAAATTGGATTACATCATGCTTGTGTGGGAGAGAGACACGCTCCGCTGGTTCATATGAACACATGTGTTCTTAGCTCATAATATTCATGGCGAAGTTTCCTCTTCGTTAAATTGTTATATGGTTGGAATTGGAAAATGATACATGTAGTAATTGCTATAATGTCTTGGGTAATGTGATACTTGGCAATTGTTGTGCTCATGTTTAAGATCTTGCATCATATACTTTGCACCCATTAATGAAGAAATACATAGAGCATGCTAAAATTTGGTTTGCATAATTGGTCTCTCTAAGGTCTAGATAATTTCTAGTAAGGTGTTTGAACAACAAGGAAGACGATGTATAGTCTTATAATCCTTGTAATATGTCTTTTATGTGAGTTTTGCTGTACTAGTTCATACTTGTGTTTGTTTCAATTAACCTTGCTAGCCTAAACCTTGTATCGAGAGGGAATACTTCTCATGCATCCAAATACTTGAGCTAACCACTATGCCATTTGTGTGCACCATACCTACCTACTACATGGTATTTCCTGCCATTCCAAAGTAAATTGCTTGAGTGCTACCTTTAAACAATTCAAAATTTATCACCTCTGATTTGTGTCAATGTTTTATAGCTCATGAGGAAGTATGTGGTGTTTATCTTTCAATCTTGTTGGGCAACTTTCACCAATGGACTAGTGGCTTCATCCGCTTATCCAATAATTTTGCAAAAAGAGCTGGCAATGGGATTCCCAGTCCCAAATTAATTAACAAAAATAGACACTCCTCCATGGTATGTGATTGTTGGACGGCACCCGAAGGATTCGGTTAGCCATGGCTTGTGTAAGCAAAGGTTGGGAGGAGTGTCATCATAATAAAACTAAAATAAAAGGCACTCCTTCATGGTATGAGATTGTTGGCAGGCACCCGGGATTCGGTTAGCCATGGTTTGTGAAACAAAGGTTGGAAGGAGTGCCATCCAAAAATAAAATAAAATGGGAGCCGCTCTTTGAAGGTTTGTCTGGCAAGGGGGTTAGAGTACCCGCTACCATTCGTTGACAACAACATACACCTCTCAAAACTTTATTTTTATGCTCTCTTTATGTTTTCAAAATCAAAGCTCTAGCACAAATATAGCAATCGATGCTTTCCTCTTTGAAGGACCATTCTTTTTACTTTTATGTTGAGTCAGTTCACCTATCTCTCTCCACCTCAAGAAGCAAACATTTGTGTGAACTGTGCATTGATTCTTACATACTTGCTTATTGCATTTGTTATATTTCTTTGCGTTGACAATTATCCATGAGATATATATGTTATAAGTTGAAAGCAACCGCTGAAACTTCATCTTCCTTTGTGTTGCTTCAATGCCTCTACTTTGAATTATTGCTTTATGAGTTAACTCTTATGCAAGACTTATTGATGCTTGTCTTGAAAGTACTATTCATGAAAAGTCTTTGCTTTATGATTCACTTGTTTACTCATGTCATTACCATTGTTTTGATCGCTGCATTCATTACATATGTTTACAATATGATCAAGTTTATGATGGCATGTCACTCCAGAAATTATCTTTGTTATCGTTTTACCTGCTCGGGACGAGCAGAACTAAGCTTGGGGATGCTGATACGTCTCCGACGTATCGATAATTTCTTATGTTCTATGCCATATTATTGATGATACCTACATGTTTTATGCACACTTTATGTCATATTCGTGCATTTTGGGACTAACCTATTAACAAGATGCCGAAGTGCCGGTTCTTTTCTGCTGTTTTTGGTTTCAGAAATCCTAGTAACGAAATATTCTTGGAATTGGACGAAACAAAGACCCGGGGGCCTATTTTTCCACGGAGCTTCGGAAGACAGAAGAACACACGAAGTGGGGCCACGAGGTGGCGACACCACAAGGCGCGCGGCCCGGGGGGCCCGCGCCGCCTATGGTGTGGCTCCTCGTCCGGCCCCCGACTCGCCCTTCCGCCTACTTAAAGCCTCCGTCGCGAAACCCCAGGCGAAGAACCACGATACGGAAAACCTTCCGGAGCCGCCGCCATCGCGAAGCCAAGATCGGGGACAGGAGTCTCTGTTCCGGCACCGCCGGAGCGGGGAAGTGCCCGGAAGGCTTCTCCATCAACACCGCTGCCATCTCCACCGCCATCTTCATCACCGCTGCTGCTCCCATGAGGAGGGAGTAGTTCTCCATCGAGGCTCGGGGCTGTACCGGTAGCTATGTGGTTAATCTCTCTACTATGTACTTCAATACAATGATCTCATGAGCTGCTTTACATGATTGAGATTCATATGAGTTTTGTATCACTACTATCTATGTGCTACTCTAGTGATGTGTTATTAAAGTAGTTTTATTCCTCCTGCACGTGTGCAAAGGTGACAGTGTGTGCACCGTGTTAGTACTTGGTTTATGCTATGATCATGATCTCTTGTAGATTGCGAAGTTAACTATTGCTATGATAATATTGATGTGATCTATTCCTCCTACATATGCATGAAGGTGACAGTGTGCATGCTATGCTAGTACTTGGTTTAGTCTTTTGATCTATCTTACACTAAAGGTTACTAAAATATGAGCATTATTGTGGAGCTTGTTAACTCCGGCATTGAGGGTTCGTGTAATCCTACGCAATGTGTTCATCATCCAACAAAAGTGTAGAGTATGCATTTATCTATTCTGTTATGTGATCAATGTTGGGAGTGTCCACTAGTGAAAGTCTAATCCCTAGGCCTTGTTCCTAAATACTGCTATCGCTGCTTGTTTACTGTTTTACTCACGTTACTACTGCTGCATTACTTGTTTACTGTCTGGGAAAAGCACTTTTCTCGGTGCCGTTGCTACTACTTATTCATACCACCTGTATTTCACTATCTCTTCGCCGAACTAGTGCACCTATTAGGTGTGTTGGGGACACAAGAGACTTCTTGCTTTGTGGTTGCAGGGTTGCATGAGAGGGATATCTTTGACCTCTTCCTCCCTGAGTTCGATAAACCTTGGGTATCCACTTAAGGGAAACTTGCTGCTGTTCTACAAACCTCTGCTCTTGGAGGCCCAACACTGTCTACAAGAATAGAAGCTCCCGTAGACATCATTTAGCAACTTGAATGCTTACGATATGACATAAGAAGACAATGTGATTTGGTTTTTCATTTTTCTGATTTTTTTGAATATTGTGCCCACCCATTTGTATCTTCATGAAATCCTAGGTTTGACCAGTTTAAACAAGTTTAAAACATGAAATGAAAAGATAAGCCTGGATCCTTCTTAGTCACTCTAAAATGAAGCTTTTGGGAGGTTCTTGAAATTTCCATGTTTGAAACCCAAAACCACTTCTCTTCATGATTGACTTCATAAGACAAAGTTTAGGGTTAGGGGGTATAGATACATGATTTGTATGGTTTGAATATATATGTCTAGACCTTGTTTATCAACTTGAGTGCTTACTATATGACATAAGAAGGCTATATGCTTTGGTTTTTCATTTTTTTTTGAAATTTTATGCCCATTTTTGAATCTTGATCAAATCTTAGGTACGGTTTGACCAAGATTTGAACAATTTTAAAACATGAAAATAAAAGGTAAGCCCGACCTGGATCCTTTAGTCACTCTAAAATGAAGCTTTTGGGGGTTCTTGAAATTTCCAAGTTTGAAACCCAAAACCACTTCTCTTCATGCTTGACTACATAAGACATACAAAGTTTAGGGTTAGGGGTAGATACATGATTTTTCTTGTTTGAATATATCTAGACCTTGTTTATATCAACTTTAATGCTAACTATATGACATAAGAAAACTATGTGCTTTGGTTTTTAATTTTTCTGATTTTTTATTTTGATGCACATTTGAATCTTTGTCAAATCCTAGGTTTGACCAAGATTTAAACAAGTATACAACATGAAAATGAAAAGGGGAAGCCTGTATTCTTCTTAGTCACTCTAAAATGAAGTTTTTGGGATGTTCTTGAAATTTTCATGTTTGAAACCCAAAACCACTTCTCTTCATGCTTGACTTCATAAGATATAGTTTAGGGGCTAGGGGATAGATACATGATTTGCCTAGGTTTGAATATGCATGTCCAAACCTTGTTTATCAACTTGAATGCTTAGTATATGACATAAGAAGACTATATGCTTTTGTTTTTCATTTTTCTGATTTTTTTTAAATTTTATGCCCATTTGAATCTTTTGGTCAAATCCTTGGTTTAATTTGACACGGATTTAAACAAGTTTAAAATATGAAAATGAAAAGGTGGTAAGCAGGCATGGATCCTTCTTATATATATTAGTCACTCTAAAATGAAGCTTTTGGGAGGTTTTTGAAATTTCCATGTTTGAAACCCAAAACCACTTCTCTTCATGTTGTTGACTTCATAAGATAGAGTTTAGGGGTTAGGGGTATAGATACATGATTTGTCTTGTTTGAATATGTGTCTAGACCTTGTTTATCAACTTTAATGCTTACTATATGACATACGACACTATGTGCTTTAATTTGGTTTTTAATTTTTATAATTTTTTTGAATTTTGATGCACATTTTGAATCTTGGTCAAATCCTAGGTTTGACCGAGATTTGAACAAGTTTAAAACAAGAAAATAAAAGGTAAGCCCGCCAGACTGGATCCTTCTTAGTCACTCTATAATGAAGCTTTTAGGGGGGTTGTTGAAAATGTAAGCATGTATCCTTCTTAGTACGTCATGCTTTGCTTTGCCAATTTCGATTTTTTCTAACCACCTTCTCTTTGATTTCAAATTTAGGTCAAACTATCGATGCCTACTATGTGTTCTACTTGAATTGGATGCAGCGTGCGCACATGTTTTGCCATTGTTTTGGGCTTCCACACATCTTTGGGGCATCCAAGTATTTAAGTTACCTTGTTTTTTGAATTGTAATTCATACCCTTCCTCCCAATTTTTATGCCCATTTGAATCTTGGTCAAATCCTAAGTTTGACCAAGATTTGAACAAGTTTAAAACATGAAAATGAAAAGGTAAGCCTGAATCCTTCTTAGTCACTCTAAAATGAGAAGCTTTTGGGAGTTTTTTGAAATTTCCATGTTTGAAACCCAAAACCACTTCTCTTCATGCTTGACTTCATAAGCAGAGTTAATTTAGGGTTAGGGGGTAGATACATGATTTGTCTAGTTTGTTGTTTAGACCTTGTTTATCAACTTGAATGCTTACTATATGACATAATAATACTATGTGCTTTCGTTTTCATTTTTTTGATTTTTCTGAATTTTTATGCCCATTTGATCTTGGTCAAATCCTAGGCTTATCCAATATTTAAACAAGTTTAAAACATGAAAATGAAAAGGTAAGCCTGTATCCTTCTTAATTACTCACTCCAAAATGAAGCTTTTGGGAAGGTTTTTGAAATTTCCATGTTTGAAATCCAAAACGACTTCTCTTCGTTCTTGACTTCATAATTAAGACAAAGTTTAGGGCTAGGGGTAGAAACATGATTTTTCTGCTTTGAATATGTCTAGACCTTGTTTATCAACTTGAGTGCTTACTATATGACATAAGAAGGCTATATGCTTTGGTTTTTCATTTTTTTGAAATTTTATGCCCATTTTTGAATCTTGATCAAATCCTAGGTACGGTTTGACCAAGATTTGAACAATTTTAAAACATGAAAATAAAAGGTAAGCCCGACCTGGATCCTTTAGTCACTCTAAAATGAAGCTTTTAGGGGGTTCTTGAAATTTCCAAGTTTGAAACCCAAAACCACTTCTCTTCATGCTTGACTACATAAGACATACAAAGTTTAGGGTTAGGGGTAGATACATGATTTTTCTTGTTTGAATATATCTAGACCTTGTTTATATCAACTTTAATGCTAACTATATGACATAAGAAAACTATGTGCTTTGGTTTTTAATTTTTCTGATTTTTTATTTTGATGCACATTTGAATCTTTGTCAAATCCTAGGTTTGACCAAGATTTAAACAAGTATACAACATGAAAATGAAAAGGGAAAAATGTATACATGATTTGATACATGATTTGTCTGGTTTGGATATATCTAGACCTTGTTTATCAACTTGAATGCTTACGATATGACATAAGAAGACAATGTGATTTGGTTTTTCATTTTTCTGATTTTTTGAATATTGTGCCCACCCATTTGTATCTTCATGAAATCCTAGGTTTGACCAAGATAATTAAAACAAGTTTAAAACATGAAAATGAAAAGGGGAGCATGTATCCTTCTCAGTCACTCTAAAATGAAGTTTTTGGGAGGTTTTTGAAATTTCCATGTTTGAAACCCAAAACCACTTCTCTTCATGCTTGACTTCATAAGACAAAGTTTAGGGTTAGGGGTATAGATACATGATTTGTATGGTTTGAATATGTCCAAACCTTGTTTATCAACTTGAATATGCTTACTATATGACATAAGAAGAATAATGTCATGTAAATGAGTTAACTTGGATTTCCTACCCTTGAATCCATAGGAAACTTTGTTCTAATGCACTATAATAATCAACCGAGTTTTTACACCAACATGTCTGTCACTTACGTGTGGTGCCCACGTGAGGTCCCACACTTCAGTGAGCACAAGTCACGTAGGTACGCAAACTCCCAGCCATCTTCTTTGTCAAGAGAAGACGCATCACGGCATCAGGATGCGTATTGGAAGCCTGTGGGTCCTTGGATCCTTCGGTTGTCCCTCTCACAAAAAACAAATCTCTCTCATTCTCGGCCTCGCTCGACTCGCTCGCTCGCTCAAACCTCCTGCGCACTGACAAACCCTGCACAACAGTCAACACCATTACCCAAAAAAAGGAGACACCATAATGCTCTCCCTTCTTCTCTCCTTCCGAGTGATCCCTCTTCCTCCGAGTTTCACTCGACGGGCAAACACACATGTGCTGCATAGTATAATAAAAAGGTAGAAAAATCAACCTACGAATCTATAATTAAATAGTTTAAACTTGAATGCTTACTATATGACATAAGAAGACTATATGCTTTTGTTTTTCATTTTTCTGATTTTTTTTGAATTTTATGCCCATATATTTGAATCTTGGTCAAATCCTAGGTTTGACAAAGATTAAACAAGTTTAAATTATGAAAATGAAAAGGTAAGCATGGATCCTTATTAGTCACTCTAAAATAAATCTTTTGGGAGGTTCTTGAAATTTCCATGTTTGAAACCCAAAACCACTTCTCTTCATGATTGACTTCATAAGACAGAGTTTAGGGTTTTAGGGGTAGATATATACATGATTTTCTGCTTTGAATATGTCTAGACCTTGTTTATCAACTTGAATGCTTACTATACATATGACAAAGAATGCTATGTGCTTTGTTTTTTCATTCTCTTTTGATTTTTTTCTAAATTTTTAGGCCCATTTGAATCTTGGTCAAATCCTTGGTTTGACCAAGATTTAAACAAGTTTAAAACATGAAAATGAAAAGGGAAGTCTGTATCCTTCTTAGTCACTCTAAAATGGAAGCTTTTGGGATGTTCTTGAAATTTCCATGTTTGAAACCGAAAACGACTTCCCTTCATGCTAGACTTCATAAGATCGACAGGGGGTAGATACATGATTTGTCTGGTTTGGATATATCTATACCTTGTTTATCAACTTGAATGCTTACGATATGTCATAAGAAGACAATGTGATTTGGTTTTTCATTTTTCTGATTTTTTTGAATATTGTGCCCACCCATTTGTATCTTCATCAAACCTAGGTTTGACCAGGATTTAAACAAGTTTAAAACATGAAATGAAAAGATAAGCCTGGATCCTTCTTAGTCACTCTAAAATGAAGCTTTCGGGAGGTTCTTGAAATTTCCATGTTTGAAACCCAAAACCACTTCTCTTCATGATTGACTTCATAAGACAGAGTTTAGGGTTTAGGGGTAGATATATACATGATTTTTCTGGTTTGAATATATATGTCTAGACCTTGTTTATCAACTTGAATGCTTATTATATATATGGCATAAGAATGCTATATATGTGCTTTGGTTTTTCATTCTTTTGATTTTTTCTGAATTTTTAGGCCCATTTGAATCTTGGTCAAATCCTAGGTTTGACCATGATTTAAACAAGTTTAAAACATGAACATGAAAAGGTAAGTATGGATCCTTCTTAGTCACTCTAAAATGAAGCTTTTGGGATGTTCTTGAAATTTCCATGTTTGAAACCCAAAACGACTTCGATCTCTTTATGCTAGATTTCATAAGACTGAGTTTTAGGGGTTAGGGGGTAGATACATGATTTGTCTAGTTTGAATATGTTCATAGTACTCCCTCTATAGGAACTTGGAGAAAGCAACTGTTGTGCCACACAATTTTGTTGTTTTCCTATTTTTCTTTCATGAAGCTTTACGATGTGGTTCGTGTGTGGGGATCAAGCTCGTAATCTCGTCTCAATTACACAACCAACTACTCTGCTCATCCTTGCATGTAATTAACCAATATAGGAATTTGATTCCACGGAACTTTTTCAGTACATAAGTCTCCTCCTTAACTCCTCTAGTCTCTACCAAGCCGGCCGCCTCGCTACTTCCCTAGCTTCCTCCCTACAGCACACCTCGCCCCCGTACGCGAGCTAGGTCCAGCCGGAGATGGGGCACAGCCGCCCCCGCTGGAAGAATGCTCAGAGGAAGTCCGGGCAGGAGGACAAGGGTGACGCCATCCCGGATGAACTTCTCGGGCTGGTGTTCCTGCGCCTCACCTCGCCTCTGGATCTCGTCCGCGCCGCGTTCGCCTGCAGGAGCTGGCGCAAGGTCATCGCGGCGGAGGACTTCCGTGTCCTCTCCGCTCGCCACGGCGCGCCATCCTCCATAGTCGCCGGCCACTACCACATCAGCTTCTCCCATTGTCACTATCGGCCGTCTGGCTTGCTGCCCCACTTCGTTCCCTCTTCCTCGTCATGTTGGGCCGGGGTCGCCGCAAATAATCTCGCGCTCGACTTCCTCCCACGGGCGCCAAACGGCGACCTCAGTTTGGAGCTCGCCGACTCTCGGGGCGGCCTCCTACTCCTTGCGGACTTCGACCACACCGAACACGGAAAGCCTTTCGAGCAGCCTTCACGTCTCGTCGTCTGCGATCCCCTGGCAGGTCAGTACGTGACGGTCCCTCCACCCCCTGCTGTTTCGCACACAACATTCGTAAGCTTGTTCCTGGGCGCCGCCCTCCATGGCGAGGACGCTGCGGCGCGCATCAGTCTGTCAAATTACAGGGTGACGTGCCTGATCTATCATGACGGCATCTGCAAGACCTGCGTGTTCTCGCCTGGCCCTGGTGGCCACGCTTGGACCTCCTCCGGCGCCATCGTGCCTCTCCACGCCACGCACACAGGCCTGTCGGATATCCTCTTTGTGGGGTGCAACGCCCGTTTCTTCCAGTGGTACGTGTTCGGTGGGCTCGGAAACTTCATTCTTGCTCTCGACAGAGAATCCGGCGAGCTCTCACGCTTCGAGAGAGCTCGAGACGAGGACTGGCTTCACACCGTGCCGATTGAGATGCTGGGCGGGCCCTCGCGCGTGCTGAATTGGTACGTGCTAGAGCTTCCGTGGCCACCTACCTTCCGAGCTTGCTTATCCTAGGATTCTGGCTTCCTGGGTTGGATTAGTGTCGGCCATGGTGCTGTCGACACGGTCTGGAGGTTGAAGACGAAGGGCATCTCAAGGATTTTGTTGTAATTTCGTTTTTGTTCAGGTGTTTTGTACTATTTGATGTTTCTCTTAATGCCAGAGGGTTTATTTGCACTAGTCATACTTGACATAGCTGTACGTTTTGAAGATTACATTTAACTTGTTCATCATGATCCGAACTTCTAACATACTCTTAATGCCAGAGGGTTTATTTGCACTAGTCATACTTGACATAACTTCTAACTTGTTTTGAGTAATACGTAGTATGGTATACTAGAATAGGAGGAGTAACACTTTTCGCATTTGGGCCACACTACCTCCATTTCAAGGAATAAGGCGCACGCGTACTCCAAGACGTATCTTTTGGTCAGATTACCTTGACCATTGAATTGACAAGACAATACACAGAGCATTGGGGCGTGCTCGATGGTGCTAGCTGCGGCTATACAGACATGTGATAGGCATCGCGGAAGCGTCGCAAATAGAAAACAAATCATATTTTTTGGGGGAGGATGTTTTGGCTCCTGGTTGCGTATGCTCCCTTTAGTTTGAACTGCAACATCTATATATTTTGAAATGTAAAAAAATTCCAAACAAAAAATTAATCTTTTCATCTTCACATGCTAAGAGCGCATAAAGTCTTTCCATAAAAAACTAAATTGTCGTTTGGGCTATGTAAAAAAGATAAAATTTATTGCTAAAAATAAAGCTGTTTGTAATACGGAGTACTTGCTTTTGTCTTCTTACATCAACCACAAAAAATATCGGCTTTTCACGAAACTACACGAACACACATAGATTATCGAGAAGTACATGCGGATTTTTTTGTTAGAATTTTTTGAAAATTAAAAATATGTTTTTTTGGGTCGAGGTAGCATATCCGCCCAATAGCCGAATTAAATTTCCGATTTTATTGGACTGACAATTTCATCGGGAAGACATGGATGCGCGCAGACGGCGTGCAAGGCAAGGCATCGATTTGACCGGACGTACTTAGGGCAGGTCAGGCTGCCAGCGTTCTTATTTCGGGCAGGTGAGGTACTAGAACTCAAAGTCCTCCTCAGCGTCTCTCTCTCTCTCTGTCTTTATTGAGTGTACTAGCGCGCGTTCAGGGACTCAAAGTCAGGGAAATGTTTGAGATGCAAAGTAAGAGAATATTTACCAGTATAATTGGTTGATTAGAAGATTAAGTGGTGAAATCACAACAGATTGGAGCAGTACATGGTGGAAACCGCAAAATATCCTTCCAAATGGTGTTTTTGTGCAACATACGAAGTATGAGGTGGTGGAACTTGAGGCCAGTGACTTTACTTACTCCAAAATGCAACTTTACGTACATGAGCCATCGGATCAAGATCCAACGGACACAGTTGATCCAGAATTTGTAGTCACATTTTAAGTTGCTCGAAAAAAATCGAAAACATTACAGTAAGATATATATCTTTCTTAAGTATTCTGGTAAAGTTTTACTTCATTTGAAAATCAGAAATCCTACACCTACAGAATAATTCTCACGGACCAACCTTACGGACTGCCTCCTCCTTGTGTGATTGGCTGAATCCCTCCCACCTCCCATGATTCTAGGAAGTTATTCCGTACCGTTTGTCAGATGTTTACTCTTTGAAAATTGAGTTTAATTTTAAGTTTAAAATTTGGATCAACCATGTGCGTTGGATCTTGATCGAATGACTCACGTACAAGTCGCCAGTGAAGTCACTGGATCTCGTTCCTTGGTGGAATCTGCAATTCCCTCGCCTATATATACTATACAAGTCGAAGACTACGACCCTCTATCCCTATCTCCTTCACATCCTCTAAATTCATATTCCCATTTAGAATCGTTGGGCATGGAGGTCCCCCCTGGTAGCTTTAGAGCTTTTGTCGACGATGCTAAATTGAGAAGACTGCTCACCTGCGGTTTGTGCTCTCAATCCGCACAACCTCCATTTTGGCGGGTTAGTACTTTCTTCACTAGGTTCATCAAGATGTATTTTAATTTGGGCTAACAGTCGTGTTAATTTCCTTGTATTAAGCAGTGCTGTTCGTGCAAGAAGGTTGCATGCGACAGCTGCGCTAGGAACCTGCCCGGTGGCGCGTGCCCGGGATGCCAGGGCGTCTTCCAAGGTGAAAGTCCTCCATCTGAAAGCATGGACTTTTCCCGTGAATGTGTTATGGAAAAGAATGTGGTGAGAAGAACGTTCATCTGCGGTTTGTGCTCTCAAATCGCACGACGTCCACTATAACGGGTTAGTACTTTCTTCACTAGGTTGCACCCAACTGTATTTTTCTTTGGGCCAACAGTCATGTAAATTTCCTTGTATTAAGCAGTGCATTCGCATGGGGGAGGGACATCACATTGCATGCGGAAGCTGCTTAAGAAACCTGCCCAGTCTCGTGTGCCCGAACTGCGACGACATCTACGAAGAGGATGAGGATTTAAGTAGATTTGCCTCCTTGTTTAAGGTGGATTGCAGCAACGATGGTTGCGACATGAGCGGCGACTTGCTCGAATACTTTCAACATGAGGCGACGTGCCCGCATGCGCCAACGAGACGGTAGGTGGTTGATCTTGCCGGTCTCGATGGAGAAGATGATCGCGCTTTGAGGCTAATCTGAGCTCGGTGGAGAAGGACCGGATGGAGTTTCCTTTTCTAGAACTAGAGTTCTTTTTGTACTTTTGGATGTCTTGTCTGTAGTTTCCTTTTACTTGGAGGGTCCTCCTAGCTTGCAGTCTGTAATCCCACCGTCATCATAATATAAAAGCAGTGTCGCCAGGTCCTTCGGGACATTTCTGTGTTCAAAAAATGTATTTATGTGTGCGATGTTGTATCATCTATTACCATGATTAGTTTGAACGTGTCCATGTCCTAGAACAAAACTTCGGCATGATGTGTCTTTGATTGTGGCAAAGGAACTTTTCCGTGATGTATTAGCTAATGGTTTTTTCCTATAAGATTTGCACTACAAGATTCCTATATGAATAGTTCCTATGAATCAAATGACTTGTATAGGAATTTTTCCCATAAGAACCAAATCCAACATAATTCCTATGACAATCATATGAATCAAAGGAGCATGATTCCCATAGGATTCAAGTAGACATGACATCCCAATTCTATGATTTTCCTTTTCCTATACTTTCCATTTCCTATGAACCAAAGGAGGCCTAACTAGTTGGCCATACTGAAACAATTGCCAAATAAATGCCGTGCATCCTATGGCCCCCGTGAGTTTGACCTAAATTTGAAATCATGGTAAAAGGTGCTTAAAATAGGCAAATAAAAGCATGTAGTCAATTTTTTTTGGATGTACTACCTAGGGAAAATACCAAACATGCCATAATGCAAACTGTGTTTTAGAGAGTAGCCCTTCAAAAAAGTTGGCATCCACTTGTTGATTTTGCTATCGACATGACAAAATAACTGATCAGATGACCAAGTGGTAAAAATTGCAACAGATTAGACCACCACATGGTGGAAACTGCTAAAAATCATGAAAACTGCGAAGAAAAAGTTAAAGTGGTGGTTTGTGCAGCATATGGAGGATTGAGTAGTAGAAGTTGGATGTGCACTACCGTGTGCCCGTGGTAATGTTCGCCTATTATGATTATGGCAAGAAAAAACTCTGCTGAAACTGTCCCGAGCTGATTTGACGAGACAAAATACAGCTACACGGCGTGCAAGGGACGGCTATACAGTACATTAGCTTCTTCTCGGGTCACACGCCTGCACCACAGGTGCAGTAAGTGCAGCAGAGACCAGAGAGAGAAGGAACGCCCGTATTATATTTGATTTCAATTCATATTGTTTTTTTCCTTGCCTCTCCGTCTTCTTCACCGCCATCTTCTCGGTGTTTTCAAGAGTGATTATCAAGTGGAGAGACAATTGCATTGGGAAAGTCTCTCCACTTGATAATCTCTGTTGAAAAACTCGCACGTCTTGTGAAATGTGAAGGCTGCACGCGTGGGGAAGGGAGACGCAAACGCCGCACCGCATCATTAGTAGTATTATACCTTTCTCTCCTCAGGCACCCCGGCTGGCCGCCCGCCGCAATAGTTCCTTGCATAGCGCTTGCCGTCTCCTCCAAAAACCCCCAGCGCACTTGCATCCGCCATCCACCTAAATCCACCGCCGAGTACCTTTCTGTCCTCACCACCGCCGCTGCGCCTATTCCCCTGTCCAGCAGATCCGCTCCGCTACCTGCTACACACTTCGAGCAGACGACTGCGGCGTTGCGTGTGTCGCCGCCGTGTCAGATGGAGGCGGAGCCGCTCAACTCCCGAAGGCGGGTCGAGCCAGATCGGGAAGAGCCTCCGTCGAGCCTCGACCTCATCAGCCGCCTCCCCGACGAGATGCTGCACATCATCATCTCCCTCCTGCCCATGATATCCGCTGTAAGGACAACATTGCTCTCCAAACGGTGGCGCCACCTCTGGCGCTCCGTCCCACTTAACCTCCTCGTCGGCGACAACGACCTCATCAGCCGCCTACCGGACCAGATTCTCCACATCATCATCTCCCACCTGCCCACTATATCCGCTGTAAGCACAACCTTGGTCTCCAAACGGTGGCGCCACCTCTGGCACTCCGTCCCACTTAACCTCGAGATCGACGACCAACTCGCCAAGCAAAACCACAAACGCATCGCCGCGGTCTCCAGTATCCTCGCCGCTCACCCTGGCCCCGCCAGAAGCGTGTCAATCGACCCCTTCAGAACCACTTGCAAGGTCGACACCACGCTCGACAGCTGGTTCCGGTCCAGCACCCTATCTTGCGTCGAGAACCTCAGATTCGATGCTGGAACAGTGATGCGCTCCTTCCCGCTGTCCGCGTTCCGCTGCGCGCCCACGCTGCGCATTGTCAGCATTTCTACTTGCTATTTGCCCGAGATTCATGCCAACTCCATGCTTCTTTTCCCCCAACTCAAAAGGCTCTTGCTCTATGACGTCTACATCTGTAAGGCGACGAACATCGACCGCCTGTTCACCCGCTGTATTGTGCTCGAGGCACTTCACCTTGAGGGGGTCCACGGGTTCACCCAACTCAACATTCAAATGCCAAATCTTCGTACAATTAGTGTGGCTAGCTATTGGAAACGCAACACCACCGAACTTATTCAGTTAGACACGGTGCAAATTATGGATGCATCTTGCCTCGAGAGATTGGTCATATGCGTTCATGATGTTCCACTACTAATCCAGGTCGCCAACGCACCAAAGTTGATGGTGTTGGGCTTTGCGTCGTACCCTGGCTGCCAACTTGTTATTGGACGCATAAACTTTTTGGTAGAACAGCCTTCTTCTTGTTGAATTAACTCACATTTTTGTTATTTTTTTGACATATGTACCATTGTCCTGTAGAGGATGATGCCCATAAGCTTGGAAAATTCTCTGTGCACAGTGAAGAACTTGGTTCTAAAATCTGACGGCCCTCGTCTGGATCAACTACTTGCATTTCTTAGATGCTTTCCCTGCACGGAGAAGCTATATATCCAGGTAAATTCGTTGTTGTTAACTGTTTACCACTATGAGCAAAAACTGTAGAGTTACATGGAGTTAACCTGTTATTAGCCTAGATCAGTTGAACAATTGTACTAGAAGAACATCCACAATGGAGTTATATTATGTTGGTTCAAAACTAAACTTCTTGTCATACAATGTGTTGTATCTTGTGCATCTGTGAAGTTTCATATAAACACATGATAATATGTGATCTGTGTAAAAAAGAGAAGACATATGTAAATAGTGTGACTTACTATTTACACATCATTTGTTCTTTTTTTGTGTAGATCACATATTATCATATTTTTGGATGAAACTTCACAGAAGCACATGATAGAACACAATGTATGTCCAGACTTTTAGTTTACATTTTTTTTGGAAACTTGGAAGTGTCAAAAGAAAAATGGGGTGCACCCGCAACTAGTTGCGGATTGGAGTTTCCCATGTTGGTAACCTTTCCCCAACTTTACAATGACAATAACAGATGTAAAAAAGTGCATCTATCAAATTGGAACGTGTCAGGGGATTATGTTGTTCCACGGTCCTCAATTAACACATGATTCAACTCACCTGAGATATTCATTAGTTGATAGCTATGAAGTACTTTGTTATTGTACTGACTACTTAATTTGACTTCTTTGCAGTTTTATAGAACCGGCAATAAGGTTCATGTGCTGCATAATGAGCCAGCCTGTCCCATTGAATGCCTTGATCTCCACCTCAAAGAAATTTCGATTTCTGACTACCGAGGAAGGAGAAATGATGTTATTGTCTCCAGGTTCTTTATACAGAACACTAGAATGCTCAAAGTAATGAATTTTGGTGTAAGATATCATCACAAGAAGATCTGGTGGGATACCCAGTTCAAGCAGCTAGACCTGAAGAACACCGCTTATAGAGATGTTGATTTTCAGTTTGGATATTTACCATCCTTAGATAAGTTCAGCTCGGACGGTGTTCTTAGCTGGTTGGTACATGACTTGTCAGTGGCTGATCCCTTTGCTAGAGGGATATATGCAAGAGATGGGCCAATTTCTGCATAGTGTTAGTTTAACTCCCTATATTTTGTACTGGTCTGAACAATATATTTTATCACTCTGTTAATGTAGTTCAGACTTGATGTTATTCTTGTGAACATGGTCTAATATTCTAATGCTTTCGCGATGTATGTACTACTAGTGATATATACAGAAGCTAGCAATTGGTTGACAAAATTTACTAAAAAAAGCCTTGTTCACATTCAGTTCGTCAATGCTAGTGTTCACAGAGGAAAGGTTTATTGTTCACAGAGGCTGACATGTGGGGCCCATGAGCCAGCAGAGTCCTCAAAGTTTCAAAGGCGGCAGGGGATAAAAAAAGGAAGTAGCCACAAATTAGGGTAAAAAATAACTCCAAGAAAGGAAACTTTTTTTGTAAATAGAGGACGACATGCGGGTCCCATTTTGCACGGGATCGAAAGAAAAAAGGCAAGTGACCAAATATCAGGAGCCAAAAATAATCCACGAAAAGAAACTTTTATTGTACATAGAGGATGACATGTGGGTCCCATTTTGCAATAGCGGTCTCATAGTTTCCAGGCGGCACAGGATCAAAAGAAAAAGGAAGTAGCCAGAAATCAGGGTGTCAAAAAATCCATGAAAAGAAAGATTTCAATTGGGCTGCATCTGGACATCTGGGCCTTCGAACTATCGTGCTGGAAGCCTTTTGACTCGTACAATTTAAGCCCACTCCAAAACAGGAAAGTCCAATGCTTGGCAAAAACAAAAAACAAGGAGATTCATCATATAAGTTTGTTTATGTAAAAACAAAGATTTAATTTATCCCTTTGCAATAGCTCAGAGCGAAATACACTGTTTATTGTCTGCAAAATAATCAAGATATCACATGTTTCTTGTACGGGAGGCTGACATCGGGGACCCATGAGCCAGCAGCGTCGTCAACGTTTTAAAGGCGGCAGGAGATCGAAAGAAAAAATAAGCCAAAAATCAGTTGGTAAACAAAACCAAAAAAGCAACATTTACCTTTCTGAGGGGATGACATGCGGGACCCATGAGGCAGCAGCATCCTCAACTATTCCAAGGCGGCAGGGGATCAAAAGAAAAAGGAAATAGCCATAAATTAAGTAGGGTAAAAAATAAATCCAACAAAGGAAACTTTTATTGTTCATAGAGGATGACATGCGGGACCCATGAGCTAGCAGCCTCAACGTTTCAAAGTCGGCATGAGATCGAAAGAAAAAGGCAAGTGACCAAATATCAGGAGCCAAAGATAATCCAAGAAAAGAAACTTTATTGTACATAGAGGATGACAAGCGGGTCCCATTTAGCAGCAGCTGTATCAACATTTGAGAGGCGGCGATCGAAAGAAAAAGGCAAGTGACCAAATATGAGGTGCCAAAAAAATCCAAGAAAAGACAGTTTTATAGTACATAGAGGATGACATGCGGGTCCCATTTAGCATCAGCGGTATCACCGTTTGAAGGCGGCAGGGGATCAAAAGAAAAAAAGGAAATAGCCAGAAATTAATTAGGGGTCAAAAATAAATCCACCAAAGGAAACTTTTATTGTTCATAGAGGATGACATTTGGGACCGACCTGCCAACAGCGTCCTCATCGTTTCAAAGGGGGGGGATCAAAAGAAAAAGGCAAATAGCCAGAAATTAGGGGTCAAAAATAACTCCAAGAAAGGAAACTTTTATTGTTCGTAGAGGATGACATGCGGGACCCATGAGCCGCAGGTTACTCCACGTTTCAGAGGCGGCATGAGATCGAAAGAAAAAGGCAAGTGACAAAATATCAGGAGCCAAAGATAATGCAAGAAAAGAAACTTTATTGTTCATAGAGGCTGACATGTGGGACCCATGAGCCAACAGCTTCCTCAACGTTTCAAAGGCGGCAGGTGATCAAAAGAAAAAGGCAAGTGACCAAATATCAGGAGCCAAAAATAATCCAAGATTTATTGTACATAGAGGATGACATGCGGGTCCCATTTTGAAGCAGCGGTCTCAATGTTTCAAATGCGCCTTGAGATCAAAAGAAAAAGAAAGTAGCTAGAAATTAGGGGCTAAAAAAATCCAAGAAAAGAAAGTTGATGGACATAGAGAATGACATGCGGGTCCCATGAGCCAGCAGCTTACTCAACGTTTCCAAGGCGGCAGGGGATGAAAAGAAAAAGGAAATAGCCAAAAATCAGAGGGTGAAAAAATCCAAGAAAATAAACTTTTATAACACATAGAGGATGACATGCGGGTCCCATTTAGCAGCAGGTTCCTCAACGTTTCAAACGTGGCATGAGATCGAAAGAAAAAGGCAAGTGACCAAATATCAAGAGCCAAAAATAATCCAAGAAAAGAAACTTGAATGTACATAGAGGATGACATGCGGGTCCCATTTAGCAGCAGCTGTATCAACGTTTGAGAGGCGGCAGGCGATCGAAAGAAAAAGGCAAGTGACCAAATATGAGGTGCCAAAAAATTCCAAGAAAAGAAAGTTTTATAGTACATAGAGTATGACATGCGGGTCCCATTTTGTAGCAGCGGTCTCAATGCTTCCAAGGCGGCACAGGACCAAAGAAAAATGAAGTAGCCAGAAATCAGGGGTTGAAAAAAATCCAAGAAAAGAAAGATTTCAATTGGGTGTATCTGGACATCTGGGCCTTCGAACTATCTTTTGGGCCTTTTGACTCGTACAATTTCAGCCCACTCCAAAACAGGAAATTTTTTTTTAAAAAAACAGGAAAGTCCTATGCTTCGGAAAAACAAAAAACAAGGAGATTCAACATATAAGTTTGTTTATGTAAATATAAAGATTTAATTTATCAGTTTGCAATAGCTCAGTGCGAAATACAATGTTTATTGTCTGCAAAATAAGATATCACATGTTTCTTGTACGGGAGGCTGACATCGGGGACCCATGAGCCAGCAACGTCGTCAACGTTTCAAAGGCGGGGGATCGAAAATAAAAAAACCAAAAATAAGTTGGTAAAAAAAAATCCAAGAAAAGAAAACATTTATCATTACGAGAGGATGACTGCGGGACCCATGAGGCGACATCCTCAACGTTTATTGTTTATAGAGGCTGACATGTGGGACCCGTGAGCCAGCAGCGTCGTCAACGTTTTAAAGGCGGCGGGAGATCGAAAGAAGAAAAAAAGCCAAAAATCAGTTGGTAAACAAAATCCAAGAAAAGAAACATTAACCTTTCAGAGAGGATGACATGCGGGACCCATGAGGCAGCAGCATCCTTAACGATTCCAAGGCGCCAGGGGTTCAAAAGAATAAAAGGAAATATCCAGAAATTAATTAGGGGTCAAAAATAAATCCACCAAAGGAAACTTTTATTGTTCATAGAGGATGACATGTGGGACCGACCTGCAGCGTCCTCATCGTTTCAAATGGGGCAGGGGATCAAAAGAAAAAGGCAAATAGCCAGAAATTAGGGGTCAAAAATAACTCCAAGAAAGGAAACTTTTATTGTTCGAAGAGGATGACATGCGGGACCCATGAGCCAGCAGCTTACTCAACGTTTCAAAGGCGGCATGAGATCGAAAGAAAAAGGCAAGTGACCCAATATCGGAGCCAAAAATAATCCAAGATTTATTGTACATAGAGGATGACATGTGGGTCCAATTTTGCAGCAGCGGTCTCAATGTTTGAAATGCGGCTTGAGATCAAAAGAAAAAGAAAGTAGCTAGTAATTAGGGGGTCAAAAAAATCCAAGAAAAGAAAGTTGATGGACATAGAGGATGACATGCGGGTCCCTTGAGCCAGCAGCTTACTCAACGTTTCAAAGGGGGAGAGGGGATCAAAAGAAAAAGGCAAGCCAAAAATCGGAGGGTAAAAAAATCCAACAAAGGAAAGTTTTATAGCACATAGAGGATGACATGCGGGTCCCATGAGCCAGCAGGTTCCTCAACGTTTCAAACGTGGCATGAGATCGAAAGAAAAAGGCAAGTGACCAAATATCAGGAGCCAAAAATAATCCAAGCAAAGAAACTTGATTGTACATACAGGATGACATGCGAGTCCCATTGTGCGGCAGTGGTCCCAACGTTTCAAATGCGGCTTGAGATCAATAGAAAATGAAAGTAGCCAGAAATTAGGGGTCAAAAAAAACTCCAAGAAAGGAAAGCTTTATCGTTCATAAAGGCTGACATGTGGGACCTATGAGCCAGCAGCTTACTAAACGTTTCAAAGGCGGCAGGGAAAGAAAAGGAAATAGCCAAAAATCCAAGAAATCAAACTTTTATTGTACATAGAGGATGACATGCGGGTCCCATGAGCAGCAGATTCCTCAACGTTTCAAACGTGGCATGAGATCGAAAGAAAAGGCAAGTGACCAAATATCAGGAGCCAAAAATAATCCAAGAAAAGAAACTTGATTGTACATAGAGGATGACATGCGGGTCCCATTTTGCGGCAGCGGTCTCAACGTTTCCAAGGCGGCACGGGACCAAAAGAAAAATGATGTAGCCAGAAATCAGGGGGTGAAAAAAATCCAAGAAAATAAAGATTTCAATTGGGTGGATCTGACATCTGGGCCTTCGAACTATCCTGCTGGGCCTTTTGACTCGTACAATTTCAGCCCACTCCAGAACATGAAAGTTCGGATTTTTCTCAAAAAAAAACAGGAAAGTCCTATGCTTCGCCAAAACAAAAAACAAGGAGATTCAAGATATAAGTTGTAAAAATAAAGATTTAATTTATCCGTTTGCAATAGCTCGGAGCGAAATACACTGTTTATTCTGCAAAATAATCAAGATATCACATGTTTCTTGTGCGGGGAGGCTGACATCAGGGACCCATGAGCCAGCAGCGTCATCAATGTTTCAAAGGCAGGGGGTCGAAAATAAAAAAAATAAAAAATCAGTTGGTAAAAAAATCCAAGAAAAGAAAACATTTATCGTTGAGAGGATCACATGCGGGACCGATGAGGCGACATCCTCAACGTTTCCAAGGCGGCGGGGATCAAAAGAAAAAAAGGAAATAGCCAGAAATTAATTAGGGGTAAAAAATAAATCCACCAAAGGAAACTTTTATTGTTCATAGAGGATGACATGTGGGACCGACCGCCAACAGCGTCCTCATCGTTTCAAAGGGGGCAGGGGATCGAAATAAAAGGCAAATAGCCAGAAATTAGGGTCAAAAATAACTCCAAGAAAGGAAACTTTTATTGTTCGTAGAGGATGACATGCGGGACCCATGAGCCAGCAGCTTACTCAACGTTTCAAAGGCGGCATGAGATCGAAAGAAAAAGGCAAGTGACCCAATATCAGGAGCCAAAAATAATCCAAGATTTATTGTACATAGAGGATGACATGTGGGTCCCATTTTGCAGCAGCGGTCTCAATGTTTGAAATGCGGCTTGAGATCAAAAGAAAAAGAAAGTAGCTAGTAATTAGGGGTCAAAAAAAATCCAAGAAAAGAAAGTTGATGGACATAGAGGATGACATGCGGGTCCCTTGAGCCAAGCTTACTCAACGTTTCAAAGGGGGCAGGGGATCAAAAGAAAAAGGCAAGCCAAAAATCAGCGGGTGAAAAAAATCCAACAAAGGAAACTTTCATAGCACATAGAGGATGACATGCGGGTCCCATGAGCCGCAGGTTCCTCAACGTTTCAAACGTGGCATGAGATCGAAAGAAAAAGGCAAGTGACCAAATATCAGAGCCAAAAATAATTCAAGAAAAGAAACATGATTTACATAGAGGATGACATGCGGGTCCCATTTAGCGGCAGCGGTATCACCGTTTGAGAGGCGGGATCGAAAGAAAAAGGCAAGTGACCAAATATGAGGTGTCAAAAAATCCAAGAAAAGAAAGTTTTATAGTACATAGAGGATGACATGCGGGTCCCATTTAGCGGCAGCGTTATCACCGTTTGAGAGGCGGCAGGGATCGAAAGAAAAAGGCAAGTGACCAAATATGAGGTGCCAAAAAAATCCAAGAAAAGAAAGTTTTATAGTACATAGAGGATGACATGCGGGTCCCATGAGTAAGCAGCTTACTCAACGTTTCCAAGGAGGTAGGGCATCAAAAGAAAAAGGAAATAGACAAAAATCAGAGAGTGAAAAAAATCCCTAGAAAATAAACTTTTATAGCACATAGATGATGACATGCAGGTCCCATGAGCCAGCAGGTTCCTCAACATTTCAAACGTGGCATGGGATCGAAAGAAAAAAACGCAAGTCACCAAATATCAGGAGCCAAAAATAATCCAAGAAAAGAAAGTTTTATAGTACATAGAGGATGACATGCGGGTCCCATTTAGCAGCAGCGGTATCACCGTTTGAGAGGCGGCAGGGGATCAAAAGAAAAAGAAATTGCCAAAAATCAGAGGGTAAAAAAAAACCAAGAAAATAAACTTTTATAGTACATAGAGGATGACATGCGGGTCCCATGAGCTGCAGGTTCCTCAACGTTTCAAACGTGGCATGAGATCGAAAGAAAAAGGTAAGTGACCAAATATGAGGTGCCAAAAATAATTCAAGAAAAGAAAGTTTTATAGTACATAGAGGATGACATGCGGGTCCCATTTAGCAGCAGCGGTATCACCGTTTGAGGGCGGCAGGGATCGAAAGAAAAAGGCAAGTGACCAAATTTGAGGTGCCAAAAAAACTCAAAAGAAGAAAGTTTTATAGTACATAGAGGATGACATGCGGGTCCCATTTAGCAGCAGCGGTATCACCGTTTGAGAGCGGCGGGGATCGAAAGAAAAAGGCAAGTGACCAAATATGAGGTGCCAAAAATAATTCAAGAAAAGAAAGTTTTATAGTGCATAGAGGATGACATGCGGGTCCCATTTAGCAGCAGCGGTATCACCGTTTGAGAGGCGGCAGGGGATCGAAAGAAAGGCAAGTGACCAAATTTGAGGTGCCAAAAAAAACTCCAAGAAAAGAAAGTTGATTGCACATAGAGGATGACATGTGGGTCCCATTTAGCAGCAGCGGTCTCAACGTTTCCAAGGCGGCAAGGGATCAAAGAAAAAGGAAGTAGCCAGAAATCAGGGGGTCAAAAAAATCCAAGAATAGAAAGAATTTTGGTTCATAGAGGATGACATGTGGGACCCATGATCCTGCAAACGGCTCGATCGGAGAACGTTGAACGAGATGGCGCGATCAAGAAAAAAACAATGCCAGAGAGGCTGCCATCTGGGCCCTACATCCCTCGGTGGTGCGGATTTGCGTTGACTCGGCCGGCGAACCCGAGATTTCGAGATGCACCACGTCCCGGGCCACCATACGCGACGTTTTGGCCGCTTTCGTCGGGCTAGGTGGCCTCAAAAACGAGAAAAAAAGTTTTGACATGCACCACGGAGGGACCAAAAATCGTCGGCCATGGTACACCAGCAACCACGGCGCGACTTCAACTGTCGGCCATGGCAACTTTCTTGTAGTGTAGACCCACACGGTGCACACACTGTCACCTTTACACACGTGGGACAAGGAGTCTCCGGAGATCACATAAGTAAAACCCACTTGACTAGCATAATGACATCTAGATTACAAGCATCATCATATGAATCTCAATCATGTAAGGCAGCTCATGAGATTATTGTATTGAAGTACATAGGAGAGAGATGAACCACATAGCTACCGGTACAGCCCGAGCCTCGATGGAGAACTACTCCTCCTCATGGGAGACAGCAGCGTTGATGGAGATGGCGGTGGTGTCGATGGAGGAGCCTTCCGGGGGCACTTCCCCGTCGCGGCATGCCGGAACAAAGACTCCTGTCCCCCAGATCTTGGCTTCGCGATGGCGGCGGCTCTGGAAGGTTTCTCGTACCGTGGCTTTTCCGTATCGAGGTTTTAGGTTGAGGGGCTTTATATAGGCGAAGAGGCGGCGTCAGAAGGTCGAAGGGGCGCCGACACTATAGGGGGGCGCGGGCCCCCCCTTGGCCGCGCCAGGGTCATGTGTGGTGGGCCTGTGGCCCCCCTCTAGCCTCTCTCGGGTGTTCGGATGCTTCCGGGATTCTAAGATCTTTGGCGTTGATTTCGTCCGATTCGAGAATATTTCCTTACTAGGATTTCTGAAACCAAAAACAGCAGAAAACAGGAACTGGCCCTTCGGCATCTCGTCAATAGGTTAGTTCCGGAAAACGCATAATAATGACATAAAGTATGCATAAAACATGTAGATATCATCAATAATGTAGCATGGAACATAAGAAATTATCGATACGTCGGAGACGTATCACGCGTCACCCTACGGTTCGTGAACTATGCAGACATGGTCGAGACTCCTCTCCGACCAATAACCAATAGCGGGATCTGGAGATCCATAATGGCTCCCACACATTCAGCGATAACTTAGTGATCGATTGAACCATTTACATACGATACCGATTCCCTTTTGTCACGCGATACTTTACTTGTCCGAGGTTCGATCATCGGTATCTCCATACCTAGTTCAACCTCGTTACCGATAAGTACTCTTTACTCGTACCGTGGTATGTCATCTCTTGTGAACTAGTCACATGCTTGCAAGCTAATTAGACGACATTCCACCGAGAGGGCTCAGAGTATATCTATCCGTCATCGGGATGGACAAATCCCACTCTTGATCCATATGCCTCAACTCGCACTTTCCGAATACTTAATCCCATCTTTATAACCACCCATTTACACAATAACGTTTGATGTAATAAAAGCATCCTTCCGGTGTAAGTGATTTACATGATCTCATGGTCGAAGGACTAGGTAACTATGTATTGAAAGCGTATAGCAAGTTGAACTTAATGACTTGATCTCATGCTACGCTTATTTGGGTGTATGTCCATTATATCATTCACCCAATGACATAACCTTGTTATTAACAACATCCAATGTTCATGATCACGAAACCATGATCATCTATTAATCAACAAGCTAGTTATACAAGAGGCTTACTAGGGACTCCTTGTTATTTACATAACACACATGTATCAGTGTTTCGGTTAATACAATTATAGCATAGGATGTAAATATTTATCATGAACACTAAGATATAACAATAACTAATTTATTATTGCCTCTTGGGCATATCTCCAACAAGGATATGATACAAGATCTTCGCTAATGTACACTGTTAATATAATACATCTATTTTGCGCAATTATTTTAAACAAAGGGGAATTGGTATGACCAAACCGAACATCGTGTGCCAGTATGCCGGTAGTACAGGAAATGAGAAGCGAAGCTGAACAAGCTAGTTGACCCTGACTCGTGGCCATGGCGTCTAATGTTAATATGAAAGGAAAACTAGCCGATATTTATGGTTCTAATACCGCTTGCACGTGGAGAAAATAATAATATTTGAATTTCAACCTCAATTATAACTGAAAAGAAAAAATCTAAGTTGTAACTTTCTGCAACTTGATAGAAAAATATTTATAATCTCACTTGCAACTAGAGAAAAATTTAGTTGCGATTAGAGAAAAATATCATTTGTAACCTTGTTTGCAACCGAAAAATCTGAATTGGAACAATACCATTACAACAGCATTTGAATCTGAGAAAAAACTCGGTTGCAAATCCTAGTTGCAATTGTGAAAAATATCAGTTGCAACCGCAGTTGCAACTGAAAAAATATCAGCTGCAAGCGCACTTGGAACCGAGAAAAAAACTCAGTTACACTTCTATATACAACTGTGGAAAATATCAGTTGCAACCGCAGTTGCAACTGAAAAATCTTGGAACTATTAAAGCCTAGCTGCAACCCGACTTGCAGCTTGAATAAAAATCTCAGTTACAGCCCAACTTACAACTAAAAAAAATTAGTTACAAGCCAATTTGTAAATAAAAATGCATGTGACAAATTATTGGCCTGAAGCCTTCCGTTATAAGGGCATCTCCAACCGGGCGACCCATCCGCGCCCGCGCGTCCGGATGGGTCCAGCCGGACAAAAACCCGGCCCAGCGCGCGGACCCATCCCTAAAACGGATGCCCGCGGCGTCGGAACGACGCAAACCCGGCCCAAATCTTGGCCGGGTTTGCGTGGCCGCGGACGCGAAAGGCTGGTCGCTCGCGTCCGCCCCTTGTCCGCCCCTGGCCCGCGTGTCATAGGCATAAATAATATTTTTCATTAAATAGAACTCATTACATTTTTTTAGCTACTACTTCTATCCTATACGTACGGGGCCGGCGGCCTCGCCGGCTCTCGCCGGCTCGCCGTCGGGCCGTGGATTTCACTCGACGCGGGTGGCCTGTACGCGTGAGGATTCCACTCCAGCTTTCTACGGGCTGGGTGGCGCGTCGGCGGCGGCGCGGGCGTCGGCGTAGGCGCGGGCGGCTTCGCGGGCCTCGGCAGCTTGGACGGAGGGCATCATCCTCCTCCTTTCCGCCAGCGCAGCTCGGGCGCGCTCGCGCTCCGCCTCCTGAGGCGGAACCATCCGCTCCCGCATAGCTCAAGCTCCCCAGGCGGCGCGTTCCACAGCGGTGCGCGCCTCCAGGCGGACGCGGCCGGCTTTCTGGGTCTCGTGGTTGCCCTGCCGCCGGCGCATGCGCTCTTGCCGGCCGCGCTCCGCCGACGCAGCATCCTCCCGGGCGCGCCGCTCGGGCGACGGCATCTGGATGAGGTCACGGGCTGCTCGCATGCGAGCAGCTCGTTCTTCTGGCCGAGGAGGTCGCCTAGCGGCGGCGGCCGGCCCGCCATGCCCTCGTGCTCCTTCGTCACGCGCGTGAGGTCGGCGAGACGCTCCTCGATGGCGGCGTTGATGTTCGCCAGCGCGAGGTCCTCCGCGGCGACGGGCTCCTCCGCGGCGTCCGCCCCCTCCTCCACGGCCGCGTACCAGCCGTCCGGGGTCTCGTGCCAACCCTCCGCGGCCGCCGCTTCCCCCATCTCCGCGTCACCGGCCTTCTTTGCCGCCGCCTCGGCAGCGCGCGGAGCGCCTCGTCGTCGGCGACCCACCGCGAGTCCGCGCTCCTCCTCGTCCGTCCGCGGGAACCTGGCCCGGGCGGCGAGGGCGAGCTTGGCCCATGTGGACTGAAGGGTGCGCGGCATGGCGCCGGAGAAGGTGGAGGGGAAGAGAACGGTGATGCGGTCTGGGTGAGACCGCCGCCGTCTTTTATAGCCGGCGGTCTGGCGGGAAACTTGGGCGCGAGCGCGCGCCAATGGCGTTTTCGCGCGCGCGGGAACCTTGGTGCGCGCGGGATCTTTCCCGCGCGTTCCACCTCCCGCCATGGCTGTCCCGTCGAGGCTGCCATGGCGCAGCGCCGCGCAGCGAAGACGAACCACGTGGCGTCTCTTTGGGTCGCCGCGTTGGGCGTGCGACCAAACGGACACGCGGACGCGGGCGCTGTCCGCGTGTCCGGGCGGCACGAACAAACGGACGCGCGTCCGTTTGGGTCGCCCGGTTGGAGATGCCCTAAGCTCCGTTCAGTTTCTTTTCAAGAGATTGGTAGCTCAATTTTGAAGTCTCGGGGCTGGAAGAGAGAATGTCGTCTTCGGGCCTTCAGGGAAGAACCTGCATCTACAATTTGTTAAGTCATAAAGCTACAACAACAATAACAATGAGGTAAAGCTTTGCTACTGCTCCCTTTGAAAAAAGAAAGAACCAGAGTTGGCCTAGCGTCTTGAGGCTTAGTTCTTGAAAGTTCTCCAGAAAAATCAACAACACTACTAGTACCACGTGTACATACCATGTGACAAATTTGCAGTACAAATTCAACACATGGTAAGAACACAAACAAAACAAAGCAAATCTACTGTGAGTCGCAGTCATGCCCTGAACTCTTGTACAGTAAGCTTTTCCTTTCGGCCATGGCCGCGCGCGGCTGGGGTTGCTGGACAAGCCATTTTCCTATCAGTGCAGCAGTCGTAATGGTGATAAGGCCGGGATCGAGAGATCACTTCCAATCAATGTAGCTAGTGACAGCACTCTCGCTCGAACGCGATGGCCAGCCAGCAGCCCCTGCATATGTTCCGCGTGGCGTGCGCGTGACCAGAACCCGGCCTGTCGTCTGTCGCAGCCGCCTCCGCCTGGCCGCCCACCCACCGGAGCCATTCGTCGATCCAAGCTCTTCCAGCAGCCAGCGCGCGCGGGAACGAAAGCGACCACGCCGCGCCAAGAAGAAAGCCTCGGATTTGCTCCTGATTACGCATTACCGCCGTGCGGTTATCCACCGGTTTCCGGCTGCGCGCCGGTGCGTCACGCGACCCCGCACGATCCGTCCGGCCGATCGAGCTGCTTCGTCCCGGCTTTCGTCCTTGGCTCCCGACGTCGCTACCATGGCTCTTTGAAAAACAAAACCCGCTGAGCTTTTGGGCGGTGGGACGCCGCGAGGTTGACGTGCGACGACGTCGACGGGCGGGCCGGTCCGCCCTCGCAGTGCCACGGCACCTGGCTGTCTATAAAACCCAGCTGCCCGCCCGGTCACTTCCCAGATCACACACTATAAGCTCTGTTCATTTCGCATAGGAGTCATCGCCGCAGACAGATACCGTTCTTCCACTCCCACCCACGCATTTTGTCCAGTACCTTAATTGAGCTTGCGCCCACCGCCGCGCTTCCGCACCGGCGACGAAGGATCGGTCGATCCCTGTTGGTTGTGTTGCCACCATGAAGGTGATTGCTTACAGTCGGTTGAACTGGGCCTTTTCTTCTTCTGATTCTGAATTTACGGCTCGTGATTGCTGGTCCGTTTGCTGATTTTCTTATGTTGTCTGACGGCTGCAGAAGGTCGTGCTCAAGCTGGACCTGCACGACGACAGGCAGAAGCAGAAGGCGCTCAAGGCCGTCTCCACTCTCCATGGTAATCTAATCCCTTCTTTCTTTTCCAGTTCTGTTGTCTCTTGCCTTGCCTTGCCCTGCCCTGCCCATGTTCTTGCTCTGCTTCGTAACCATCGGCGGGCGGCGTAGTCATCGAGGGAATTGCCACAATTTCCACATATTTGTTCTGAATTTGATCTGACAAAAGAACTCACCGTCATCAGGCATCGACGAGATGTCCGTGGACATGAAGGCGCAGAAGATGACGATCGTCGGCGCCGCCGACCCCGTCGCCGTGGTGGGCAAGCTGCGCAAGCTCTTCCCCGCGGCGCTCATCGTCTCCGTCGGCCCGGCCAAGGAGGAGAAGAAGGAGGGTGACAAGAAGGAAGGCGGGGACAAGAAGGACGGCGACAAGAAAGACGGCGACAAGAAGAAAGACGGCGACAAGAAGGAGGACGCGAGCAAGCAGCTGGTGTACCCGCCGTGGTACCCGCCGCCGTACGGCTACGCGCCGCCGCCCCAGCCCTACCCTCAGTTCGTCATCCGCAGCGCCGAGGAGGACCCCAACTCCTGCGTCATCTGCTGATCCCTTGTCAGGCATCCCTGCTTGTACATTTCTAGCTGGCCTGCCCTGCGCGCTGTAGCTCGCCGGTGAACACCGTTAGCGACCGGCTCCGGTGGGTGGTTGCTGCACTCATCGGCCTACCTTCGACAGTGATTCACCGAGTGCCTTATAGTATCATCCATTTTCGGTAGATGTTGTTTTGTCTTGTTTTTTTCTGGAGAACGGGTAGTGGTATAAGCATCTGCTGATTGTAATGTGCAAATATGGAGAAGAACTAGTACAAATATAGCCTTTTTCTAATTACATTCTGAAAGTGCAGGATATTGGGCAAGTCGGCCACAAAGTGATGAATAACTCTAGCTGTCAGATTTTCCTTTCATGCATCTCTGACACTGAAACTAACTCTGGACTCTGAAGCTGCCCAACTGCTGCTCCACCTGAGCTGTTTCTGATCACTGATCTCACTAACAAACCTTCCACCTCGTCAGTCGTAAGGCCAAATAGGCACGAACACGTCCGCACGGGATCAAACTTTCCATTTGAAATTATTTTATTCTTTTAACTGAATCCAAGCTGAACCATCATTCATGCTTACCTCATGAGAACTCTGACCCCGCATTATTAGGTCCGTTTATCATCATCCTCTATTAATTATAGGTGCATAATTTGGGAGCGTGTGTGTGGCTTTTCAAGCATTGAAGTAATAAACTGTCTCGGCGGATGCTGAAGCGAGCCTTTGCGTCATAGTCGTTGTCTTGGCCTCTTGGGCTAAGCTCTAGGTCTTGCATTTGTTGGTAGCTGCTTTTGTTGTCTGTTTCTTCTCTTGTTTTGTCTCTCTGTTTTTTGTTGTTGAGGTCACTGCCACAATTGTAGTTTCTGATCCTTAGCGGCGAAGTAAGAAATTCAATGGAGGTCACCCATATCCTACCTCTGGACGCCCTCAGGGACAAATTAAAACTTTTTGATAACACAATGTTACTGCACATTACTTGAGATTTGAGTAAAACGCCATTTTAATGTACTTTGCATCTTTCTATTGCAACCAAGATTGTGTTGTATTGTTTCCATCACATGTCATGCTTATACTGTACCTTTTTCTACCTCATTGCACTCATGTTCAATGTGTCATTGTCACTAAGCACTCATGTTCAATGTGTCATTACTCCTTAGCTCTGTTGCAACACTTTCATTGCACATGTAATGGCATGGGGGACTAGTCATAGCAAACCTTATGAAAATTCTCATTGTTGGATGAAGTTCAAGGTCAAATTATATGTATCCAAGTCAAATATGGAAGGCAAGTTAGACTAAACGAGTTTGAACATGCTTTGTGCCAGTTCCCCTACCAAAACAATCAAATTGGTATTTCTTTTTTTTATGAGACACATACATGTCATGAAAATGAAGTAAAAAATCTAAATGTTGGCTATTAATTACTAGTGTTGTGCTAGTGTCATGCATGCATGGAACTCCTAGCCTGCAAAAGAAGAACCAATGATCATACGTATTTTCTAGAGCCGTGTGTTTCCCATTTAAGGTAACATCTCATTACTGCAATTTGGATCCTAGTAGCTCCACTACATTGCGGAGATGATCTTCCCACATTGTTAGACCATGAATCAACGAGTTTAACACATGCAAACTTGTGGCTCATGTCGATACGTATATATAGTACGAAAAACAAGAACACAAAGCACACGTGCAATACAACACATTACAAAATTAATTGGACTCTTACAACATATTAGAAAATAAATTGTCTCATAAAACGGTTGAAACATAATTAATGTCCAAAATTAATTAAATCATTTTATACCACGGTAGATAATTTTATAGTTATCTTATTCTCAATTACACTTATCAAAATTAACTACATAGAAAATTGTTGCAAAATATTGAAAAATTGTAGTGTCTACCATTGAACATAAACTTCACTATATGTAAACCTTGTTATGCAAAGAAGTTATAAATGTTTTAGCATTGACTCTTAAAACGTATTGGTAAGTAGAATACCCCTAAAGTAGTCAAAACTTGAAGAAAAAGAATCCCGAACAAAATTGTCCTACTTTGATAAAATGTAAGTATATGTATGAATATGCGTCTATTTTAATATCTCGGGATATCTTTACTATCTACCAAATATTTCGATGAAGGTTTTAAGAGTGCATAATTGTGTGTCATAGGTATAAGTAACATAGAACTCTAGAAAATATATGAGGTATATGCGAGATATTTATCCCCGGGTCTGTAATTGAGTGCTTGTTGGCAAATTTAATCATGGGATGTGATTTGTCAGCCGAAACACTAAGATATATCAAATTGTCAAACATGCACGAACATGTCTTTAAGGATTGAATTCTCCATATGAACTTGCGTGCTGTGTCAACTGAAGCCATGTGGAACTATCATTTGCACCTATCTCACACGAACTCTAGCGTTAATTGTTACACACGTATGAAATGATATCAAATTATCATTGATCTTTATTGACTCTTTATTAACTCTATATGTGTATGTGTCTACGGTGCACTATGTGGGACAGTGGTAACACGTGCATTTTTCATATGAAACATTGAAACTTGTGTGCGTGCTATGTCAACCGAATCAAATTTGAACGATCATTTAAGCTTATCTCATGGGAACTCCATCGCGTGTTATTACACATGCACGGAATGGTATCATCGATCTCTGTCAACTCTAGATACATGATTACCGTGCACAATGTGGGACAATGGGACCTAGGGTAACCAGGGGCGGAGGCAAGGCGAGCAGGGGCTAGACCCCCCACCCCAATGTTCGGCCCCCCTCAAGGTTTCAGCAGAGACACAAGTACTAATATATGTACTAATGGTTGTAGAATACATGCTTAATTAGTCATAATTGGTATGGCCCAAACTTAATCGCTTTGTTCAGTTTTGTATGTTTCGAAGCCCAGAAAATGGCCCATGCGGCCATGCCCACGTATGTTTCTGTTAAGTAGTTTAGGCGGTGAATTTACTTGCTCTTTTAGTTAAACCTAGCGTTTTTGTGTAGACCGATTCCACGCTGTTGTTCCCTGCAGTCCATGCCGCTTCTCGCCGGTATTCAGTCGCCAGACGGCATATGAGGACACCACCGCGGCGGCGCTTGTCTAGCCAGAGTAGCTGGCACTGCCGCTGCGTTGGTTCATCCGGCCGCTCCCATCGGCTACCTCGTATCTGTTCCTCAAGCTCTCAATTTTGAAGGTACGGCTTTGTTTGTATAATTGTGTATGGACTGCAGACTACTAATACAATTAATTGGTTCACTTTGATACAAATAGTGAAATAGATCGGTTGATTACATAGTTACAAGTTATTTCTTCTCATGTGATTAGATGGGATCATTAAATTGTACACGATGAGGTTGGTAGTTTAGACCTACATTTGATATAATTGAATCAATCTTATTGCCAAACATACATTTCTGTAATTTGATACACATCAATAAGCTACATAAACTTGATATATTGTGATGTTTTATCTCGTGAAAAGGGCAAAGCCTCAACCTTAGTGCCTTTTTTTTCTCTCTTGTGTGACCTTTGTCTTCTTCGCCCTCCCTCCCTATACATAAAAATGCTGGCTCCGCCCCTGTTATCACCAGAATTTAGCCGAAGCAGGAGATGGGCCGTGATTGAGATGGGCTTAGAGGACATGCACATAAAGTGTCTCTGAATCGGCCTCGTGCGAGAGTTTGGGCTAGATTGCCCGTGTATCTGTACATTATGGTAGATCACGTTTCAATTTAGAATTAAGAGATAGAGTTTAGTCGTACACAGCTAGGTTATTCCAAAGATAGAAAGTCTACGGACTATAAATATGTACCTAGGGTTATTGAGAAAGGAGGACGATCACGTTCACAACAAACACAATCTAGGCGCATCGCCACCCCTTGTTTCGAGGGTTTCTTCTGGGTAAGCGTCATGCTGCCTAGATCGCATCTTGCGATCTAGGCAGTATCGTTTATTCGTTGTTTTGTGTTGCTCGTGCTGAAGCCTTGTTGATGGCGAGCAATACCGTTATCATAGATGTTTTTGGGCTAGTATCGATACTTTTCTGATATGTTCGCTTAGTTATGCTGCCCTTAAATATCTAGCTGCCTTCGCACCTATCTGAGGTGTAAGGGCAGCACCTTGCTTAGTTTTTATTTAGTAGATCCGATCTGTTATGGTTGTTCCTTGTTCTTCAAGGATTAGTTTGATATCCGCATGGTTAGGCCTTGCAAACGGGTTGAACGATCCAGTAGGGCGTAAGGTATGGTTTGCCGATCCAAGAGGAGTTGTTCCGGGAATCGACTTTGTGTTGGTTTTTAGGCCTCTTCTAGGACTAGTTTTCTGTCATCTTACGTAGGCTCAACTACGTGTAGGATGTTCCAGTTATGCGGTGAAAACCCTAGATAGTCGTAGATCGATTTAGCTTGGTATTGATAAAGCAGGATCCCCATGTTATCGTAGATCCAACGTGAACCATGGGTCAATCGGCTCTTTGAGCCGATTCACAGGCAACTGGGAGCCGATCGAGGCTCGGATTTAATGTTTACGTGTCTGCCATGCAGGAAACTAATTGAAGCAATCCATCACCTTCTGACCAGGTATAGGTCGGTGTACGCCCTCGCAATAGCCGGGACGTGTGCCGGAGTTTTGCGGGCCGTCGCCCGAGGGACCAGGGCCCACCAGCAGTCCTGGGAGCCTCCCGGCTCTTCGTGTTGCTCGTCGCTGCTCGCCGGTGGGTTTTGGCAGGCAACACATTCTGGCACGCCCGGTGGGACATTCTACAGCAACTGCGTCAACATCTACAGCTGAGATGGCGGACGCACCAATCACGTATGAAGATCTGCCTGAGGATCACAAGAAGAAATATGATGAGATTAAAGTTGTCTTCGAAGCCGATCTCATCGGCTCTTTCGAGAGGACCCGTAAACATGGCATTAGGTGGAAAGGGTTCTCACCCGAAGGCGTTCTCGATGAAGTAGATCTGTCTCTCCCTTCAGAGGAACGCACTAGAGCTCTGCGCCAGGAAGTTAATTACATGGTGGCTCATTCTCTACACCGTCATTCTGAGAGCCTGGTGAACGCTTTCGAGCGCATTGCGGTTCGCGTGGTTCAGGAAATCATGAAGCATCAGTACTCTCCGTCGGGGCCTGCCCTAGGGACTCACCAGGGAGAAATACCGTTCCAGACCAGACCGCAGCTGCCATTCACGCTTGCAGCTCCAAGCACCGGCATACGTCGTCTACAAGATGGGAGGTGATCCTGGCGATTACCAATTCCTGTATGAGCCGCCTAAAGAAATTCCACATGGATACGTGTGCACATATGTGCCGGACTGCAATAACTTGGCGCGCACGAACCAGATTGCAGCAGCGAGGGGAGCGGACGCCGATAAACAGGCATGGCTAGCTAAATATGCCACCGGAACGAGTCATGAAAGCTCATCTCCTGCAGCTCATACCGTGGAACAGATCAGTACAATCTTGAGAGACCAGTTCGGCATCCTGCCAAAGAGGAGAACAGTCGGCTATTCCAAGCCGTACCCCAACGAATATGATCTGATTCCGCTGCCACCCAAGTATCGGCTCCCTGAGTTCTCAAAGTTCAATGGATCAGAAGGGTCTAGCTCAATTGAGCATGTGAGCCGATATTTGGCACAATTGGGCATGATTTCAGCATCAGACCCGTTACGTGTAAGGTTTTTGCGCAATCTCTCACGGGACCAGCTTTTGGGTGGTACACCTCGTTGCCACCAGACTCAGTCCGGACGTGGAAGCAGCTGGAAGAGCAATTTCATGTTCAATATCACTCAGAAGCTACCGAGGCTGGCATTGCCGATCTGGCGCAAGTGCGACAGAAACGGGTGTGATACATTCAGCGTTTCAGATGTCAAGAACCGATGCTATTCGGCTCATTTAACGAGAAAGAAGATCGATCGCGGTGTTGGGCCTCGCAGCGCCGATCAAGGATCTGCTTTCCAAGTGGAGTACAATTCACTGGCGCACATGGTCCAGAAATTGACATTGTATGAGCAGCGTCACCCAGAATTGTACCAAGACAAGTTCAAGCGTCCGATAGGCCTGGTCGAGACAGAAGAAGTTGAGGACTTTGCAGAAGACCAGGAAGTAGCCGTGGCTGAATGGGCTCGGGGGCAGCTCCCGTGTCCTGCAAATGGGTGACACAACAAGGGCCAGCAAAAGGGTTTGACTTCGACGTAAGCAAAGCTGAGCAGATATTCGATTTATTGCTTAGGGAAAAACAGCTGAAGTTACCCGAAGGCCATAAAATCCCTACGGCACAAGAAATGAACGGGAGACCGTACTGCAAGTGGCATCACTCGTTCACCCATATCACCAATGACTGCAAAGAGTTGCGTCGGCAGATCCAAACAGCGATAGAACAAGGCCGTTTGATCCTTGGTCAGTTGCCATGAAAGTGGACACGCAACCGTTTCCTGGCGTCAACATGGTGGAAATCAATCACTCCACGAGGCCTCAGCTAGATTTCTCATTCGATGTTAACATGGCAGGGCCTGTATACCACCATGGCAAGTATAAAGAAGAAATCGGTCACTCCCGTGGCAAGGAAAAGGAGGAGGCCGGCCCACGCGACCGGCCCCGATATGATGACAGACGGTACATCACCGAGGAACAAGTGAGAAGCGTGCGGTATCAACGACCGCTCTCCGCGCATCTCCTTAACAAATATGAGCGTCGTACGACCAACGTCGGCGGTACGACAGAGATGACGAAAGATATCGTCGGTCTGACGTAGACAATGGAAGATATCGTCGGTATGATAGAGACGACGAAGGATATGAGCACCGCGCTAAGGGGAAGTCAGGAGAGCACGAAGACATGGATAGACACTGGGATTGTCCTTTCTTTAAGCACTGCTGGGATTCAGGAATGAGCCGATTGCCTACAATCGACAACTGCCGGAGTGTAGACAGCAGAAGAAGGACACAGTGAGGTGTCGGTGTTCAGCGTCTAGGGCCTCTCCCATCTCAGAACAAACGAGCTGAGTCATCTCAAGAGGAAGATTTTGAGGAGTCAGAAGATGAAGAAGAAGATAGATACCAGCCAAGGTGGTGCCACGATGGACTCTGTCCTCCCAAAAGCGTAGGGTTCAGCGGCTACGTGGCTTGGAGGAAGCGAGCGCAATACGCACACGTTGAGGCGGCCCGATCTGGTCGTGAAAATTCAGCAAACTTTGGACGCGGAGATTCGTCCACAGAAGAAAGAATGGCGCCCCAAACAAGTAAAAGCCGATGCGAAGGCATCGGCTGGCACAAATATGGTGTTCATACTTCCGTCAGAGTTTTGTGCTCCAAGGACCGAAGAAGTGCCGGTAGCACAGTTTGGCGGCCCACGGCCAATCATCTTTGAAAAGCCACGAGAGAAGAGCTACAAACATTTGAAGGCCCTGTACCTAAGAGGTTATATCAACGGGCAGCCTGTCGGCAAGATGTTGGTTGACACGGGAGCGGCAGTCAATATAATGCCATACTCCATGCTACGGCGTTTGGGACGCTCTAACGCAGATCTGATCAAAACCAACGTCACACTAAGCGACTTCAACGGCCAGGCATCAGAATCGCAAGGCGTTCTGAACGTGGATCTAACCGTGGGCCGAAAAACCATCCCTACGTCATTCTTCATCGTCGACAGCAAAAGCAACTACGCTGTCCTGCTAGGGAGGGATTGGATTCACGCCAACTGCTGCATTCCATCCACAATGCACCAATGCCTGATACAATGGGATGGAGATGAAGTGGAGGTCGTTCATGCGATGACTCGATCGAGATCTCAATAGCTGGCATGAATATTTGGGACGCGGAAGACCAAGAGCCACTCTCTGGAGTCAGTTTGGACGGCTGTGAGCGCATCGAAGCTACAAAAACGGGGTGAGGCTGGTCTTATCCACCGGCCTGACAGAGTAGCAACAGCAAAGTCAATGGACGTACTTGGTAGGGCCGATCCCTGCGATCGGCCCCAAAAAATAAAAAGCAATGATCTCACCTCAAGCATGTCACGTAGTCGTAGTAGGGAGACTCCCTCCCGTAGTGGAGCACAAACAAGTTGTAAACCTTCATTGAGCAATGCAATCGAAAAGGAGGCCGATTCCAGCAATCGGCCCAAATTATCCTCACCGTACATTTTGCCTGTGTTCAGCATTGATCTAGCAGGCGATGGAAAGCTAGGTTATGGGTTTACATCGGCTGATGAGCTAGAAGAAATTGACATTGGTCCTGGGGATAAGCCACGACCAACATTTATCAGCAAAAAGTTAGATCCGCATCTGAGGGGCCTGATGATAGCTTTGTTGAAAGAATACCCAGATTGTTTTGCCTGGGATTACACAGAGATGCCCGGGTTAGACAGGAGCATCATTGAGCATCGGCTCCCTCATAAGAAAGTATTTCGGTCGTTCCAGCAGCGAGCACGACAAATGAAGGCCGAAATTTTAGAAAAAGTTAAGAAAGAGATCGAGAAAATGTTGAACGCCGGGTTCATCAGGCCATGCAGGTATGCTGAGTGGATTTCTAGTATCGTACCTGTAGAGAAAAAGGATGGTCGATGGCGCGTCGCCATAGATTTTCGGGATCTCAATAGAGCCACTCCAAAGGATAAGTATCCAATGCCGGTAGCAGAGACATTGATCAATGCAGCTGCTGGTCATAAGGTTTTAAGTTTCATGGACGGCAATGCCGGTTACAACCAAATTTTATGACTCCAGAAGATACACACAAGGACGTAGCAGGTGGAGCCGATGTTCAGGTACAGTTCCTGGAATCGGATAACTTGAGAGCCGATATCTTCAATTACTTGAAAGATTCGGCTCGGGGGGCACCTAATATGGGATGACGGACAGTGAAATATGGGGGCCGATGCATGAAATCGGCCAGTAAAAAAAAATATACAAAGCAACAGGACGCAAAGCACAGCCGATGCACAGACATCGACTTTAGAATAAAAAAGCCGATGCACAGCCATCGACTCTAGAGGTACAAACTGTTACGAGCAGGTATCAGGTTACATGAATAGGCTCTACTGAAGGAATGCCTCGAAGGCACGGAGGGCGTCAGCACGGACACGATCCACCTCGGCGATCTCGGCCTTGTCATCTTCGTCCTCGCCCGTCACTAGCTGTTTGTTCAGAGCACGTATTTCTGCCAGATCAGTTTTCAGTTGAGCTTTGAGGCCTTCTGCTTCCTCTTGGGAGCGGGCAATAAGAGCTTCCTTGTCGTGAATAAGCTGCTTGGTTGCCCGGACCCTCTCTTCAAGGTCCTCCAATTCCTTTCGCAAGGTCTCAAGTTCGGCGGTGCTGACAGAGGTGTCAGTTTTGGCATCTAAGGCCGCCTTTTTCTCATTGAGCCGCTGACATTTTCTGCAATATCGGCTTTCAACGGAAGTTGGGCGTGGCGTAGATCGATTCTCTGACGAGCTAACTTCACCCTTGACCTGTAGGCAGACAGAGTCACAACTGGCCAAAGTTTCACCTGCAACGTTACCGGGAGGTGATGTTGGATTTCTTCGAGAACACTCTTCACTTCCTCGGGGTCTTCGACCAACGTCTCGATCGGGGAGGAAAGCAGGGCTTTGAGACGCTGAAATTGACGTAGGACAGCGCTGGGTCGTGGTTCATCGCATGCCGTAGAAGGAGCTGGTTCGATGGATTCAGGGTCGAACGTTAGCAAGCCCAAGAGGCCACAACCCTGACAAATAGAAACAGCGTCAGTATGCAGCAGAAAGGAAGGGTAAGCCAAACGAAAGGAGTATACCTCTCCTGAGACCAGGGGGACAGCCGATGATGAGGTGATCGGCTCGTGTGTTTCTGCTGGGGACTTGGCCAAATTGGCGACCTTGTCAACGACACCTTTAGGGATTAAGGCTTGTGGAGGGCATCAGTACTTCCTCGACTCCCCCACTAGAAGTGTCATCAGTCTGCAAAGGAGGTGGTTAGCCGATGCAAGCAGCAATGGATTAGCATGAAGATGAGCCGGGGAGAGTATGGAGGGTAATTACATTTGAAGCCTCTTGGTTTGATGAAGGGGCTCGCGGTTCTTTTCGAGTCCTCTTGGTGCATCGGCTCTTTGTGCGTAGACCGCCTTGCCCCGCTTTGATTGGAGCTTGGGGGACAACAGGTTCAGGAACTGGCCTCTTCCTGGAAGCCGATGGTGGCAAATCTAGCTGGCTCTGCGTGGTGATTTTCCCAGGGTGACCTGAGCTCGAATCCCCTCGACTGGATTGCGTTTCCTCGCTGGAGTTGTCTTCGGTGGAGGCCTATAAAAGAAGAGTTAGTAAGCACAAGCATGTGTGCAGAAGCCCATAAGGATAGATGAAATCAGTCAAGGCATGGATCAACGTACGTGCAAGCTCTCTTGATCTGGAGAAGGGCTCCGGCGCTTCAAAGTTTTCCGGATGGCTACTTTCCTCACCGTCGTTCTCGCCTTGGTTGAGGCTCGGGGGGCAGCTGGCCTGGGAGATACTTTGCCCTTGGAAGCCGATGTTGGTGAGATCGGCTGGCTCTGCATCAAAACCTTTTTCAAGGGTGGCGAGCTTTTGCAGAAGAGGACCACAGGAGCCGGTGGGATGAATTCAAAAGGGGAGCCGTCATCACGTGTAGGTTCTGGACCATCTTGTTGCTGCAAGGAGACAGAGCAAGGTTATAAAAAATCATTGTAAGCCACTTCAAGAAAATTTGCAAGTGGTAGTACCTGTTCTGCGGGGATGCTATATTCATCATCGAGTTGTTTCAGCAACGGTCCCAGAGCTCTCCTGAAGGCATGCGTTTTCCACATTGACCACCAGGTCTCAAAACCATCGGTTGACGAGGTGAAAGAGAGGTTGTTAGGGACTGGGATGGCTAGAGCATCAAAGAAATAGTAACACCTCTGACCGGTGAGGAGATCGGGCAAGTCAGCTCTGCTCTCTGTTAAGTGGTGGAGGAAGAAATGGGGAGACACTTGCCCAAGACCAAACTGCCGGGCTGCTACGACCGGCTGATATGACTCATAACCAGGTTTGATGATTTTGTTTGATGTGCTCATGCCAACTGGAAGGAAGCAGGGACGGATCATGGTGGAATACAATTGCCGGGTGCTGGTGTCATCGGCAAAGCTGTCTAGCCTGAAGGAGACTGGGTTTTCAAAATTTTCAGACTCCGTGTAAGGAAAGAAGAGAGGATTGGCCAGGTCTTGGAAGAAAATGCTAAACCACTTTGATGCTTCCTTGGGGATCAGTTTACTACCTGGAATAGGCTTGGCCGTAGCTGGTGCATCGGATCTGCTTCCCGTTAGCGTCTGGAAAGGTGCAAGTAGCCAAAAGTGGGAAGTTTGGGATATGGTTCTGGAAATACAGCTGAGCCCATAGCTGAATAAACCACCAGGGACCTCCTGTTTTGACTGTTTGTTGAGAGAATAATTTGACAGACATTAGTTGGAGATATCGATAGACCTCTCCAAGGAACAGTTTGCCGAGCTGGGTGCCTCGGCAAGTTCATAGGCCAAGGAAAGATAATTCTTGGTGGAGCAAGTGAAGGGCCACAGAATATGAAGTGTTCCAACCAGAAATTTAGGAAGGCCGTGTGTTCTTTCTGTTACGGGCCTTTATTTTTCATGTGGCGTCGAAGGTAAGCACCCTTTGTGCACTCTGTTTTGGAAGAGAGTTTGAAAGGAACCCTTGGCAGCATAAAAGCAGAGGGGCTGGGAGATGTAATGTCTAGGCCAGTGATCATTGCCACATCTAGCAGAGTTGGTGTCATGGGGCCGTGGCCAAACATGAAGCAGAGAGCATCAGACCAGAAGTAGCCGATGGTTTTTAGAAGGTTTTCATGTTCCTCAAGGGGAGACAATGATAAGGACAGAGCATCGGCTATTCCTGTGGTTTCCCATGTGGATTGGTAAGTTTTGGATACTCTACTATACCAGGAAACCCAATCTTCAGGAGGGTTAGGCCAGGCTCGTAAGCAGTCGGCCCAAGAAGTTAGATCTAAATTTTGGCTCACGAAGGGGATCCTATTGGCCTCGCAAGAAATCAGATGGGCAGGACTCTCGACAGTACGGGGGCCAAGACAAAGAGAGTTTGGAAGAGAAGGGTGCGGCAACAGGATGTCTGATACCTAAAAGTAATGGTGGAATAAAGCATTAATTCAGATGTTTGCTATTAATTCTAACACTATGCTCGGATGGTGAGGGGGTTAAGGATTACCTTCAGGCCAGAGACCGTTGCGTTGGCATTGGACGATTCCGCCATCTGATTCGCCGGCGGAGATGAATCTGCGCGGTTGGGGATCTGGGAATCGCGTTGTCGCGAGTTGAATCTGTTCGATGGGAAATTGGGGATCTGAGACGAGGGTCACAGGTTACCGTTTGAAATTTGGGGAATGACCGCTTGGACCGGTCTAAATGGGTAACTGAGTCTGGCCTTGCTGGCGTTTTTTGGTAAAAGGCCGATGCGTTGCTATCGGCTCTTGGTGCGTTGACCTATTTTGACAATCGGGAAAATCAAACATGGAAGCCTTCTTCATTGATTAAAAGGGGTTTTTACAATAAGAGCCGATTGCTCACAAAAGGAGGATCTGCTGCCTAATGTACTACTACTAGCCCTATTCTAGTAGTCCCTAATCTAGGGGCCGTCGCTGCCCTCGTCGTCGCCGTCCTCGCCGCTATCGGCGCTGCTGCCGGCGATGTCTTCGCTGCTGCTGAAGCCGTCGGCCGGGGCTTCTTCTTCGTCTTCATCGTCGTCGTCGTCGTCCTCCAACCCGGCGCGGAAGCACTTCGCCGGCGGGTATTCGTCGGAGGAGCTGTCGTCCTCCGCTTCATCCTCTCCGTCGGAGGAGAGGTCCTCGCCCCAGGAGAAGGCGTCGTCGTCGCTCTCTTCCTCCAACTCCCCATCCACGAGGAACTGGAGGTTATCATCCCTGTCGGTCAAGGATTCGTCATCCTCGACCCGCGGCGAAGTCCCAATCTCTCTCGTCCCACCATGGGCGCGGGCCTCGTGCGCCGCTATCGGGTCGTACTCCGCGCCGGCTCGCTGGAGGAGGAGGATTGGAAGGAGAGACCCGAAGAGGCAGAGGAGGAGTCCATGGTTGCAGAGGAGGGTTTTTTTCCGATTGCTAGTGCGGAACAGGAGAATGAAGAGGCGAACTGCTCGGATGAGGATAAATAAAGGGGAGATAGTGGGAGATGATTCAATGCTGTGGCGGTTTTCGAGGATGCGGTGCCAAAACTGTCAATCGTGCAGTACGGAGAAGTTGAGAAGACAAGGCATCATGATGGAAGGACACTGAAGCGGTTCTGCTCACGCGTAACCCGATGAAAGAAAGCAGTGGTTTTGGAATTATTATTGCCAAAACCGGGGGCATGTGTTATCACCGAGAAAGCAGAGATGGGCCGTGATTGAGATGGGCTTAGAGGACATGCACATAAAGTGTCTCTGAATCGGCCTCGTGCGAGAGTTTGGGCTAGATTGCCCGTGTATCTGTACATTATGGTAGATCACGTTTCAATTTAGAATTAAGAGATAGAGTTTAGTCGTACACAGCTAGGTTATTCCAAAGATAGAAAGTCTACGGACTATAAATATGTACCTAGGGTTATTGAGAAAGGAGGACGATCACGTTCACAACAAACACAATCTAGGCGCATCGCCACCCCTTGTTTCGAGGGTTTCTTCCGGTAAGCGTCATGCTGCCTAGATCGCATCTTGCGATCTAGGCATATCGTTTATTCGTTGTTTTGTGTTGCTCGTGCTGAAGCCTTGTTGATGGCGAGCAATACCGTTATCATAGATGTTTTTAGGCTAGCATCGATACTTTTCTGATATGTTCGCTTAGTTATGCTGCCCTTAAATATATAGCTGCATTCGCACCTATCTGAGGTGTAAGGGCAGCACCTTGCTTAGTTTTTATTTAGTAGATCCGATCTGTTATGGTTGTTCCTTGTTCTTCAAGGATTAGTTTGATATCCGCATGGTTAGGCCTTGCAAACGGGTTGAACGATCCAGTAGGGCGTAAGGTATGGTTTGCCGATCCAAGAGGAGTTGTTCCGGGAATCGACTTTGTGTTGGTTTTTAGGCCTCTTCTAGGACTAGTTTTCTGTCATCTTACGTGTCTGCCAGGCTCAACTACGTGTAGGATGTTCCAGTTATGCGGTGAAAACCCTAGACTGTCGTAGATCGATTTAATTGGTATTGATAAAGCAGGATCCCCATGTTATCGTAGATCCAACGTGAACCATGGGTCAATCGGCTCTTTGAGCCGATTCACAGGCAACTGAGAGCCGATCGAGGCTCGGATTTAATGTTTACGTGTCGCCATGCAGGAAACTAATTAAAGCAATCCATCACCTTCGACCAGGTATAGGTCGGGTGGCACGCCAATAGCCGGGACGTGTGCCGGAATTTTGCGGGCCGTCGCCCGAGGGACCAGGGCCCACCAGCAGTCCTGGGAGCCTCCCGGCTCTTCGTGTTGCTCGTCGCTGCTCGCCGGTGGGTTTTGGCAGGCAATAGCCCCTGAGTGTAACTTTTCAATAATTTGCGCATAGTCGCAGTCTGCTTAGCTCTAGCTCTTGCTCTTGTTATTTCCGCCTTTTTGTTCTGTGTTTCTTCCGTTGTGATCCCATGCTCGCGTGCAATTTTTGTAATTAGAGAAAATTCAAAGAATGAATTTTTTCCCTTCCATGTGATCACCTGCTTGTTGACAAGTTGTAGCATCCACGTGCATCAAAAGTAAACGGAAGTTCAGAGAGCCGCCAACATAGAATTTTCCTGTAATGAGTGGAATTATGTTTCGATATTTAATATCATTGGCAGTACAAATGAATTTATCAATGTAGTTAATGGATATAGTGACCGCATATCTATATGGGTCACTCGATGCGGATATTTATATGAAAGTCCCCCATGGACTTAAAATTCCTAATCCAAACAGAAATCGCAACATGTATTGTGTAAATTTACAAAAGTCACTCTATGGTTTAAAGCAATCGGGTAAAATGTGGTATAACCTGCTTAGTGAGTTCCTTCTTCAGAAAGGATACTCAAATAATGATGATTGCCCATGCGTTTTCATAAAGAAATCCTCAAAAGGATTTTGCGTCGTCTCAATTTATGTTGATGACCTCAACATCATTGGTAACGCGGCAGATATATCTGTAGCACGCAATCATTTAATAACGGAGTTTGAGATGAAGGATTTGGGAAAAACCAAATTCTACTTAGGTTTACAACTTGAGCATCTTCTCTCAGGAATACTCGTTTATCAGCCCGCATATATTCAGAAAGTTTTGGAAAAAGTCAATATGGATAAATCATATCCATCCCAAATACTCATGATCGTTAGATCCCTTGATATGGAAAAGGGTCCTTTTAGACCTAGGGATGATAACGAAGATGTATTAGGACCTGAGTTTCCATACCTTAGTGCGATAGGAGCACTAATGTACCTTGCTAATTGTACTAGGCCAGATATTTCCATCGCAGTAAATTTACTGGCTAGATATAGTGCAGCTCCAACAAAATGCCATTGGGCTGGAGTGCAGAATATATTCAGGTATTTACAAGGTACTAAAGATCTTGGTTTATTCTATCAGAAAAATCAAGGCATGACTTTGACTGGCTATACTGATGCTGGCTATCTTTCTGATCCCCATAATGCTAGATCACAAACTAGATTTGTATTTTTATACGGTAGAACTGCTATCTCATGGAAGTCAACTAAACAGACTCTAGTAGCAACTTCCACTAACCACTCTGAAATAATTGCGTTGTATGAAGTTTCACGTGAGTGTGTATGGCTTCACAGAGTGATTAATTATATCCAGACCTCGTGTGGCATAGGTTCATTAGAATCACCAACTACTATTTATGAAGATAATGTTGCATGTGTTGCTCAAATGCATATGGAATATATTAATAGTAATATCACAAAACATATTGCTCCAAAACTATTTTTCCTCATGAATTACAGAAAAATGGATTAATATTTTGCGAACAAAATTTTGTGACAATCTTGCATATTTGTTAACTAAGTCTTTACTAACAGTTGCATTTCAAAAATGCATTCATGGCATTGGTATGAGATGACTTAGAAATTTGCAAAGTTCAGGGGGAGAAATCTCCCATGGCCGAACTTAGTATTTATCATCCGATAATAATATATTGTACTCTTTCCTTATGAGTTTTCCAATAGATTTCTCATATAGGTCTTAATGATACAATTATTATACCAACGGTATATCGGATTACTATATTATCCTTATATTTTCCCACAAGATTTTGGAGGACATATATTGTACAAGATCAAGTTTCAAGATCCAGTTTTCAAGAGACCCTATGGAGAATTTCGGGCATAGAAGATTTAGAAGACATCGTTGTCGAAGGGGGAGTGTTAGGAAATAATTAGCGTTAGTTTAAGGCTAATGAGGTAGTTATTTACATTTTATCCAATCGCTGTGCAAAGCGAACAGTTGTGTCCTTTCCCAGGAGACAAGAACATGCAATAACCGACATTGTAAGCGACGGTTCGGGTAGTATATAAACCTGACCAAAGTATCAATAAAGGCAATCATTCACTTCCAATCTCTGTATCTCTGCGGGGCGGCGTCACCTCCGCGGGGTCGCGAGAGGAGAACTGACATTTTTCAGTTTTAGCTAGTAACTTGTGGCTCATGTCAATAGTGCCTAGGGAGAGCATATAGATACATATATAGTACGTAAAATAAGAACACAAAGCACATGTGTAATACAACACATTAATACAACACATTACAAAATTAATTGGACTCTTACAACATATTACAAAATAAATCGTATCATACAACAGTTGAAACATAATTAATGCCCAAAATTAATTAAATCATTTTATACCAAGCTAGACAATGTACAGTTATCTTATTCTCAATTACACTTATCAAAATTAACTACATAGAAAATTGTTGCAAAATATTTAAAAATTGTGGTGTCTACCATTGAACATAAACTTCACTATATGTAAACCTTGTTATGCAAAGAAAGCTAAACATGTCTTAGCATTGACTCTTAAAACGTGTTGGTAAGTAGAATACCCCTAGAGTAGTGAAAACTTGAAGAAAAAAGAATCCTGGACAAAATTGTCCTACTTCGATAAAATGTTAGTATATGTATGAACATGCGTCTATTTTAATATCTCTAGATATCTTTACTATCTACCAAATATTTGGATGAAGGTTTTCAGAGTGCATAATTGTGTGTCACAGGTACAAGTAATAAAGAATTCTAGAGAATATAGGAGGTATATGCGAGAGATTTATCCTCGGGTCCGGCATTGAGTGCTTCTGGCATTTTTTTATCATGGGATGTTTTTTCAGCCGAAGCACTAAGATATATCAAATAGTAAAACAGGCATGAAACATGTATATAAGGATTGAATTTTCCATATGAACTTGCGTGATGTGTCAACTGAAGCCATGTTGACCTATCATTTGCACCTATCTCACAAGAACTGTAGCATTCGTTGTTACACACGTATGAAATGATATCAAATTATCATTGATCTTTATTGACTTTATATATGTGCACTATGTGGGACAGTGGGAACACGTACATTTTCCATATGAAACATTAAAACTTGTGTACATTACTATGTCAACTGAATCAAATTTGAACGATCATTTGAGCTTATCTGATGGGAACTCCATCGCGTGTTGTTACACATACAAGGAATGATAGCATTGATCTCTTTTAACTCTAGATATGTGATTGCAGTGCACAATGTGGGACAATGGGACCTAGTGTAACTTTTCGATAATCGGACATAGTCGCAGTATGCTTAGCTCTACCTCTAGCTTTTGTTATTTCCGCCTTTTTGTCATGTGTTTCTTCCATTGTGCTCCAATGCTCGCGTGCAATATTTGTAAGTAGAGAAAATTCAAAGAATGGATTTCCCCCCTCCATGTGATCACCTGCTTATTGACTTGTTGTAGCATCCACGTGCATCAGAAGTAAACGGAATTTCAAAGAGCCGCAAACATAGAATTTTGGTTTTCATAGCTAGGAAATATGCCGAGATTTTGGTTTTTAGCCAGGAGCGTGCTCACTCGGCTATTGACTAGGCCGGGCCAGCGAACAGTGCGGAGAGCTGCGCGGCCCACTGACAGTCACACGACAGACCAACCCGCCTCGGTCCGCTCCACAAATTATCTGGTACCTTCCATTCCATTCCATTCCTCGATCCCGCATTATTAGGTCTGTTTATCATCAACCTCTATTAACTATAGGTGCGTAATTTGGGAGCGTGTGTGTGGCTTTTCAACCATTGAAGAAATAAAATGTCTCGGCGGATGCTGAAGCGAGCCTTTGCGTCATAGTCGTTGATCTTGGCCTCTTGGGATAAGCTCTAGCTCTTGCATTTGTTGGTAGCTGTTTTCGTTGTCCGTTTCTTCTCTTGTTTTGCCTCTATGTTTTTGTTGTTTAGGTCACTGCCAGATTTGTAGTTTCTAATCCTTAGCGGTGAAGTCAGAAATCCAAAGGAGGGCCGGCATATCCTACCTCTGGATGGCCGGCATATCCTACCTCTGGATGGCCTCAGGGACAGATTAAAGCTTTCTACTAACACAATGTTACTGCACATTACTTGAGATTTGAGTAAAACACCATTTTAATGTACTTTGCATCTTTCTATTGCATCGCAAGATTGTGCTGTATTGTTTCCATCACATGGCATGCTTATATTGTACCTTCTTCTACCTCATCGCACTTTATATTGCATTGCATAAATGTTAGAGCGTTTTTGCTACTTTTATTGGGAAATAGTCAAACTCCAATTCAGAGAAGGGCGGAGAAAACTTTAGCATGGTAAAATTTATCCGAGAAAAACAATCTAGAGCACACTTGGATCGTAAACAAATGTTCTGGAGACCCTCTTAAGGGATTGTAATAACACTACCTTTTAATTAATACAATCATTTTACCCCCGCAAAAAAATAATGGTATCATGTGCATATTAACCGAGAATTTGATCCCCGAACTAAAAGAAGATGGACCGGACCCATTCGACAAAAAATCGATAATTTCTGTACCTAATTTAGTTATCAACTTTGCATAGATGAATTTAATTCACTTCTCAGCTTTTTTTTCATAGAGCACCACAGAATCATTTCATCACGGAACATTGCATGTAGGTAGAAGACTCAACATGCATGTTTCCTCAAAATATTAGTTTTTCAACATTTTTTGTTATTTTAATCAAACTTTTCAACCGGGTGCATGTGAACTCCAAAGTGGAGTTGAATATTCGGCGTGGAACGTCGGTCTCCAATTACATATGTATCATATAATTAACATGTATATTGTATAAGGTATGACCCCCTAACTGGGTTTGACCTAGCTAGGTTGCTACACCTTTCGTTGCTAGTCATGTACTTTGGGAGACACAAACACTAGTAGGACATAGACGTCTTCATGATAAGCTAGCATTCAAAGTCAATAATGCTTCGGTAATCACTTGCTAGTTACATCTACACATAACACTGATTGTTGCCGGTCATGCAAAATATGAGTATGCATAGTTTATGTTTTTTTTTTCAATAACAAACCAACAAAGGAGGGATACATTGGATGGATGCACGTTGAGAGACGTTAACAACGGTAAGACATAAGAGTCTCTATGATGCGCTCACACTCTTTGTCATTGAGCACTCATGCTCAATATATGCATCATTACTTGTTAGCTCTGCTGCAACACTTCCATTGCGCATGTAATCGGCATGGGGGACTAGACATAGGAAAATTCTCATTTTTGGATGATGTTCTAGGTGAAATTATATGCATCCAAGTCAAGTGTGGAAGCCAAGTTAGACTAAACGAGTTTGAACATACTTTCTGCCACCTCCCCTACCAAAACAATCAAATTGGTATTTCTTCTTTCATGAGACATATACATGTCATGAAATATGAAGTAAGAAATCTAGATGTTTCCTATTAATTACCAGCGTCAGAATGACAGTGCCATACATGCATGGAGATCCTAGCTTGCAAAAGAAGAACCAAGGATCATATGGATGTTCTGCAACCTTGAGTTTCCTATTTAAGGTAACATGTCATAATATTACATAAATGTTACTACCATTTTGATCCTAGTAGCTCCACTCCATTGTGGATCCCACATTGTTAGACCATGAATCAGCGAGATTAACACATGCAAACTTGTGGCTCATGTCGATACTGGCTAGGACAACACATAGATACATATATAGTACGAAAAACAAGAACAAAAAGAACACATACAATACAACACACCATGTCCAAAAAAAATTAAGAGTTCCGACTAAATGTACTCAGGGCCAACCCTCACATGCGAGAGGCCCGGTGCAAGAAAAAATACGGGGCCTTATACACAAGTAATTATCATAGTTTAAAATAGCTGATTATTTCATTTAGTCGTCACATTTTCAGAAGATAAGAAAAAGCTATAGCTAGACTAATTCATTTATGCTTTTTTTTTGAAAAATGGAGAAAAATTCAGTTATATCTTGCCAAAAAAGGAGAAAAACGGGTTGAGTCGATTCAATATGTGAGACAACCTAGACTAGAGAACGTACACGCGGAGCACTTGTTTCTTTCCTTCTTTAGCGATAGTTGTGTGCACAAAAGGCCTTATGCTGCGAGTAATTGGCCTGATCGTTGACCACTTTTCTCTGTGTAAGCTCACTATGCTTGCATGTCCGTAGCTGGATGGGGGTCATAAAATCTGGATGCACCGGCTTAGGGCTGGCCCTGAATAGACTCTTACAAGATATTACAAAATAAAACATCTCATACAACAAATCAATGTCCAAAATTAATTAATTATTTTACACCAGGCAAACAATGCACACTTATTTTATTTCTCAATTACACTTATCAAAATTAACTATATAGAAAATTGTTGCAATATTTAAAAATTGTGGTGTCTATCATTGAACATAAACTTCACTATATGTAAACCTTATTGTGCAAACAAAGCTGGACATGTTTTAGCATTGACACTTAAAAGTATTGGTAAGTAGAATACCCCTAGAGTAGTGAAAACTTGACCAAAAAGAATCCCGAACTAAATTGTCCTACTTCGATAAAATGTAAGTATAAGTATGAATATATGTCTATTTTAATATCTCCGGATATCTTTACTATGTACCAAATATTTGGATGAAGGTTTTTTGAGTGCATAATTATGTGTCATAGGTATAAGTAACAGAGAATTATAGAGAATACAAGAGGTATATGCGAGAGATTTATCCTCGGGTCTGGCATTCAGTGCTTGCTGGCATTTTTAATCATGGGATGTGATTTTTCTGCTGAAACACTAAGATATATCAAATAGTAAAACATGCACGAACATGTCCATAAGGATTGATTTTTCCATATGAACTTGGGTGCTGTGTCAACCGAAGGCGACCTACCATTTGCACCTATCTCACAAGAACTCTAGCGTTCGTTGTTGCACACGTATGAAATGATATCAAATTATCATTGATCTATTCACTATATATGTGGGACAGTGGGAACAAGTGCATTTTCCATATGAAAAATCGAAACTTGTGTACGTACTATGTCAACTGAGTCAAATTTGAACGATCATTTGAGCTTATCTCATGGAGTGATATCATCGATCTCTATCAACTCTAGATATGTAAATATGTAATTACGGTGCACAATGTGGGACAATGGGACCTGGTGTAACTTTTCAATAATTGGAGATAGCCGCAGTCTGCTTAGCTCTAGCTCTTGCGTTTGTTATTTCCGCCTTTTTGTCATGTGTTTCTTCCATTGTGCTCCCATGCTCGCGCGCAATTTTTGTAAGTAGAGAAAATTCAAAGAATGGATTTTTTCCCCTTCCATGTGATCACCTGCTTATTGACTAGTTGTAGCATCCAGGTGCATCAAAAGTAAACGGAAGTACAAAGAACCGCCAACATAGAATTTTTGTTTTTATTAGCCAGGAAATGTGGAGATTTGGGGTTTTTAAGCAGGAGCGTGCTCACTCTGCCATTGACTAGGCCGGGCCATCGAACCGTAGTCCGCCGTGAACAGTGCGGGGAGGCCGCGCGGCCCACCCACAGTCACACGACAGACCAACTCCTCGATCGCCTCCACAAAATTATCTGGTAGCTTCCATTCCCTTCCTCGATCCCATCCCACTCCGCTCTGTCGCGTTGCGGCTCGCTCGCATGTAGCCATCGCCGCCCACCACCGAGGAGCTGCACGTCCGTCCGCCCGAGCAGCCATGGCGACGCAGCTGCTGCGCAAGGTGTGGGGCACCGTGCTGGCCCGCGCGGGGGCGCCGCGCGACCCAGAATCAGGCTCCTCCTCCTCCCCGCGCCGCCGCGGGCCGACGGCGGCGGAGTACGGCTCGCTGGGCGCGCTCGACGCGGTAGCCACCGACGTGCTGGCGCAGATCCTGCGGCTGCTGGGCCCGGCCGACGCGGCGCGCTCCAGCGCCGTGTGCCGCGCCTGGCGCCACCTCGCGTCCGACAACGCGCTCTGGGCCTTCTTCCTCAGCCTCGGCCCCGAGCCCTGGGACCTCGTCGTCTTCGCCGAGACCCACCTCGCCTCCGGCCCCGCCGTGCCCCGCAGGTCCCCTCCTCCCTCCCGACTCCTCGTCACACACTCACACCACCGGACCCTGCCCATTTGGCGTCTCCGGCTCCCCTACCTAATTAATTGACGCACTGCCGTGTGCTGCTGCAGCGTGTACTACTCCGCGGTCCGCGTCCCGCCGCAGCTCTCCTTCAAGCATATCTACGGCCAGCGGGCGCTGGTTCCGGGCTCCATCGTGGTCGATGGTAAGAGCCGCTGCCGGCATCGCATCTCCTGAGTCCTGCCATGCGTGCTCTACGAAATGAGCTTAATCTTCAGCTCTAGATAGTAGCAGGCGATTGCTTAATCAAGTAGAGTGGGATAAATGTGTGTGTTGACTACTTTATTAAGGAACCCTACACCGCAAATTATGCTCTTTGGACATATGTAGCGATCTTATCTTTAGTTTTCTACACAATGGTTATATAACTGCGCTATGTTGTCATGGTAGGCTGACTGTATATGGCGTTAGCTCTTTGCTTTGTGCGACGTGATGGTCAGAATGGATTTGTTTTACCCCAGTTGTTTTGACTCTACGCTCTCCTTTAAAATGGTATTCTTTGTTTTCGTAAATTGTAGGTGGTTCAGGCTATTGCAAGTATGGCTGGAGCAAGTACGCCGCTCCTTCTGGCCGCTGTGCAACTTTTTTGGTAAGCTGTCATGAACTCATGATAACTCAAATTAATGATCAGTCAACATAAATAGTTCATCATCACCCGGACGTTTTGTGGAGCGAACGCATCCAGGAGTTGCAACGTGGCTGTGGTCCAGCCTGCCAGTTGTCATCCACCTTCAATCAAAAAAAAAAAATCAATGGCAATTTGCTCCATGTGCTAAAATCCGAACGTTCGCTCAATATAATTTTTCACTTTCTATTCAGACGTTATGAGTTTGTTATGTGTACCGCTGTTAATTTCACAATTTCGGGATGATTAAATTGATAAAGGCATACCATCTTTTTTCTAATTCAGCTGAGATTTGACGTGCAGGAATTCGGAAACATTGAGACCCCTATGTATGCGAGGCTGCGCCACTTCTTCTCTACAATCTATACCAGGTTTTTTTTTAAAAAAAACTTCATCTGTTTATACTTGAAGAAAAAAATAGCCTTGCCAGCTTTGCACAACAAAAAACATGCCTAGAGAAAATTAGTTCAGAGAAAACATTTTCCATTGACCATCTGCGTTGTGATTAAGCGAATTCACTTCAAAAAACACTGAAAAGTAACTATACCGTGAAAACTTTGGCTTGACCTGGTTGCCTACCATCAAACTGCTTACACTAGCACTTGCTCGAGCTTGAGTAGTCAATCATGCATACCCAAATATATCTGTCATGAACTCTATTTATTCTTGTTATTCATGACTTCTGACAGGATGCATGTAAAGCCTTCTGCTCGACCAATTGTTGTTGTCCTTCCCCTCTGCCACCCAGATGGTTAGTATTTGTAGGTGATACTACTTTTTCTACTTTATGGTTCTCTATTTCATCCAAATACATGGATTCATCACTACTATATGGCACCGCCGAAATATAATCCCATGTTATTTTACCCATTTGATGGTTTACTATGGTTGATGATGAACAACAATTTCATTGTCTGACTGTATGTTTCAACTCAATTTGGCACAGATACGGAGTCTGCTAGGGCCTCAAGAAAGCAATACAAGGAGACATTGTACTCGGTTTTATTTGACATGAATGTTCCTGCTGTTTGTGCTGTTGATCAAGTATGCATTCTTATGTCCCTCTTGGCGACTCTGTTCGACCAAATGCTTACATTTATCACCTCTTGATGTACTTTGTAGTGCAATGTCTGCTTCTGTCTCGCTGTACTTATTGATCTTCTCTTGGAATAATGAAATCTGTGACAATATTGTCCCTAGTATTTACCTTCGAAAAATTAGAAGATTCACATAATTGGATATTGAACCAGAATCGCGTGCTATGGTTCAAGCTAGAAATCAGAAATATCGCGATTGAGAGTTGATGTAAAATGTATTCAGCACTATAGACTAAAATTAAGGAAGAGTCTTAAGTTAAAAAAAAAATTAGGAAGAGTCTTGATGTAGCTGTAGCTGTAAGTCATGTTTTATGTTTACTTGCTGACATGTTCATTCTATAGTTTTGTTTACCTCTCTATGAAGGCACTATCTATGAGCTTGCTGACATGTACTTTTCAGGCACTTCTAGCTTTGTATGCTGCTAGACGAACCTCTGGCATTGTTGTGAACATTGGGTTCAATGCTACGTCTGTCGTTCCCAGTAAGTATTTACAATGTATTTACTTCATTAGTTCTGGTGTAAGGTTCAGCTTAGTCGACCATACATACTGTTTTCTTTAGTACCAGATATATTTTCTCTTAAGATCATCATTAGACATAGAAAGATATCTGTCCTTACCTTTCAAGTGCCGCAGTTTCTTATGTAATTTTTGGGTTGTTGCTACAGTTGTGGCTTGCCACGCTTTAATACCTTACGACCCATGTGTCAGACCCAGTTTCGTGCCAATTTTTGACACATTTGTGATATTTTGTGCCAAATTACACTTCTCCGGAGCATGATTTTAATCGAATTAGCCACGAATTAAAATGCCTTCATTGAGATTTTTCAGATTTATTCAGGACTTCGTATTATGTATTATATATTATGTGTGGACTGTGGAGATTGAAATGATATTTCACAAAAAAGGAACCGTGCATAACGATGTACAACAAATAACAGTAGGATGGTGATTGTATGTTTGATATTTACGACTAGAGTTAGTATAAAGTACAAACTGAGAAGAATCTCCAACAATGTACAATGAAAGCTTTTTTATTACATTGTCCATCAACTTAACAAAAATAACCTGCCTGGCTAAATCTATTAATAAGTGTGTCCTTCTCTGAAATACATTGTCATGTAGGAATGCACATCACATATGCCAATGGGAGACGTGGGGTGTGACAATGGGAGAGTTAAGATGCAATGTGTGGACTGATAACTTTTCATGTTCGTTCTTGTCCTAAATATGTACTCCGTATGAAACAGAGTACCCATTTTGTGTTATCTTACATATTTTGCTTGCAACAGTCTTCCAGGGTCAGGTGATGCATGAGATAGGTATTGAAACTGTTGGGCAAGGTGCCCTTAAACTTACTGGATTTCTGAAGGAGCTAATGCAGCGAAGGAATATATCTTTTGAGTCATTATACACTGTTCGAACCATCAAGGAGGTAAATTTTGTCTATTATGCCAATATAGTATGCTTGGAGCCATTAGTTAGAGCTACCTATTCTACCTATTAACATCATACATGCAGAGTTGATAGCTGACACATGCTCTCTTTCATCTTGTATATGTGAAGAAAATTTGTTACGTCGCAGCTGATTATGAAGCTGAACTATGTAAAGACACACAAGCTTCCTGTGAGGTGGATGGTGAAGGGTGGTTCACTCTAGCGGAAGAAAGATTCAAGATGGCAGAGATCCTTTTCCAGCCCCATATGGGAGGAGTGTATGATATCTTCTCTGCGGCATTTTGTGTTTATGCTTCAAATATGGTTCCCTTATGCGTGCTTGATGTTGAACTTGTAGCCTTGCTATGGGCTTGCATAAAGCTGTATCTCTATGCATGGATCACTGCTACAATGCAGAGGTGCTCGGTGATCACAGCTGGTTCAAGACTGTAGTTTTAGCGGGTGGATCATCCTGCTTACCCGGTTTGCCAGGTATGCCTACCTAACGCCAGTCGTTTTCGCACTGAACCCTGATTGGATATTAATGTGTATCACAATTGATCTGGGAACTGATGGATTTGACTATATTTCTGGATTGTGTCTATGGTATAAGTATGACATGTACCTTCACTATTGTGAACAGAAAGGCTGGAGAAAGAGCTGCACAACCTTCTTCCCACATACATTTCAGAGGGAATAAGAGTTCTTCCTCCTCCATTTGGCACAGACACGGCCTGGTTTGGCGCGAAGATGATCGGCACTGTAATTACAATAACGATTCCTGTGCCAAATTTGTTGCCCTTGTGGTTTCACTGATGACTGCCCTAATTTCAGGTGAGCACTTTCCCCGATGCATGGTGCGTAAACAAGAAGCAGTTCCGCCAGAAGTCTCGCCGCAGCGGTCCATCTCTAGTGAACGCATGGCAATAGAACCTGGCGGCCACAGCTATGATGGGCGAAGCAAACGAAAGAATCATGAGGTAGTTTTCAGATGATCACGTCGAAGACATGGTACATGGTACAGAGCTATACAGCACCAGTCCTCGCAGTACATAACAGATACGGTTACATGTGCATGATAAAAGATTCTGGGTACATAGAACACGATATATTTGTTTTTGATATAGGGATCCTGCATAGCTACGTGAATGCGTCGTGCATCACTTAATTATTCTATCTGTCGTTTGTGTATACGTACATTATGAGATTTTTTATTATCATTTTGCAAATGAAATAGTAATATGTTTTGTTTATCTCTGACTGGATCACTCTAGAATGCCGCATTACGATGGAAGAACTGTAAAGTGGATCAACAGTACCATCATTGTTAGTGCAAAAATTTGAACTAAATTTTACAAAATAATGATGTCATCACAAGGATATGGAAATAGCTAGTGGAACATGGGTGTAGGCATACCCGTTTATTCAAAACTTGAAAAAAAAAACCATTTAGAAGTTCTAAAAAATTGTAGTAAAATTTTGCACAATAAAAAAATACCATTTGGAAGTTCTAAAAAATTGAAGTAAAAAAATAATATTTAGAACTTACTCATGTCAATTCTAAAGAAAAAATAGGTTTGCATGTGACCTACATAAAAATAACAAAATATGCAAATGACCCTAATGATTGGATTTGTACTGCTAAAAAAAAGAATTCAATTTTCTCTTTTTCATGTGGCCACATGTACTTTCACTTAAGAATTGGAACTAAGTTAATATCAAGACAATATGTACATACAAAATTTTAATTCATTTTTTTTAATGTTTAAATAGCATTTTTTTAGTAACAGGTGCACCTACAGCTATGTCCACCAAATCCGTGTCGGTAGAGGATACTCTAATATCAGGTTGCAACTGTCTCCTGAGTCCTGACACATCTGATTAACATGTGCATACATCTCCATATCACATAATGAAGAGCGCTTAGTTTAAGAACTCTCCCCACATGTCTGCTGCGCGCTCCCTAGTTTGAGTCCCCCGTGCTCTGGGGATTAAACGAAAGCCCTTAAATTTCTTTTATTCCAGGGCGAAGATTCAATCACTTAGCCAACATAAAAAAACTTAGCCAACATCAAAAAAGCTATTGGCACCTTATAGAATCGAAATAAAGAATACCAATCTTTGATGATTTTATCGGCATCCAACTGTTCTCAAATTGGTTTATTTGAGAACCCAAAACATCCCAATAGGATAAATCCCCTCTCCTCACCCCCATATGCAAACAAAAAAAACGGTTAAGCAAAAAACAAGTTTCAAGTATGACAATTTAGAAGTCCGACGCTTTATGAAAGCAAAGAATTCCGAATGGAATGATTTTGAATATAAATTTCTTGGTAAAAAACATTCACCCAATTTTGAATTATTAAAGTAAGAGCTTTATGTAAAGAGTGGAAGCCCCAAAAGGTGAGCAACATTGCCTTCTCTACCGTCCTATGCCCTAATCCCTTCCCTTCTCTTCTCGAGAGAAACTAGAATAACTATTAACAACTAGCCAGTGTGACAGTACGAGTACACATTAAGAACGACTCGCAATACAGGTTTTACCAATCAAACTCGAGATCAAATCACTTCAAACGTAGGTCACACCATAGATACGATTCTGAGATTAACTTAATAGATAACCAAACGTCAGGTAGAACAGACTACCAGACCCAACGGACTTCACATGCTAAGAGAGTACATTCATACGAGTTCAACAGGGGGCACAATGGCCTCAAAAGTCCATTTTCACTTCGTTGCGGTGCGGAGGAGACTTGGCTGGGTTATTTAGGTGATAACGATTCTTCTTGGTGATGACGGGCTCGGCGCATGTTCTCCAGTTGGCCATCTAGGGGCTCTAGCCCATGGCGTACTTCTGCGTCCAGGAGCGCGCCGTGGACTCATACTTGGCCCTATCAGTCTTGTACATGTGGGCGATCTCGGGCACCAGCGGGTCATCAGGGTTCGGGTCTGTCAGCAACGAGCAGATCGACAGGAGAACCTGTTGATAGACAGGTAATGTTAGAACACACCATGAAGAAAACTTACAACTGTGATATTAGCAACAAGCTAAGGAACCAAGATTATCTCAGCAACAAGCTAAGGAAAAACCAAGCAGGAAATGCCTATTGTTACCTTTGATATGGTCAGAGCCGGGCTCCACTGCTCCTTGAGAATGTCAAGGCAAATGCTGCCGTTGCTGTTGATGTTCGGGTGGAAAACCTTGGTGCGGAAAGAGACCTGGGAAATCATGTCCGGATGTTAGCATGTGATAGATAAGATGACAGGTAGCAAACAAGTTCTCAAGTACAACCAAAACATCTCAGTAACTTCCAGGATGACAGTATCAAAATAAACAAGTTACAAATATTAGCTCTAGAACTAGAACCAAAAGAAGTGTACACAGGATATATTACCTTCGGTGGCTTGAAAGGATAATCTGGTGGGAAATGAATGTTCACCAAAAACAAACCACCAGTGAATGGACTTTCCGATGGCCCCATGATAGTGGCCTGCCAATGGAACATGTCCTCACCAACAGGACCTGGCAACATAAAAACAGCAAGCAACACAACATTATATACCAGTCAGACAGACACAGCTGCAGCAAGGCAGTGAAGGATGAGCAGAAACAAGTCACATTTGTTGTGAGACAGTTCTAATTATTTGGGGAGCTAGATCAGGATTAAACAGAAAATTATGTTACCAGGGTAATTTGACCTAACACATACAGCATTCTTGTTCAATACAGCTCAACTCACTCAGATATTCAATCGCATGCAAACATAATAAGATAACTGCAACTGGTTGCTGTATAGGCAACATCAGAACACACAGGCAAACCGCTGGGGTAGGTTAAAACAGGTATGATGAGGTATACATCTCATGAAGTGCTAAAGAGAATACAAACTTGTGTGCATAATTGTAAAGATTTCAGTACACACTGATAGACAAGGTAAAGCAGACGAGTAGTACAATATCATCTCCTAAAACACAGCTCACTCATAACAAATATCTCTATTCTTTTGGCTTGTACTACTGTCAGAAGTCTGCGTCTTAAATTGCCCTAGGTCGTGCATAACTGTCCATATAAAACTCTATTGTCCTTTGAGATTTAATTTCTTACGGTTAGTGGCAGTTACGGTAGAACAGGGTGCAATCGAGGGTCGCGCATAACTGTTCACTGCAATGAGATTGACAATACTATAATCGAACATGGAACGAGGCCAGTGAGATTCTTAATCATAGCGGTCATATACAGTTCACAAGCGCTCTCCAGCCTCCACCAATTAATTCAGCAAACCTAGAACACGCGCAGGGCAGCGAGCACAGCTAAACAACCTAACCCCCACGACTAAAACCTAACAATCGAACCACGCACACCGCGTGTTCTGCTCACCCCACCCGAAATTCGGCGAGATCTAGAAGGGATCGACAGGGGTAGAGAGGAAATCACCTGCGCTGCATGAGGTGGGAGGGTCCTTCTGCAGGTCCTTGAGCTCCTTGAGGATCCTCTTGGACGCCATGGATCAAACCCTAATCCGCAAAATCCGGCCCAGATCAGACGGGCGAAACAGATCGGATAGAGAGGGAGGGGGGAGGGGACTGCGGCGTACCGACCGGCGGGGTGCTTGGGGGGCGGCGGGTCGGTGCTGCGGCGGCGGCGGCGCCTCTCCCCTCTGCGGCGGCGACGGCGGGTCACGGGCCACGGGACAAGAGGGAGCAGAAGGAGTCGGGGGATTTGGGGGCTGGGAGCCGAGGGCGCAATTTATAGGGCTGCGGCGCGACGCCAGCCGTCCGATCGGGGATCGACGGCTGTGCGCGGCTCGCGTGATGCTTACGCTGGACGCGCGGAGATTCGCCTTTCGGTGCTTTTCGGGTGGGCTGGGAAATAAAACATGACAATTTGCGGGAAGAATGCCACTGGATGCGAGCCGATGACAATGACTAGTGGGACCGGGCTGCAGAGCATTGGGCAGCTCTAGGGCATTTGGAGACCATGGTTTCTTTAAGAAGAAGAATAATTACCTTTGAGGAAAAAAGAAGAATGGGAGACCATGTTGGTGTTTGACTAGTATCTTTTGTGGTTTATATTATGCTAGAGTTTATAATTCCGTACAATCATCATAGAAGATGACCCTTTTGTTCAATTCTGAAACCTGTTGTTGGATGGTTAGGAGGGCAATGGCACCCCTAGCCCACCAGAGTTCAAATCCCAAATTTGATACTTTGGTGTCTCATAAAGGTGAAATATTCTTCAGTGGGGAGGCGATGTTCCCGTCGACAGCGAGGCGTCTGTGGTGACTTCGTTAATCTCAAGACCCGCTGGATCAGTTCTTCAACACAGTCTCTTGGAGGTGCTCATAGGGGTAGGGTATGCGTGTGTGTATTCATAGGGGTGAGTGTGTACGTATGTATGAGCGTCTTTGATTGTATTGTGTTTCGAAAAAAAACTACACTTTTCCTATTTACATGATGCTTTCGCTTTTGTGTAATCTAGTTTTGATCATCCATTTGATAATAATATGTGAGCAATGTGTCATTATAACATTTGAATTTTTTTTTGGATATGAGTTTTTTTTGTAGTATATGGTCCACAATATGTTGGTGGTGGTCAAAGTTAGACCTCGTAATATGCGTACGCCATGAAAATAGGTGAAGTATTATTTTCCGAGCCATATGTACATAAATTAGCTCATTGTTAGTGATCAACATATCGGCTAAACCAAATAGAAGAACTTCTGACATTTATTTTGGGTTGATGTGAGCGTTCACCTTGGTGGTGGCTCGTGGGATGATTGTCATTTCCTCGGTTTACAAATAACTAAAGTTTTAGGATTGTCCTAAGTGAAACCCCTCTAGGTTTGACTAGATTTATAGAATAATATGCTAATATCTTATAATAAAATCTATAAAAAATATTTCTATAGTGAATCTAATGGAACTCAAGTAGTGTTGTAATGCTATATTTTTTCTATAAACTTGATCAAACTTAAAATATGTTAAGTTAGGAAAATCTAGAACTTTAATTATTTGAAATGGAGGAATTAAGTTAAATGATAAGAAATTACAAAAAAAATATGCTACCTTCTCTCGGCTAAAAGATGATCCTTCAGAACTTATAAGATAAGTCATTTTCTCAACGATGTCAGATATGTATATTAACCTTTTTTAGATGGATATGTATATTAACATTAGTCACATGTCTTCCTGTTAAATTTCGATAAACATGTAATAATAAGAATCCCCAAGTATTCATTGCCCAATGTAGCACTAAGAAATAATAAGATTATATACATGACAAAGAGGCCTAAGAAGAAAATAACTTATAAACCATGCCACAGAATGCCCTTACCTCTGTCGGTAACAACACAAAAAAGCGAAGCCAAACCATTCCCCAAACAATATCGGTACAATCCAATCCATGAGAGAGTTATGCATTGACTCTCCGTCCTAATAAATAAATAGCTAAATTGAAATAGGATTGCTAGTTGAACCAGTGTGGAAGCCACATTTTTGTGCTAGCTAGATTGGTCCCCTACAGTTTTGGCAGTAGTTGGTTAGCAAATGGGTATATGGCAAGTAAGCCAAGAGGCTAAGTAAGTGTTATAAAAAATAATTGTGATTGCACACAAACACTTAACCAACATGTCAGCCTAAGACCCTAAAATAAGATAGGCATGCCTAACATTTGATGAAATGTGGCTGCCAAATCAACATGCTCGTTAATACACATTTCTTTTACACCAATGAGTCCAAATAACTAAGCCACAGTCTAGCGCCACCCAATTCTACCAAAAAACCAATCGTGGCTCCTCTGCGCCTCTGATTGATATCGATGCTTTGGCGAGATGATGCGGATGCGAGAGAGTCCGGTATCACGTTCGTTGTGTGTGCAAAGTTATTTTTAGTTTTTTGCGTCGAAGGGGAGTCCATTAGACGGTGACAACGACATTGTATCGGATAAAAGTCCTGCCCTCCAATCATGTATCGATGGTTCTTCGGCATTGCCATGTAGCTTGTGAGTTTTTGTCTCCGTCGGGCTTCATGGACAATGGGTTGATTTTTGTTGTTCTTCATCAGTGTGGCGGTGTGCATCCCCGCATGTCTTGCATATGTGATTCCACCAACTAAGAGTTAAATCATGAGTCTTACGTTCACATAAACAATCGTGTTTCATATTTACTTTTAAGCATGAAAATTCTATCTTGTGATTGCATGACGTGTTTGTGTATGTATCCGTCGCACCTAAGTTGACGAATGTTTTCGCTTATGTTCAATTTGATGGCACTATCCCTATGATATACAGAGTATAATCTTTAGGACTCCTTTAATTTAAAGGGTAGGAAAAGCATAGGAATAGAAAAGATATAGGATTGAAATGACATATCTACTTGAATCCTATAGGAAGATGAAGTTTGTTTGATTGTAGCAAAGGAATTTTTTCATGAGGTATGAGCTAATGTTTTTTCTTATAGGAATTACACTACAAGATTCCTATAGGAATTTTTCCTATAGAATATGTTCCTATGAATCAAACAACATGTATAATTTTTTTTTCATAGGAACCAAATCCTACATAATTCCTATAAAAATCCTTTAAATCAAAGGAGCTCTTAGTTTTATCTATCCCTACCTAAAGTGAATCTGAAAATCTCGGCCGATCTAGTTTTGGCAAATGTGCAGACACTTCAAGTAAACGATTGCCGCTAGAAAAACCATCCCGAAGTGAACTGTAGCTTCCATAGTGCGGCTCCATCAGAGCACCAGCCGCCAAATAATGGCGGCGCTGGCAGCGAGCCGCCGTCTCCTCCATCTCCGGCCGGATCTGGAGTTCTGCCTGCGCTCACGCGCCCTTACCCCCTTCCGGTAACCTCTCTCCTCCCCCCTCCCCTCCCGATTTCTCAACGCCTGACCTCACATCAGCCCCCAAATGGTCGTTTTCCCCAGGGCGAAGGGGGCGGGCGGTGTCCAGCACGCGCCTCCGCACCGGCGGCTCGTGAGCTTCCGGCAAGGTTCCTCCAACGAGGGGAACGCGTATGCCGGTGAGAGCCGCAGTAGGTTTTGGTCCCTGCTCGTCAGGCTGCGTGTAAAATGCAGATGTCTGACATCGCTTCTCCTTCCAGCGAAGAACAATGCTATGCAGAGCCCGAACGAACAGTTTCTGCAGCTCTCCTTGGAGGAGGGAGAAGGCGATGGCACAGTGAGTGGTATCAGCGAAAGCATACTGCAAGATGTGAAGAAGAGCGCGATCGAGTTGCTTGCAATCAGGTCAGGACTGGTAGACTCTTCTCCTGAATATCCAGCGATATTGCAGGAGTCTCGCTGAAACCCTGCTTAGGAGCTACTATGTTATTGGCTGTTTATCTAGCGAATAACTGAATATTCCATAGATGACGCATGCAACTGAATTTGGCGCCGCAAGTCTTTGTGTGAACATTGTGAATATCTTGCTTTGCTTGTTAATCTTACACACTGAGATAGTGTGGAAGTGGAACCTGGCAAGAGTCAGGGAATATAGAAATTAGGAATTTCTGTTTAGAGCAGTTAAACTTCTATTCTGGTCAGCCATGATTCATTTGGAATGGCCAGGAACAGGAAGCCACATTAAAGGGCATACCCAGTGCTGAAAGCTCCCACACATTGTGGGGTGTGGGGAAGGGTATTTCTAGGCAGCTTTCCCTTGCTTTTTATTATGCAAGGAGGCTGATTCTAAATGAAGCCACATTATGACAAGATATTGTAATTTTTCGATAAAGATGACAACATATTGTATGCTAGTTGGCTGCATAATATCTTCTACTTGCCAAGTTATTGAGTACCATACAGAGTGTAAAGGATTTTTTTGTGCTACAAATTGCAGTCACTGGAATTTACTTGTATGGTTAGCGTCTTGTGTACCGCTGTTGAAACTGGATGCTGAAATATGTCTTCTTGTTTATCTTGAGCAGAGCGTACACTGTTTCTGAGCTTAGGAAGAAACTATGTGGTAAGAATTATTCTGTCGATACAGTTGATTCTGTGATTGCTGATTTCAAGTCAAGGTGAGACTCCTGTTGAATATGTTGGCCTGGATTATAATCATAGCTGAATCAACTAGCATATAACTGTAAATACATGGGACTCTACTTGCTCACCATTGCTCACACATGGTGATGAACTGATGATTATCTGTATTCTATTGTTAAAACTTGCATATGAGAAGGCTCTAAAACTGGACTGCACTCGATTCCTATTACTTTTGCATGTGCAATACCTGTACTACATTAATATGTCTTTTCTATTAAAAACCATGTCTCCTTGCTTTTGCTTTTACTTTTGTTATAACATCTTGTTCATTTGTTCCCAAAGAGGTCTGTTGAATGACGGTTATTACGCGGAATCATTTTCACGATCCCGGTGGCAATCATCAACCTGGGGTCCAAGGCGTATAAAGCAGGCTAGTATTTTTTTCCCATCTTCTCTCAAGACGAGACATTCTACATCCTCTCATTTTTTCACTGAAGTCCGCTATAATGGGTTAGCATATGTGTGTATAAACTCCCTATGAATCATTCACTATCATCTTCTAAATGTCAACTACTGTGTTTTTCACCTTTCCCTAAATCCCAAACCCACGCCTGATTGCCAGCTAAGTCAAGGGAAACTAATACTGTGAAAGCCTTCCCATTGAAACTAATTAAATAAAACAAAATTGTACTATTACAACTGTGTGGTTGCAAGAGCCTGGAGCACAGATCCCATTCTGCATCAATCATGTGCTTAATTTCATGGAGATGTTGCGACCATTCATTGAGTTTCTACAAAAGTAGTTTCATATCAATTACATTATGAATATGAAGAACATTATCTGCTCATGTTCTAATCAGGCACTTCGCCAAAAAGGTGTGCCAGAGGCCGAGGTGGACCAGGCGACAAGGAGTGTGTTCCAGGACGTCCAGGGCGATGAAGAACAGACGACACATGGGTTCTCCAAAGCTTCCATGGACCATCTCTTTGCTCAAGCCTCGAAGCAGTGGCAGCGAGGGGGGAGCTTGCCCCTGGAGAAACGGCGCGCGCGCATAGTGAGGTGGCTTCAGTACAGAGGGTTCAACTGGGCCGTGACCAACAGCATCATCAGGAAGCTAGAAGCGCAACATCCGCCCTGACCTGAACCTTCTGCTGTATGTTCTTTCTGTTGCGAGTTAGTCTGGCAAGTATCTGCTGCTATGCCTCTGTCTACTCTATCATGTTTTCTGCGGATGAACATCATGTTTTGAGCTGAACATGGTATTTGAATCTATCATTATCCTTGCCACCTTCTCTCTCCAAAATCGTTCTATAAATGTTTGCACCGATTTCTGGTGAGTGGAAGGGCAGCATAGCATATGTTCTGCTTTGCAGGTAGCAGAGTTCACTGGTTGCTGTTACAAATTCAAAATACAGTGTAGAATCAACCCAGCCTGTACAATATAATCTATCTGTGCGAAAGTAGAATACATGCTTGACCAGCTAATAGTATCTGGCGCTTAATACACTACCAACCAACTTCACAAATACAAATGTACTACAAAATAAAAATCCAAATACAACCATTAATTCGCTGGTGCCTTTATATGTTGGGTTCCCGGCCATGTAGATCAATCAGCTTTCATCCTTCAAATAGTTCTCCCAACATCTCCTCCAAAACGGCAGGACTACTACTGGTTCCGGCGTCAACGTGCTTTTGTAGCTCCGGATTCTCCACTAAGCAGTCACGGTACGCCGAGATAACTCTTTTGGCTATATTTTCCCGCAGCAACTTCCGGAGACGAGGCTCCGGAACCTTCCAGAACTTCTGACTCTGGTAAGTTTCATGAAATGCCGACTCGAAATCAGCTACTGGAGAGGTTTTACTCCAACGATGGATTCGAGAAAAAACCAATTTCGGTATGCATGAAATCACATGTCCCCAAGAAACATCGATATATCTATCCATGTGCTTCTCACATTCACGTTTAAGCCTTTGGTTTACATACCACATGTCATGATCCAACGAAAGCGAACGCCATTCCTCAAGAACATTTGCTATGAAATTGAAATTGTTAAGCAGGAACAAGTACCTCAGGCTTGGATCCGAGCACAGCAATGATTTTCTGAGGAGCACATCCATTTGATATTTGACCGTAGAATTTATCAGATCACGAAGGTTCCCGGTGTGGTAGCTCGGTGCGGAGTTTTCCGTCGAAGTCTGTGTTTTCTTGATCGACGATATGCAATCAACCATGAACCGAGTGTTCCTGTGAACCTCTCCTCCTCCTCGAGTAATCTGGATAGCCCACAGGTCGTCATCTTCCACGAGCGTCCTCACCTTCTTCATCGTGCTGGATATGGCGTTGTTTAGCCTGATCCCTGCTCTCGCCAACGGGCTGCATATCTCGAACGGTATGAACATATATGACGACGCGTTGGAGATACAGATGTACATGTCTAGCACGGCCAGTAGATTCTCGGCCTTGAGAGCAGGGACAACGGCATCGGTGAAGACGAGCATCTTGGCGATGCTCGCCTTGCCAAAACGTGCGACCTCAAGCTTCCCGTGGCGAACGAATGCCAGCTCCGTGACACTGACGACGATCACGGTGAGAGCTCGGATCCACTTCTCTACCAAGTCTTGCAGCGACCTGTCCTGGAGCTGAACCACATGCTGTAAACCGTAGCCCTCGCGAAGTTGGAGAACCCAGTCGACGTTGAGCTCCGAGAACCAGTTGCCCAGGGCTGCACGGTCCGGATCACCGCCGTATTCGAATGCTGCCGTCGGAGGAGATGTGGCGGCGTTGAACGCCTGGACCATGCGCTCGGTGTACCCATCGCTGACCATTTGGCGAGCGATCATCGTGAGCTCGTGGGCACCCAGGTCCGGCGCGGCGGCGGAGGCCGAACCGGAGGAGTCGCCGGAGTTGTTGGACGGGTAAGAATTCGACGCAGAGTCGCTGGAGTAGCTGGATCCGTTACGGCTTGACTGGGAGTTGGAGAAGAGAGTTGATCTTATCTGTTCTCCGGACACAGCAACCATCCGGATCCTGTCGCGGTAGGGGCTGCGCGGCGGCGGCGAGGCAGCCGTGAAGCCGTTGGTGCTCTCCTCCGGCACGGTAGGAAGCCGCTCCGCCATTGGCAGGGGGTCGAGGAAACTGGAATACACAGCACTGATGATCGGGTTTGCCCGAGCCGCGTGACAACGCTGACAAGCGACCGCGACAGCCAAACCAACAGCTGACCAGATGAATATCCCGAGTTCTATCTCGTTAGGTCTGAGGCAACATTGTACGAAATGAAAGCCCCCCCAACGCTATCTCGGTCTTGGTATTATGTGTTCCTCGGCCAGCTGGTGCTTTTTTTTGTGAGTTGTATATCCACTCCAATAATACTATTGTCAAGTACCTTTAGGGATGAGGATCTCGGCAAGATATGCAGTTCTTGAAGAATGAAAAAAAACCCATCTACTTGTTTTTGGTATTGGTCTCGTTGATCGGCAACACCATCTTGGTCTTGGTACGTGTTCCATGGCTATTTATACCTCACGCCGGTCAGTGGTGCTTTGGTCTCGTTGATCGGTTTTCTACTCGGCAGATCATCACCTGGCGCTTCGGCCTGACTTGTGCTGGTGATGGCGATGCTGCTGTCAAAGTTTTGTTTCCGTTAGTGATTCTTCGGTTTTACCCTTTTCTGCTTTTGGTGTTCTTGTTCCCAATTTGACGACCAAGCAGAACATCAACGATTGTACATAATGTACAGAGCTGAACAAGGTGTTTCAATTTATCAGTGCCCTAGCCGGTTTCTCTCTCGAAAATCTTTCTACAAATGTTCACGCCATTTTCCAGTGAGTGGAATGACAGCATATGATTTGCTACGCAGGTACAAGAGTTCACAGCTTTGCAGTCAACTCAAAATACAGTGTACACCATGAAGTACAGAATCTACTTACCAAGCTTTTACAGTTACACTATCGGTGCAAAAATAGAATATGCAACAAGCTCAGGCCACAGAATATGAATTACTCCACTAGATGAACCAGGAGAAATTTCTGATCATATATTCACCATAGCCAACCAGATTTTCCAAAAAAAAAAAAAAAACTAAATAGAAAAGGTAAAAGGTAACACAAAAACAGTACATATACAACACTACACTGGAAGAACTGTATCAGCGAGGTGTCTGGACACGCTGCTTGGTGCTCCACGGTTCACTGCCTGTGAACTCATGACAGACGATCCTGGAAAGCACAAGCACATCAGGGACGTACTGTATTCAACCATCTTAACTGCTAAAGCAGGCATCAGCGGTGTAGGGTGTAAGAGTTATGCGATACCTGTACGGTTGGGCCGGTATACATGCCAGGGCGCATGTAGATGTTAACGGGTGAGTTTATGGGCTCAATCCAGGCATAATCATCTGGGGAATCAACCATCTTTGTGCGTTCAGCTGCTGCAGTTGGAGCATCGCGTGAACATGAGAAAATCAGACATGTTTAGAGCAGACGAAAATTGACAGACATGGCAAAAAAAAACCAACAGTTCTAGGATGTTCGAAGATTGCAAGTGAAACTTTTTCTCAAAATGGGAACAAACTAGCAGAAACATAAGAGAATGTCGGTTCAAGTACCTAAACTGTCACACTTACGAGTTATGACATTAAATAGCACGTTTTTGGAAATTATACTTGATATAACTCAGTCTGCTACTATTGGCAACAGGCTAAATCTCTACCTGTCACCAATACTCACCACCCCTTCCCCAGTGTGGCAGGTATGTCATGATAGCACACCTACTTGCCCCCAATTTGGCATGCTTGCTCAACCGAAAGGGTAACATAAGGACCTGCAGGTCTATATGCCCTCCAAAATGTCATGTGGCCACTACTGAAAATGGCATGTGGCCACTACTGAAAATGTCATGTGCCCTCCAAAATCAAGTATCCGGCATTTTCATAAACGAGATTTTACGAGGCAATTATCATTTAAGGACCAAGTACCAACAAACTAAAAGGCACTGTAACAAATATACATGCTTTCCAAAACATATATCTAACATGGATGATGTGTACTAGTAGCTACGACCAAAAGGTGAATTTTGTTGCTGAATTAGCAACAAACTTTTAATGACAAAAAAAACATGCACTATAATGACAGGCAGGAGTTTCACTTACAGAAGCTAGAAAACGGATAATCATGGAAGTAGGTGCAAACTCTCCCAGCATTTTCAGCGTATGGTGGCGCAAGTACATCAAGAACAGCACAAGAGGCAACTGAAGTGAATGAGTGTAGGTTCCCGCCACTTTGGGGATACAAGACGGTAGTTGGACATGGAGCAGTAAGAACATCATCCGTATATAACTTAGCCAGTCTTACTGCATACAATCAAAATAGAAATAAAATAATTTCAGGCTATAAGAAACCCTTTTGAAGATCAGACCTTGAAGTATCATGAATACATGGGAACAACCACTCTCAAATGATTTCAACAATGGTAAGTGGTAATTAAGTAACTACTACATCTGTACCAGTTTGCAGGGTATTACAAATTTCGAGGAAGAACTTTAACAATAAATCTGGTCAATAAAATATTAAAATATAAGATATATGCTACAAAAACTATACCATTGGATTCATATTCAAAAGAGGTTTCCAATAATATAATTTTTTTGATATATATTTTATATTCTGTTGACCAAATTAGTAGTCAAAAAAAATTCTCGAAATGCGGAATATCCCTATAAACCGGTATGGAGGGAGTAACAAAGGTCAGGTGACTAAATGCAAGAGTACTGGACTATTGGTACTGTAACACAACCACTGCTGTTCATTAGTTTGCTACTTGGAAAGTGAACACATAACATAGAACTCTGAATTGTGACCATAAAAAAGGCACAATTGCGACCATTAAAAACTCGAATTGCGGTATTTATATAATTGACAATGAACAAATAAGAAAAAGAAAAAAGAAATTTCAAATATAGCAGGAAAATAACCTGGTTGGTTACTTGCTAAAACAGTAGGCTCTATCCAATCATATGATTTCACGTGCATGGAACCATACAGTATTTTGCTCAGTACAGTCATTTCTGGATGATCATGAAGAGGAATGACTGCTGAAGTAGGTAAGCAGAATATTCCAATCTGCAAAACGTATAGAGAACACCAAAACATATGTTAAATAAACTCTATGTCAAAACTAGCAGCCACCCTGCAGTATTGATAAGGAAGTTGTAGTCAAGGAAAATTAATCATGTAGAAAAATAACTATGAACTTATAAGTTCGTGAAGATAACTTTTTTTTGGCGGGGAGTCAAGATAACCTGTCTGAGCTGAAGCAGGGATTCCAAGTGGCACTGGCCAGTATTACACAAGTTTATGGTAGGCAAGCAGCAAAATCTCAACAGATAAATGTAAATTACAAACCACATAAGAACATCCACCTACCCTAGTGGCCTAGTAGATACATAGAATCGAGTATATAATTTGATGATTAGAAAGTGAGAGGGGGAAAGACAGAGAATTGCGCATATAATGGTCTAGCCAAGAGTCTAATAGAATAAGCTTGGTATGCTTGAGCAACATGGTTCGGAGAGCAGCAGCAGCAACGAGCCAAAAATTCAGAAGAGATAAATTTTTAGTTCGTTATAAGATAACTTGTCTAAGCTGAAACACAGTGTTGCAGACTTGCAGTGGTAAACATGAAGTGAATGATAGGTGGCAGACCTCAACAAATAAATGTCATTTTAAACTACAAAAGAACACCCAACTAAACAAGTGGACCTAACCAGCTGCCAACGAGAATAACCTTGACATTCTTGAAACATATGGTTCACAGAGCAGCAGCAATGAATTTATAATCAAATCTATACTCTTCTTTTTTGAAAATAATCAATCTATACTCAGAATGATTGTTAGCATATACTGTATGTTGAGAAAATTAGCAATTTACCAAGTAATTTAGACAAAATAGACCGCAAGAAAAACATGACTAGATTAATGGAAAATAAACAATGTATGTAGGTGAAGAAAGATAATGAAAACACATTCGGAGAGATTGATCCATATATTATAGGTGCTACACAAATAGAGAGCATGGTGGTGATCTGAACAAGATGAAAGAAAACACCATACAGCTGTGCGCCCGCGTTGGCATTGACGTTGTCGTTTTCAGCCATGTCGTCGAGGTAGAGACTGCTGATGTCGGGGAAGAAGTCCTCGTCGGGGAAGTGGTCGTCGAAGTCCGTGATGAAGTCAGTAGTCGCGCTGATAGCGCTCCCCAAAAACCTTATCGCCCTTCTCCCGTACAGGACTCGAAGAAGCGGGGTTTCGGAGGCCTACTGTCCCGGATCGCGGTGCACGCCGCAAGACGGGATGGAGAAGAACCTGTAGCAGCGCAGTGCCATGGAAAGCGTTTGCAAGAACCTGTAGATGAGGTGAGGAGTGACCTCCCTTTTATAGGCACGGGCAGGCAGGCGAACAGACGGCGACGGGAGATGAGACGAACAGTCAGTGGGAGGCGAACCGAGGAGACAGCAGCCGGAGCCGAACGGCCCTAATAAAAACCCACTAGCAAAAATTCGTTTCAGCTTTGTGCAACCGTTCAGATTATTTCCCATTCACGCGCGGCAAAAAGATAGAGAAGCTCTCGGCTCGAGGCATTCCCGCAACCCGCGGCGTGTCGTGACGAACGAACGAGCGAGCGAGGAGGAGGAGGAGTGCGCGAGGATTCCCTCTTGTTCTCACTCACATACAAGTGCTAGAACAGCTCTCCTTATAAACCACTCCAGCTCTCTCTCAACTAGCAATGTGGGACTAAACATTTGTCCCACCTCTTGCCATGCATGAATGGGCTACATGGGCCTCTAGGATTTTCAGGAATTATTGGAATGGAAAAATTGGACTGGGCTATTTTGGGCCAAAATTCCAACAATCCCCCACCAAATCCCAGAGGCACATGTAATTTTGACTTTGGTTCCAAAACACTGTTTATATACTGGTACTGCAGTGGAGACTGTTAAGTTGAACTTCCACCTAGAACTCTATGCTACACTAGGCGGCGACTTGTACAGTGGACTATGCCTTGAACTGCAAGTTTGCTGCATCCTAGCTTCACACAAAGCCTTGACCAATACTAGGCTGCCGTGGGACTTCCCCGCGGGTGGAGCTTATGCGTCATACTCCATGGCCTTTCATGAGTTTGTTAGAGAGCACCCAACTCTCATAGACTGCGACGGTTAACAGTCAAACTCATATAGGTGTGCTCTTCAAAAGAAGTTCTGCGGGACAACATCTCTGCTTAAGATAAGCCACTTAGAACACATTAAGATAAATATCAACCTGCCATGCAGAATAGGAAAGTATTGCATCTTCACGGAGTGGTGTTTATTAAAATATGGATACTTTCCTCTCAGTCAACCAACAGCTTGTCTCCCAATTCTAATTCACGGGATCTCCGATCACATAGAGTGGTTTACCACTGTGGAAAACTCATATTGTGGGTCTCATACCCATCTCCTTTGATGCATTATCTATCACATTGCGTGATAGACCCTTTGTGAAGGGGTCTGCCAAATTTCTTGATGTATGGATATAATCCAATGCAATAACTCCGGAGTTTCTCATTTTTCTGACAGATTTTAATCTCCTCTTCACATGCCTTGATGACTTCATATTATCCTTAGAACCGTTAACCTTGATGAGCACAGTTTGATTGTCACAGTTCATTGGGATAGCGGGTATTGGTTTCTCAACCACGGGTAAGTTCATCAAGAGTTCACGAAGCCACTCTGCTTGGCTGTGTCTGTGAGTTCTGCTTCCATTGTTGACCTCGTTAAGATGGTCTGCTTGCAAGACTTCCAAGAAACAGCGCCACCACCAAGTGTAAATACATATCCACTAGTGGCCTTAATCTCATCAAGATCCAATTCGAATCACTATAACCCTCTAGTACCCTCGGATACCCGGTATAGTGAATGCCATAACTCGCAGTGCCTTTTAGATAGTGCATCACTCTTTCAAGAGCATGCCATGATCATCACCAGGATTTGAGACAAATCGGCTAAGTTTGCTCACAGCAAAGGTGATGTCGCCTCGTAGCGCTAGCCGATACATCGCGAGCCAATAATCTGAGAATATCTCATTGATCTCTAGCAATCGTTTTATTCTTTCTAAGCAAGACACTAGGATCATAAGGCGTTGGACAAGACTTGCAATCGCTATACCCAAAACGACTCAAGATCTTTTCCACATAGTGAGATTGAAGCAGTGTAATCCCACCATTGTCATCCTTCAACAACTTGATGTTTAAGATTACATCAGCTACCCCAAGATCCTTCATCTCAAAACAACGAGATAAGAAATCCTTGGTCTTCTTGATGATATTCAGGTTGGTTCCGAAAATCAGTATGTCATCGACGTATAAGCAAAGAATGACTCCTTCGCCCCCACCATGGCGATAGTACACACATTTATCAGCTTCATTTCAGTTAAAGTTCTTTCGAACTTCTCATGCCACTGCTTAGGTGCTTGCTTAAGACCATATAAAGACTTCAATAGTTTGCACACCTTTCCTTCTTGACCATTTACTACAAATCCATCTGGCTGGTCCATGTAAATTTCCTCATCCAACTCTCCATTTAGGAAAGCTGTCTTAACATCCATTTGATGAATGAGAAGACCGTATGAGGGAGCCAGTGATAGTAGTACTCTAATGGTAGTCAATCTAGCTACAAGTGAGTACGTATCAAAGAAGTCTTCACCTTCCTTTTGGGTATAACCCTTGGCCACAAGCCGTGCCTTGTACTTTTCAATTGTACCATCAGGCCTAAGCTTCTTCTTAAACACCCATTTACATCCTACGGGTTTGCACCCATAAGGACGATCAGTAATCTCCCAAGTTCCATTAGCCAAAATGGAATCCATCTCACTTCGGACAGCTTCCTTCCAGTAGTCAGCATCTGGAGATGCATAGGCTTCTGAAATAGAAGTGGGAGTGTCATCCACGAGATACACAATGAAATCATTACCAAAGGACTTCGCAGTCCTTTGTCTCTTACTCCTTTTAGGAGCTTCATTGTTATCCTCCTCCAGATTCTCAAGGTGTTCTATCGGAATGGTGGATTCAGGAATTGTAGCGAATTCCTGGATAGATGTACTAGGCATCCCCCGATTCGATGAGCTAGGCATAACCTTCATGGGAAATATATCCTCAAAGAAAGTCGCATCATTCGACTCCATGATTGTACCAACATGCATGTCGGATACCTCAGACTTTACTATCAAGAATCTATAGCCAATGCTATGAAAAGCATAGCCCAGAAAAACACAATCAACAGTTTTTGGTCCAAGCTTGCGCTTCTTGGGAATTGGCACATTGACTTTGGCCAAACATCCCCAAGTCCGTAGGTAAGAGAGTTTCAATCTTTTCTTTTCCCATTCCTCGAATGGAGTAATTTCTTTGTTCTTTGTGGGAACTCGGTTTAGGACATGACACGCGGTCAACAGTGCCTCCCCCACCATTCCTTAGAGAGACCCGATGTGTCTAACATGGCATTAACCAGATCTGTTAGAGTTCGGTTCTTTCTTTCGGCTACTCCATTTGACTGGGGTGAGTAGGGAGGCGTCCTCTCATGAATTATACCATGTTCCGCACAAAAGGAATCAAACTCATTGGAAAAATACTCTCCACCTCGATCAGACCTTAGCCTCTTAATCTTTCGATGAAGTTGGTTTTTTGCTTCAACTTTATAAATTTTGAAGAAGCTCAAAGCCTCATCTTTTGTCTTCAGAAGATACACATGACAGTATCTCGTAGAGTCATCGATCAATGTCATGAAGTATTTGTTTCCACCTTTTGTCAATACACCATTCATCTCACAAAGATCAGAGTGTATGAGCTCTAGTGGTGCCAAATTTCTCACCTCTGCAGTCGTATGCGACTTGCGAGGTTGTTTTGCTTGCACGCATGCTAGGCATTTCGATCCTTTGGCATAAGTGAATTTTGGTATTAAATCTAATTTTGATAACCGCGTCATGCAACCAAAATTAACATGACAAAGACGTGAATGCCAGACATTTGATATAAGATCAGACGAAACATGATTCACAACTTTATTACAAACATCTGACAGTGACAGGCGGAATAAACCTCCGCACTCATATCCTTTACCAATAAAGGTACCAAACTTAGAAAGTACAAACTTATTGGACTCGAAAACAATCTTGTAGCCATCACGACATAGAAGGGATCCGCTAACAAGATTCTTATTTATTGAGGGAACATGATGCACGTTCTTCAGTCGCACGGTCTTTTCCGAAGTGAACTTCAGATCGACCGTACCAACACCATGAACAGAAGCATACGAGCCGTTCCCCATCAGCACGGACTGAGTCCCTCTGATATGATATGAAGAAAACATGGAAATGTCAGAACAAACATGTACATTAGCGCCCGTGTCAATCCACCATTCAGGAGAATGACATAATGAAAGAACGGTAGGTAATATACCATACCCAACATCCTTCATATCAACATCGCCCATGACAACATTGGCGGTCTTGCCACCCTTCCCATGCTGGCGCCTGTCATAACGGTTGGGGCAGCTAGGAGCCCAATGCTCAGGATCACCGCACACATGACAGGAACCTTTCTTCTTATCAGTCTTCTTCTTGAAAGTAGTGGACTGTGAGGGCTTGTTCTTCCAGTCGAACTTGCTCTTGCCATCAAACTTGCCCTTGTTCTTGAACTTGTGGGACTGGAAGTTCTTTTTCTGTACCAAGTTGGCACTTGAACCACCCTCAGCACCACGAGCAAGTGTGTCTTTTGCCCTCGCCTTTTCTTCCACATCAAGAGTCCCAATGAGATCCGAAGCAGTGAACTCTTGTCTCTTGTGTTTTAGGGAAGTAGCAAAATTCCTCCATGAAGGAGGCAGCTTGGCAATAATGCTTCCGGCAACAAACTTGTCCGGTAACACACAAGAGAAGTACTCAATCTCCTTGGCCAGTGCCTGTATCTCATGAGCCTGCTCAACAACTGAGCGATCACCAGTCATCTTGAAGTCACAAAATTGCTGTTGGTTAATCTAGCTGTTAGCTTAATTCTCTTTGTCAGTTTCGTCAGTTAGCACTATCACCTGTTCGACAGTTAGGTTAGTTTGGTTTCAGCTATCTTTTAGGAACAGATAAGCTAGGAATTGGTCTTGTGCTTGACCAGATCTCCTCGTTGCCTGGACGTGGGATGGCACGTTCAAGTAGTGGGCATCAAGGAGGTTGTGCACTTCCCTTTGTTTTGCTAATAAAAGGAGAAACCAGAAAAGCTGCAATCAGATTGCACGCAGCACAAACACCTCGCCTCTCTGTTCTTTGTTTCTCAGGTTTTTGGATCGTGAGATTGAGAGAAGAGAGGCTACAAGTGGTATCAAAGCCTGCCGATCATGGTAGGTACGCCGCCACCGCCGGTGAAGCCAGCGGCGCAAGGAGGGAAGAAGAAGCCCACGGATGCGACCGTGTCAGGCTCCAAGTCTCCAGCGCGCTCAAAAGCTCGCTCGCCGTCTCGATCGCCAGCTCGCCGTGGTCGGAGCCAGCACCATGGGCGCGAGCTGGTGGTGAGGGAGAAGGTCGCGCGTGAGGTCACCGGCTCGCAGTGGCCAACCTTGACGCGGACCAACTACGCGGACTGGGCGGTACTCATGCGAGTGCAACTCCAAGTTCATGGCCTCTGGGACGCCGTGAACGAGGACGAGTGCGACGAGCACGAAGACCGTGCAGCTCTGTCGGCTCTCCTCCGCGCCGTGCCGCCGGAGCTCGTGCGCACCCTCGCCGCCAAGGACAACGCCAAGGCCGCGTGGGACATGCTCAGGACGCTGCGCGTCGGAGCAGAACGCGTCCGCGACGCCAAAGCACAGACGCGCCGCCGCGAGTACGATCGCCTCGCCTTCAAGGAAGGGGAAAGCGTCGAGGACTTCGCGCTGCGACTCTCCACTATCCTCGCCGACCTGGAGATCCTCGGCGACCCGGAGGACGAACACAAGGCTGTCAGAAAGTTCCTCCGCGTCTTGCCCCGTAAGTATCGCCAGATGGCCTCCTCAATTGAGTCTCTGTTAGATATAAAGCAGATGTCCATTGAGGAGCTGTGCGGGAGGTTGCAAGTGGTGGAGGAGAACGACGCTCTCGACACTGAGGGCGGGTCGGGGCAGCTTCTCCTCACTGAGGAGGAGTGGCGCTCGCGACAGAAACAGCGCGCCACCCACGACGCGCGCGGCAGCGGCTCAGGCGGTGACAACCGTCAGCCAAGGAACCGCGGCAAGGGCCGCGATGACAGGCGCCCGGCTCGCGACGCCGGCGGCGCCAAACGCGACGACGTCTGTCACTACTGCGGCAAGAAGGGCCACTGGGCCCGCGAGTGTCGCAAGAAGAAGCGCGAGGAGGAGGCTCACCTCGTCAAGGAGGACGACGACGCCGATCCTGCGATGCTGCTCGCGGAAATCGAGCTCGACGCGCATCCACCTGCGCCGGCTCCACCACCGCCAGCTGCGGCCACGTCGTCCGCGACAGCGATGGAACAGAGGGCGCCAGAGCGCGCGCTCGTGTTCCTCAATGAGGAGAAGGCCATGGTCGTCCCAGGGCGCGCCGACGAGCGGCTCGACACGACGTGGTACCTCGACACCGGCGCGTCGAACCATATGACTGGTGACCGCGCCGTCTTCGCCACGCTCGACGAGACCATCACCGGCAACGTTCGTTTCGGCGACGGCTCGGTGGTGCAGATCAGAGGGCGCGGCACCATCGCCTTCTGCATCGACGGCGGACCGCAGCGCGCTTTCTCGGATGTGTACTACATCCCGAGGCTGAAGAGCAGCGTTGTGAGCCTCGGTCAGCTCGACGAGCTGGCCTGCGACATTCGCATTCGCCGTGGCGTGCTGACGATCCTCGACCGCCGCGACAAGCTCCTGCTCAAGGTAAAGCGGGCTCCCAACCGTCTCTACAAGCTGACAATGCAGCCCGTACAGCCCGTGTGCCTCGCGATGAGGAAGGACACGGTCCCATGGCGTTGGCATGCTCGTTTCGGCCACCTGCACCTCGAGGCGCTGCAGAGGATGGCGCGGAACGGCATGGTGCAAGGACTGCCTGCCGTCGAGCCCACTGGAGAGCTGTGCGAGGCCTGCCTCGCAGGCAAGCAACGGCGAACGCCGTTCCCTCAGCAGGCGAAGTTTCGAGCGGAGGAGCCGCTCGAACTCGTCCACGCCGACCTATGCGGCGCGATCACGCCACCGACGCCAGCTGGACGGCGCTACTTCCTCCTCCTTGTCGATGACCACAGCCGCTTCATGTGGTTGGTGCTGCTCTCGACGAAGGACGAGGCTGCCGCGGCTCTCAAGCGCTTCCAGGCCGAGGCGCAGACAGAGGCACGCCGACAGCTGCGCACCTTGCGAACGGACCGTGGCGGGGAGTTCACGTCGTCCACGCTCGCCGCCCACTTCGCCGACACCGGTGTCAAGCGCCACCTGACGGCGCCCTACTCACCACAGCAGAATGGCGTGGTCGAGCGTCGCAACCAGACGGTGGTGGGCATGGCGAGAAGCATGATGAAGGCGAAGAACTTGCCCAGTTTCTTCTGGGGTGAGGCGGTGACGACGGCCGTGTACGTGCTCAACCGCTCCTTCACACGCAGTGTCGAGGGGAAGACACCGTACGAGGCGTGGTACGGGAAGAAGCCGTCGGTCGAGCACCTTCGTGTGTTCGGCTGCGTCGCCCATGTCAAGAGCGCGCGGCCACTCCTTCGCAAGCTTGATGACAGGAGTACGCCGATGATTTTCATCGGGTACGAGCCTGGCTCCAAGGCGTACAGGGTGTACAACCCAGTCACCCGCCGCGTGCACATCTCCCGCGACGTGGTCTTCGACGAGGGAGAAAGCTGGGACTGGAGCAAGGATGGCTCGGGAGCAGAGGACTTGGGTGAGGAATTCGTCGTGGAGTACACCTTTGTGCCCAATCCCACCTCAAGGCTGGAAGATCTGGAGGAAGGGAGCGAGCAGACACACTCAGCCTCGCCCCCAGCCACTCCTTCAGCTCCATCGCCATCACAACAGGACGCCGCCGCTTCGCCGCCACCAGGGGTGGAGTTTGCAACTCCACCAGCTGTCCCTGATCCCTCTCTGGTGGATGGAGAGGACGATGGGGAAGAACACCGATACCGCCGCGTTTCGGATCTGCTCGGCGACGACCTCGCTCCACCAGGCCGTGCTGAACGTCTGCTGCTCACCACCGCCGACGAGCCAAGCAGTGTGGCTGAGGCCCTGCAGGACGCGAGCTGGAGCAAGGCCATGGAGGAGGAGATGGGCTGCATCGAGGAGAACGAGACCTGGACCCTCGCTGACCTGCCGCCAGGCCACAAGCCCATTGGGCTGAAGTGGGTCTTCAAGGTCAAAAGGGACGAGAACGGCACCGTCGTGAAACACAAGGCCCGCCTCGTCGCCAAAGGGTTCGTGCAGCGGGAGGGAGTTGACTTCGAGGAAGTCTTCGCCCCCGTCGCACGGCTTGACTCCGTGCGGCTTCTCCTCGCCGTCGCCGCACAAGAGAGGTGGGAGGTGCACCACCTCGACGTGAAGAGCGCCTTCCTCAACGGGGAGCTCAAGGAGGAGGTCTACGTCGCGCAGCCGCCCGGATTCGCCAAATCTGGATCGGAGGGGAAGGTACTCCGGCTGCACAAGGCCCTGTACGGCCTCCGACAGGCACCGCGGGCATGGAACGCCAAGCTGGACACGAGCCTCGCGAGGCTTGGCTTCATCAAGTGCCCCTCCGACCATGCCGTGTACGCGCGCACGAAGAACGGCGGGAGGCTGCTCCTCGGCGTGTACGTCGACGATCTGATCATCACCGGAACCTCGACGGCCGCCATCGGTGAGTTCAAGCAAGAGATGACCTCCCTGTTCCGGATGAGCGATCTGGGCCTCCTGTCATACTACCTCGGCATCGAGGTGACACAAAGGCCTGGTTGCATCCGGTTGGGGCAGGCAGCTTATGCAGAGAAGCTGCTCGACAGAATGGGCATGAGCGATTGCAACGCGACGGCGGCTCCGATGGAGCTGCGGCTGAAGCTGAGCAAGAACGGCACCGGCACGGTGGTAGACCCCTCACTCTACCGCAGCGTTGTGGGGGGGCTGCGCTACCTCGTCCATACCCGGCCAGATATCTGCTTCACAGTGGGTTTTCTGAGCAGGTTTATGGAGAAGCCGACGAGCGAGCACATGGCGGCGGTGAAGCATCTGCTGCGCTACATCGCCGGCACGAAGACCCTCGGGTGTGAGTACACGCACCAGGAGGGCAAGGTCAGGCTGGTGGGCTACAGCGACGCCGACCACGGCGGCGACATTGATGATCGCAAGAGCACTAGTGGGGTGCTGCACTTCTATGGGCAGAGCCCCGTTTCCTGGCAATCGTCGAAGCAGAAGATCGTGGCTCTCTCCTCGTGCGAGGCGGAGTACGTCGCTGCTACGAGCGGTGCGTGCCAGGGGATCTGGCTCAGGCGACTCCTGGGCGAGTTGCTTGGCCACGACGACAGCGCGACCGAGCTTCGCGTCGACAACAAATCAGCGATCGCGCTGACGAAGAACCCGGTCTTCCACGACCGAAGCAAGCACATCCAGATCAGGTTCCACTTCATCCGCCAATGCGTAGAGGATGGCGACATCGACGTCCAGTACGTACGCACGGCGGACCAGCTCTCCGACGCTCTGACAAAGTCTCTTGGCCGTGTCCAGCTCCAGGAACTGCGACGGCGAATTGGCATTGTTCAGGTGAAGGACATCTAGATTAGGGGGAGTTTGTTGGTTAATCTAGCTGTTAGCTTAATTCTCTTTGTCAGTTTCGTCAGTTAGCACTGTCACCTGTTCGACAGTTAGGTTAGTTTGGTTTCAGCTATCTTTTAGGAACAGATAAGCTAGGAATTGGTCTTGTGCTTGACCAGATCTCCTCGTTGCCTGGACGTGGGATGGCACGTTCAAGTAGTGGGCATCAAGGAGGTTGTGCACTTCCCTTTGTTTTGCTAATAAAAGGAGAAACCAGAAAAGCTGCAATCAGATTGCACGCAGCACAAACACCTCGCCTCTCTGTTCTTTGTTTCTCAGGTTTTTGGATCGTGAGATTGAGAGAAGAGAGGCTACAATTGCTCCATGATGTACAGTTCACTGCCTGCATCCGAGACCCCAAACTTGGCCTCGAGAGCAGCCCACATGTCCTTGCCATTAGTAAAGGACATATAGGGTTCAATAATGTTCTCTCCAAGTACAGATAACAGAGCAGCCCTGAACAGCCTGTCAGTTTTTTGAAAAACTTGCTCCTGAGCAGGAGTAAGCTCTCCCTCAGGCTTACCAAGAGTGGCGTCATAGCAGTTCATGTTTTCAAACCAGAGAACTGCTCTCGCGCGCCATCTCTTGTAGTGAGTACCCTCAAAAAGGGGCGGCTTCACAGATGCGACAAAGCCACTTGGGGTAAATTGCCTATAATAAGGTTTTTGGATTGTTGAGAAAATTAGCAATTTACCAAGTAATTTAGACAAAATAGACCGCAAGAAAAACATGACTAGATTAATGGAAAATAAACAATGTATGTAGGTGAAGAAAGATAATGAAAACACATTCGGAGAGATTGATCCATATATTATAGGTGCTACACAAATAGAGAGCATGGTGGTGATCTGAACAAGATGAAAGAAAACACCATACAGCTGTGCGCCCGCGTTGGCATTGACGTTGTCGTTTTCAGCCATGTCGTCGAGGTAGAGACTGCTGATGTCGGGGAAGAAGTCCTCGTCGGGGAAGTGGTCGTCGAAGTCCGTGATGAAGTCAGTAGTCGCGTTGATAGCGCTCCCCAAAAACCTTATCGCCCTTCTCCCGTACAGGACTCGAAGAAGCGGGGTTTCGGAGGCCTACTGTCCCGGATCGCGGTGCACGCCGCAAGACGGCATGGAGAAGAACCTGTAGCAGCGCAGTGCTATGGAAAGCGTTTGCAAGAACCTGTACATGAGGTGAGGAGCGACCTCCCTTTTATAGGCACGGGCAGGCAGGCGAACAGACGGCGACGGGAGATGAGATGAACAGTCAGTGGGAGGCGAACCGAGGAGACAGCAGTCGGAGCCGAACGGCCCTAATAAAAACCCACTAGCAAAAATTCGTTCCAGCTTTGTGCAACCGTTCAGATTATTTCCCATTCACGCGCGGCAAAAAGATAGAGAAGCTCTCGGCTCGAGGCATTCCCGCAACCCGCGGCGTGTCGTGTCGTGACGAACGAGCGAGGAGGAGGAGGAGTGCGCGAGGATTCCCTCTTGTTCTCACTTACATACAAGTGCTAGAACATCTCTCCTTATAAACCACTCCAGCTCTCTCTCAACTAACAATGTGGGACTAAACATTTGTCCCGCCTCTTGCCATGCATGAATGGGCTACATGGGCCTCTAGGATTTTCAGAAATTATTGGAATGGAAAAATTGGACTGGGCTATTTTGGGCCAAAATTCCAACACTGTATAGACCATGAGGAATCAAGCAGTCAACTAGGCCATCAATCTCAAAGCGATGATTTTCTTGTCCAGAAGTGGTGGCTGCGATAGCAAGATACCCAGTGTGAACTTACAGAGAAGGCGTCGCACTCGTAGATGTGCAGGTACGTGATGGGCTGCGCCCATCTCGCCGCCCTCGCCGAGCCCTTCATGAAGCTCGATTCGAAGAACCCGTGCCCGCCGCCGTCCTCGAGGTTGTCGTCCCTGAGCCCGACATCCGCGGGACTGATCGTATCTGCACACACACGCAGTGCGCATCCACATTAGGCAGAGATTGCGCAGGTGGATAGAGCGGCCGTGGATAGGCAGATGGAGAGGGGGAGTGGAGGGTACCCATGATGGAGGATATGGCGCGGACGGCGCTGGCCGGAGGAGGGGAGGGCGGGGCGGCGGAGGAAGGGGAGGGGAAGGTGCGCTTGCAGAGCTCGTACAGGGTCTGCACCCGTGACGACGGCAGCCGCGTGGGCACGCCCCACGCCATTAGGACGGGCGCGGGGGTTGTATTCTCCGCCTCCCGCGCGGCTGGAGCTTGGATGTATACGGCGGAGCAGCGCCGCCGCCGCGAGCCCAGCAAGACGGCGAAGGTGGGAGGGGGAGGTTTCCGGGGCGAAACGATAACGATTTTTTCGGGCTCGGGCGCCCACTTTTTCCACTGTTCTGTGCGTTCCCGTGCACACCCCCGTCTGGACAATTTCCTACTCATTGCTACTAGTTTTTTTTTTTTTTTTTGAGACTTATTGCTACTAGTAAAAGATCTAGAGTGTGCCATTCAAACAATCTAGGTTAGGATGTACAATGCTACAGAAATTATCTTTCTCTTACCCCTTCACATCATGTGGAGAAGACAATAGCTATAACGTGTGCAATGCATTATCTTTTATTGTCATTATTTATAATTAATAAGATTTTTTTTTTACAAAATCACTTTGCTATGAGAAGACATGTGATACAATTGTAAAACTGGCCTTCTCTTATTATCTAAGGGAGTATCCCTTAGCTAACCGAAGACACCCTCTATTTTCTCTCCTCCAACTCACCAAAAATCCTGCGTAGTTGTTCTAAGAGAAGCATGACGTCACCCCATTGTACATACCCAAGTATCCTGAGTTTAAACCTAGGTTTGACACTTTGGTGTCTCATAAATGCGAAATATTTTTTTGCAATGGAAGGTGACGTTCTTGTTGATATCGAGGCGTCTATGATGACTTCGTCACTCTCAAGACCCACCAGATTAGTTTTTAGTACTCAATTTCTCGAAGGTGCTTATATGGGTAGGTGTGCGTGAGTTTATAGCAAAATCTAACCCGTGTGCAATGCCTCGCGTGCCTGGCACGACCCAACACACCAAGGCCCATTAAATCGCGGGACGTGCCATGCCGGTACAGGTGCCGCGCCTTGCGCCCCGGGCACGACTCCTTGGCTAAACATCTCGGCATATGGCTCATTTGGTACGCGTTCTTGTGCGACGAGAGTCTCCGAGCGAGGAAGGATTCCTCGAAAAAAAATTCTAATCGAGGAGGCATGGAAACGGCCAAAGGAGGCATGGCGGCGACCAGAGAAGGCAACTGGGACTACGGAACATTCGATTAATCTCGGTTGGCAAGCGGCGGCGGCCGAATACCAACCGGTGGTCAGATCCCCAAGCAGCGGCGACCGAATGCGGGTTAAAGAAGATGCTACCGGGTGGCTCCCCTCAAGGCGACAACCAGATCCGGGTGATTCTGGTGGGCTAGAGGGACACGAGCTTGGGTGCGGGAGACGCGGGAATGGTGACAACTAGCATGCATCCTGATTCCCGACCGAACCTGGCGTGCCCGCTGCGTGCTATCGCGGGCCAAAGCCTTAACGGGGCTTGCCGGGATGACCTGCATGCTCGAGGCCGCGACACAAGCACGACTACGGCATGCCACAAGACGGCACGTGCCCGTCTAGCCACATACGATGCTAGGTTGGTGCCGAGTCGTTTTCGCGTGCTTCGGGCCGGCACACTAAAAGCCCGGCCCGTTGGCTAGGTTTGTTGTCTTCCAACCCACACCTCTGCTCTCTATATGGCAACTGGGACACTAACCACTGGTTATTGCTCAACCATAACCATCCCCGTGTAGGAAATTTTTCTCCGTCCCCATCCCCACTAACTGTCATGAGGCCAGTTTTTTTACCATCCCATCTCCATCGGGTAAAAAAATAACCATCGGTTAACCATCCCCGCTTTAGCTAGTAACTATGAGCCCAAAATAAAAATGACAATATGGTAGGATGACGAGGCTGGCTGGATCAGGAGTTTAGAAAGGAGAGGCGAGCATTTGGGAGTTGGGATTTGGGAGCTATGGCGGTTGGGGACAGGAGGGGAAATGTGAGCATAATATGATTAGGGTTTTCTGGTATCTATACATACATATCTTGTACCCTAGTGCCATATGTCATGTGCCTAACGTCGATTTCACGGTTATCGGGTATGGATAGTGGTAACACAAACCCATCTCCACCTTGCCTAACGGGGAGAGTTTGCCTCCAATAGAACTCCCACGGAGATGAAGTACTAACCAAAACCATCCGGCCCCTAATAGGTGAATTAACCACCGGGGGATCGGGGAATGGGGCCCATTGCCAAATTGACTCTGCTCGATCCAATCTAATGGGATGTGGTCAAACCTTGGTGAATCACATTTGTCGCCTAATTCGATCCCTGTTTGGGGCCGCACGGGCATGGGGTGTTCTTGGCTGGCCTGGTTACTTCGTGTGATTCTGCCATGAACTGCCTTTTTTTGGTTTAACTTTTTTGTTTTTGGTTTTCTTGTTTTTCTCCAGGTTTTTTCACCTCTTTTGAACTTGTTTAAGCCTGAACATTTTCCAATTTTTAACAATTTTTGAAGTTTAAACATTGCTAAAATTTCAACATTTTTAAATTTAAATATTTTAAAAACTAAATAAAATGAAAATGAAAAAACCAAGGACCATAAACCGGGGTAGCGATCGATCGATCGCAGTCGAAGTTGCATAGGAAAAACCGAAGCAAGCGAACGACCAGAGCTCCTTCGATTCATAGGATGAAAAAAAAAAGAAATATGAAAAACGTATGATTGGGATGACATTTCTACTTGAATTTTATGCGAAGTTGAAATGTGTTTGATTGTAACAAAGGATTTTTCCATGAGATAAGATCTAATTTTTTTAATAAAATTAGTTTTTATAAAAGTTATGTTCCTATAAATCAAACAATCTATGTAGTTTTTTTTCATAATCTTCAAATTCTAAATAATTCATGTACAAATCCAATGAATCACACGCTCCGAACAATCCCTCAAACCTTCGCCGTCCTTCGCCCGCGTCCCGCCGCCGTCCTTCGCCCGCGTCCCGCCGCCACACCGCCTCGCTCGCCGTGATCCGCGTCTCTGGTTGCCGCGCTGTCCTCTGGCCGCCAGGTGGTACCCATATTCTTTCCTGGCCTGGCCACAGGCACCGCAAATCGCAACCTCTGCCTCTCCCTTCTTTCTACAGTTTTTTTTTTTTGTTACAAAAGCGATGCAGATGATGTGATTTCCGATGTATACTACAGACTGTAGGTTGCAGAATCAGATCGGGGTCCACTAACTGTACTACTGTAGAGCTTGGATAAAGGGAGAAGTAAGCATTTGAAGGATCGGATTATTTGTTGTACGACCTCATGCTCCAACTGCCGCTGGGCATCAGGTACATAATACTCTTTTTTTTCTTCTTCATTTCAACAAGGGAACGCTGCCTAATCCTGATTTTCCACTACAGACCTCATCAGCTACAAGTGTTGGTGGGGCAAAAGTATACACACTCTAGATTTTTCGCAATATATTTTGCATTGGGTGGTGATTTTTGCATCTGGGAATGCTGTGATGAAGTCTGCTAAACTGATGCTGCGCCTCAAGTGGATAGATTTTGATCCTGGCCCGCGGAATTGAAGCTGACCACGCTTTTGCATCCGTCCTCAGAGTTCCGGTGGAAGGACTGCCCTACTGCCCCATGGTTTTCAGATGGTTGGTCTGTCTACCATAACTTTCAGTTGTCTAACCTTAACATTCAGTTCAGTTCAATCACTGGAGGCCGGTTGTGCTTTGTCACTGACTGTTTTTTTTTTTTCGCAATGTGGGTGTGATTGATTCTTGATCCTCCTGGTCTTAGCTATGGAAGGAGTGCAACAACCGGATAATCAAATCCAAAGCTGTCAATCGCCCCGGATCGTTGAAGTTATCGCCGACGAGCTGCGCAAATGCAGAAGAGCTGGTCTTATTAGCATGAAGTGAATTCTTCCAGACTAGATCCTCTTCTTCTGCCAGTCTAGCTATTTAGCTAATTTTGTACAGTTCTCTAAGAGCATGTCTAACAGGCCCCGTATTTTTTCGCCCCGTAAAACCCGAGTAGAGGGCCCTGTATCCGGATTTCACCGGCCAAAAACTCGGACGAGCTAGCAGAGCCCGTATCCCCACCCCGTAAAACAGAATGTTTTACGGGGTGGGGATACGGGCTCTGCTATGTTTTACGGGGTGGGGATACGGGCTCTGCTAGCTCGTCCGAGTTTCCGGCCCCTCAAAACAGGGTTTTAGACACCAATTTGCACAACAATTTCACATCAAACACACATCCAAAATATATGATGCATAATTCATGCCTTGGTCCACTCCGGTGCACGCATCCATCCCCACCTTGCTCCAAGCACGGACCAAGATGACGTCCTCGATCTCGCTGTAGTTCGCCGTGCGTGGCTTCGGCGTCGACGAAGAACCGGCGGCAGCCGATCAACCTCAACCACCTCCTCCTCGTCACCCTCATCCTCCTCCTCCTCATCAATCTCTTCAACATTGCACTCCCCATCGAATGCACCGATACCGGCGTCCAAATTCACCGCGGAATCGTTGAGCATGTCCAAGTACGATGTTGTGGACTCAACATCGAACACCTTGTCTACGTCGATGGTGGTTGGCGGCGGCGCGGGGCGCAACGGCCGGAACGGGAGGAGGAGGGGTCGTGACCTTGGAGGCCGGCGGAGGCGCGAGGCCGATGCGGCTGATTGCCTTGGTCCGCACCTTGGCCGGCGCCACACCCCTCGGCCCGGCGGCCTTGGTCTTCACCCGGCCCGTCTTCTTGGCAGCCGGCCGCCGCGCGATCGGCGGCCGCCGCCGGTGCTTCGAAGAATTGCTTCGGATCCTCTTCCTCTTCGACGGGATGGTGGAGGCGATCATGGCCGACACGACGCCGGCGGCCGGCGGACCTCCGACGGGGACATCAACCACCGCGCCCGAAGGAGGTGTACCGCCGGCGGTAGGCGGCTCTTGCGGACGGTCCATGGCGGCCGGATCCGGCCGGAATGGCGCGGGGAGGAGATCGGGCGGCGGCGGCTTGGCTTCAGCGAAATGCTTCCCGCGTGGAGGGGCGATAGTGGTTTCGCCCACTATCCCCGCTCCCACCCCGCACAAGTAGGGGCGAGACCCGCCCCGTAAAAGAAAACAAAAAACGATTCGGGACCGTTTACGGGGCGTGCTAGACGGCCGGGTAGAGCCGAAACCCTCAAATCGGCGGTTATTATACGGGTTTGCCCCTTTTACGGGGTCTGTTAGACCTGCTCTAACCTCTTAACGGGGAACTTTGCAACTCTCTTCTTAATCAATATCAATCAAAGCTGCCTGTTTTCGTCAAAATAATGTTTGCAACACTCGAAAGGAAATAATGTTTGTTAAAACAGACATCCATTATTTGGGAGGAAAAACAACATCAAGTTAACCTAGAACATATGGGAAAAGTGTGGTAGCGCACCTGCGCTTCACGCACGCCTATTGTCGCTGTCCATGCTACCTCGAGATGAGGAATCGGTCCTTCGCGTGCAGGTTCTTAGCAGCGCCACTTTACTACCGCTGGTCACTAATTATCGGCGATTTGCACAAAAATAACCCAAAAGTGAAAGAAAAGCACAGAATGACCCTCCGGCGAAACTATTTCACCAATCTAACCTTTTTGTGTGGCGCCTCCCACGGGCGCCACACATGCCCATGTGGCTCCCCCCTCGGCGCCACCACCCAACGTGGCCCCTCGTCGCAGCCGTGCGCCGATCCGACGTGGCAGCATGTGTGGCGCCCCTCCCAACGGCGCCACACATGCACCTGTAATTGCCCAAAACATACTGTGAGACACTTAAGTGGATGTGTGGCTGTTGCGGTCAAAACCCACCGGCGGGCAGCGACGGGCAACACAGTAGAGCCGGGAACAACCTAGGGGCCGGCTGGTCCCTCCGAGCGACGGCCCGCAAAGCCGGTACACGTCCGATGCGATGCAAGGCGTGCCACCTGACCTATACCTAGTCGGAAGGTGATGGAGATGCCTCGCTTAGTTTCCTGCATGGCATACACGTAAACATTAAATACGAGCCTCGATCGGCTCTCAGGTTATCCTGAATCGGCTCGGAGCCGATCCACCCATGATTCGTACGGTGCACGAATATATGGTGGTCCTGCTTGATCAAGATAAAGCTAATGCGATCTACGACGATTTAGGGTTTTCACCGCATAATCGGATCATCCTACTCACGATTGGGCCTCGCGCCACGCACGGTGATCGTAAGCCATCCTAGATAGGGCCTAAAAACCAACACGAGGTTGATCCCCGGAACATCCTGGACTAGCAAACGACACCCTACGTGCCGGGATCCTCCAACCCTTTAAGGCCTAACTATTGCAGATATTAAACTAATCCTTGAAGAACAAGGAGCAACCGTAACGGATCGGATCTACTAAATAATGATCAAGGGGTGCCGCCCTACACCTAAGATAGGTGTAAGGGCGGCTAGACATGCAAGGGTTGCACTACGATAGCATGTTATACGAAGAACTATGCTAACCCTAACACATCTATGATAACTACGTTGCTCGCCATCAAAAGGCTTAGTACGAGCAACGCATGAACAACATAAAGCTTCTGATGCGATCTAGGCAGCATGATGCTTACCGGTAGAAACCCTCGAGACGAAGGAGTTGGCGATGCGCCGAGATTGATTGGTTGGTTGAACGTTGGTTGTTGTTTATTTCATAAACCCTAGATACATATTTATAGTCCAGGGGACTTTCTAATTTAGGCGTGCACCTACCGTGCACGGGTCAAACTCTATCTTCTAATCTAAGATGCGATCTACTATATTATACAAGGGCAAACTAGCCCAAACTTCGCATATAAGGCCGATTCACGTATTTCTTCATTATATAATCTTCAAGCCCATCTTGATCGCGACCCACCTCTGACTTGGTCAAATTCTGGTGATAACAGTGGCGCCCGTGGCATCGGCGCCACACATCGAGCCTCGCAAAACGGCTAAGTCCCAGAGGATTTATCTCACAGTATGTTTTGGGCAATTACAAGTGCATGTGTGGCGCAGATGGGAGGGGCGCCACACATGCTGCCACGTCGGATCGGCGCACCAGCTCAGCGACGAGGGGGCCACGTCGGCTGGGTCGGGGCGCCGGCGGGAGGGGGAGCCACATGGGCATGTGTGGCGCCCGTGGAGGGGCGCCACACAAAAGGGTTAGATTGGTGAAATAGTTTCGCCGGAGGGTTAGTCTGTGCTTTTTTTTTCACTTTTGGGTTATTTTTGTGCAAATCGCCCTAATTATCAGCATGCAGCAACTGTAGCATAGAAGTTGACTCGTCCCGGCAGTTTCTCTTACTTCAGCACTGTACTGTAGCATAGGCTTTGTAGACAAAGTTTGTCTTTGTACTGCCTTGCCACATGCTCTTTCCAGCGACAACAATAGTATTTTTGTGTTCTTCCGCTACAATAGTTGCAGCTACATTTTGTCCGTGGAAAACAAAAATATGAAATAAAAATCACAGGAGTTGGTTTATGCTTTTGTGAGATGATTTAGCATACACTTAGAGTTGTGTCAATATTTCGAACAAATCAAATGGTCCCTAAAAGTCAAAACAAATACGTCAACTAGGATCTGGGCAAGTGCCTCCACGGCTGAGCATTCTCGTTTTCTTCTATCAATCATTTTTCTTCTATGCTTATGCAGAAAAATTGCAGAGAGAGAAGAGATAGAAAGAAGCACTCGGCGCATGAACAGAGCAAGAGAGAAAAAAGAAACCTCACGGGAGTTGGCTTTAGAGAGAGAATATGACAAAAATAGAGCACACGTGAGTCCCCATGCAATTTATCTCTACTCCCTTGTCTTCACTTCTTGTCTTCACTTTATGTCTCAATGCATGTACAGTAGCCTATATGATGTACAGAGATCACAGAGTAAGTCACAGGCAAACACACATGCAACTAGCTACTGTACATAGGGTGCGCATAGCGCACCTGCTCCAAAAAACCACACTCGGAACATATTTGAAGGTTGAAATTGAAACTTCACATTAAGACGAAAGACATCAAAATATACGGATGTAGAGCTTCACTAGTGGAAAAACGCTGATCAATACCGGTTCCAGAGGGCCATTTGCACCGGTTTAGCAACCGGTATAAAATATCCGGTGCAAAAGGCCCCCCCCCTTTCCTACCGGTTCCTTACGAACCGGTATAGATGGCCCTCCACGTGGGCGCCCAGGAGAGCGCACGTCGATGGACCTTCCGGTTTGTACTACAAACCGGTGGCAAAGGTAGGCTGCCTCGGCAAAAAATTCAAGAATCTCTGCCGCGGCAGAGAATTCAGGTTTAGGTTTCTGCAGGGGTTTAGGGGTATCGGAGCGTTTCATATCGCGTCGATGCACCGGAAATGCGTTTGGGTCAAGGTGATGCATATAAAGTTGGTGCATATAATATAACACACATGTAATTGCATAAGTAGTACTCTCCGATGCAAATCAAGTCGATGCACCATAGTACAAGCATGAAGATCGATCTATTACACACATGTACCATAGTGGTACACTCCGAGTCAAACTATATATACACACAAAGCAATCGAGGAGCTGGAGAAGATCTTTATGCATAGTGGTACTCTCCGGATGGTGGTATGACTTCCCGAAGGAAAAATCCCGCCAATTCATCGCCGATTGCTTTGAAGCGCTCCTCGATTCCGATCTTCTCCCGCTTTCTTCTCAACTGTAAAAGAATAAGATGAATACATGAGCTATGTGTGTTATATCAAATCACAAATCAAACAATTATTAAAACTCAGCACAACTTATGGTAAGAAAATAAAGTTGTGAATATTATTTTCTACCTCTCTTTCATTATTCGCTCTCTCGCTGACAATTCTGTGGATGTACTCGCAAACGTAGTATCCACATAGATTAGTCCCCGGTGGTTGTTTTGCGCATTTCTGTACAAGAATATAATTCAGTCAAACAATAATGAAGTATGATAAAGGTGTGTGGACCTAGGTAGTACTACTTACTTTGTTCGCACGCCATATCAGCTTCGGTTTCCAATCATGGGACTTCCTTGATGAAAGTTTCCCATACGCTGCCCGACAAAAGAAAATGCACAAAAGAGTTATCAATCAGTTGATATCAGGAAACTAACAAAAAACCGATAAGAATTTGAATTACCTTTTGAGCATAAGAAAACAAGACTTGTATTGTATAGGCTCTTTGGTTAGTGAGTCAAAGACTTCAACTTCTCCTTCGTACATTTTAATGACGATAAGAATAAAGTGAAACCTGCGCACGTTTAAATATGTAGTGTCATATATATAAGTGAGCAAAATAGAATGTGTTATAAGAGAGTAACACTCACTGGAAGTTGTAAAAGTATTGTCTTTTTGTCACGTTGTCGCTTCAAAAACCTTAGCAAAGTCTCCGGTGTATCCCTGTTATAGAGGGGTTCTTCTATGGTCTTGACATGCATTGTGTCCGGGTCAATGAACCCAATGTCCTTGATTTCATCCCTTTTGCATTCGAGCATCTTCAATCTGCATAACATAGCGCACAAAAGATTATAATTTGCAGATAATCAAGGAGCTGAGCTAAAGACTTCTCAAATTATATAAATAAATAACTTACAGACAATAGCAACTGACGATAGATTTGTCGAGGGCCCGAAGATTGTATAACTGGAAAAGCTCGGAGAAGTCAACGCTCACAGAGTATTCTTGGAAGTAGTGCTCTTCCTTAACTCGCACCATGATAGTCTCCATCCCTCCCTTTGCGGCAACACCGTACCACGTATGCAAGTTACGCATACTTGTTGGTAGCTTCCTGAGATTCTCGACCAAATCTTTCCCTTGAACATATTGATATACTACCTTAGCCATGGCGTAATCGGTTGAGATTTGTCGAGAACTTTGAACGGCCTTCTCATCAAACACCTTTAGAGGGGGGACCGATTTAACGGGTTGTTCTCCGAGCTGGTAGACTTGGTGTATCCCTTTTATCTCCCTGATACCCGAGCTGGTAGTGGGGTTTTTCGCCTCCATCATTTGGTCGTACGACCTTTCAATAGAACGCCTATAGTCAGATGGCGGCGATGGTTCAGGGTTATACAGATTCTCGACTGTACGATAAACCTTCACCGGATCTAGTGTCTTCTCAAAAGGTATCTCTGGCTCTTTCTTAGCAAAAAAGGCCCTCCGCCTCAACGGCTTCCTGGTTTTCCTCGGGAGTTTTTTCCCAAGGTAACTTCTCAATAGGCGGCAGTGGTTTCTCCTTTCTAGATCTCTTCTTAGGCGGCGTACCATTCCGCTTACCGGCGCTGTCTTACGCGGAGGATCTCGAGGTGGTGGACTCATGCTGGGGTCCCTCTCAGGTAGGTATGGACTTTGCTGCTCATGTGGACTGCTAGGAGGAGGAGTCGAAGGCCTTTGATGCTCATGTGGACTGCTATGAGGAGTCGGTGGCCTTTGCGGATGACGACGTACTTCTTCGGCCATAGGGCGAAACCGTGCTTGACATCGGCAAGTGTCCTCTCATCGTCACCTCTAGGAATATCAAGCTCCACTGATTCAAAAGTCGGAACAACTTCATCCACCCCGACACGAACACAGCCAGGTGGAATGGGCATATGGTGGTGCGTTGCTCCTTCTTCACTTGGGTAAACATAACCGACCGCCACCTTAACGGACGCGGTCCTGAATAACATATAGAGCTCGCAATCTGTCTTCTCCGTGACATAATCCACGGGGTAGCTTCCTCCACACCCGTCAAGATGCGTGGAACCCACACTGCTTCTTCGCCGAGATGGGGCGGCATCGGCTTGAGGATCCTGTAGGAACATCGGCTGGTCGTGGCCTCTGATTTTTCTCAAGCGCCTCCACCCTAGTTAACAATTCCGTTACAATGTGGCGTCCTTCTTCTTCTTCCGCGAACGGCTTCTATAAGTGTCGGCGGGGAACGCTTCCTTCATGGTGAGACCTGGCGAGCTCGTACCCGTCCAACGTGTTCAGGATTCCCAGAGCGAGTGTCAGCTCGTCATTCTCTCTATCGGGAATGTACTCTCCCTTTCGAACCTGTTCAATTGCAGCTACAAGCTTCGGTACGATTTGCTCAATCTTTTCCTTCCATTTTCCCTTCGCAACGATCAGCCCTGTCTTTGGGTCCAACCCTGCCCCATGCGCGAACAACCAGAACTTGGACCGTTCGGGCCAGTCCATGTCTGTGGAGTGATTCCTGCAGCCATCGGTTCATTTTCATACGCTATCCACCTCGGAATGGCAGTCTTGTAGCCACCTGACCCCATATGATGCCAAATTGTCTTCTTTGCAGCATTTTTCTTATTTGTGACCGATCGAGACACAAAAGTAGACGATTGCTTATACCTCTTAAATTCTTGCCAGTGATCCTTTATCTTCACTAGATTATCATCGAATACTGGATCTTCATTCTTATATTTGTCCCATAAATTTTTCTTCCAAGTCTGGAATTGTATGGCCATCTTCTTGAGAGTCCATTCCTTGACTTTATTCTTCTGGCCTTCCGTCATGTCTTCCGGTAGGCTGAAGCGTGTCAGCAGAGTTTCCCAAAGAAACTTTTTCATCGCGTTGACATAACTAGCTTCATTGTCCGCTTTCTTCGGCTTATGCCACTCTCGAATGCTGATCGGTACATGGTCCCTAACAAGAACTCCAGCTTGACTTGTAAATTTGGTGCAGTGATCTTTGGGATGCACCGGTTCACCATTATCCTTAAATGCCGTGAGGGCTAACCTGCCCTCGCCCTTTAGAACTCGCGTCGGGCCTCGTTTTGTTTTAACAGACTTGCTCGATGTTCCAGAAGGCTAATAGAAAAATTATTCGTTAATAAGTGAAATACAAATAAATGAATGCATCTAGTGATATGAACATAGACTTGATACATAAATATACACCTCGGCGGAGTTTGTTATGGAAACTTCGTTGTCTCTTCTAACTTGTTCGGACTCAAGTCCCTCGAAATCATTCGAAAGTCGGCAAAATCTGTTTCATCTCCATCAGCCCCACGGGCACTCTCATATATCAATTTCTGCACCGCTTCTTCCCCCTCCTCATCTCGGACGAAGGTGCCGTCCGCCATAGCTCAATGTCACTACAAAAATTAAGAAAGCAATTATATTTCATTAACAATTGAAATGAAAAAAGCAAAAAATCCCTAACCCTAACACTCGGCGCTCTCCTCTCGCTCTTCTCTCTTTTTCTCGACCCTAACCCTAACACTCGGCGCTCTTCCTCTCGCTCTTCTCTCTTTTTCTCGACCCTAACCCTAACACTCAGCTGAACTCACGTAACGTCTAGAGATGCTAGTACGCTACAGGCCCTGATCAATGTTTATAACTGCATCAATGCTAGAGTTCCTCCAATCTGTACATGAAATAGCTACACTTCCATTAGACCGGCACCACGATGCATAAGAGAAAGAGAAATCAACACAGGTTAATAAATTTTGGGTCGGCCCAAAATACCCATTGGGCCAACGAGGCCACTGACTATTTTGTGGCCTCACAAATTGGCCCCGAGGCCACAAGGGCCGGGTCCATTTTCACTTGCTCGTCCTGCCAGCTGGGTGCGTGAAGGTAGGGAGGGGAGGCGGCAATGGCTCGGGTCCGACAGCTCCTGCTCGTGTTGGTCGTCCTCGCGTGCGCGGCCTCGGCGTCAGCGTCAGCGGGCGGTGCGCACCGGCACCATCGCAAGAGCAGGCCGTCGGCGCGGCTCCCGCTGGTTCCCGCAGCGCCGGGCGCGTCTCTCCCGGACCGCGCGCGGGCCGACCGGTTCCGCCACGCGTACATCTCCAGCAGGCTGGCGTCGACCTCCCCGCACCACGCCACGGCCGCCGCGCCGCCGAGACCTCGACCTCGACGTCCCCGGAGTCGTCGGCGTTCGCGATGCCGCTGACGTCGGGCGCGTACACGGGGACCAGGCAGTACTTCGTGCGGCTCCGCGTGGGCACCCCCGCGCAGCCCTTCGTGCTGGTGGCCGACACCGGCAGCGACAACGCCGTGCACGCGCCGTCGGCGTGTACTCCACGCCGTGCACGCGCGCTGGCCTCGGCATTACGTCGAACACGTTCACGGCGACGGCGAGATGGAGGGAGCGCAGCAGCTTCTGGACGGCGACGGCGACCTTCACGGCGACGGCGACCTTCTCGGCGCGCAGGCGATGGGAACGACAAGGAGAGACGCCGACGACGCGGTGCCGTGGTGGAGGACGACGTACCTGCGGCGGCGCGCGGAGAGAGGAGATGCTGGCCCGGTGCTGCGTGCGGACGACGACGGCGTGGTGCGGCGTGGCGCTGACGAGGGACGGCGGCGACGGCGTGGACGACGGCGACGGCGAGCGCGCGGAATCGGCGACGGCGTGGACGACGGCGACGGCAAGCGCGCGGAATCGGCGACGGCGTGGTCTGCGTGTGAGAAATTTGGGGGATTTGGGGGAAGTTGCCCGCGCGGCTAAGTGTGACATAGAGGCGACTTGGTGCCGCAACCCATAAAAGGCCTTTCGACGGCACCAACCGGTATGGTTTTTTTGTTTTTCTTTTGTTTTCTGTTTTCTTTTCTTTTGTTTTCTTTTCTATTTCTTTTTCTTCTTTTCTGTTTCTTTTTCTTTTCTGTTTCTTTTCTTTTCTTTTCCGTTTCTTTTTTTAATTTTCTATTTCTTTTCTATTTATTTTTTGTATTGCTTTTCTTTTTCTTTTTCTATTTCTTTTCTATTTATTTTTCTATTGCTTTTATTTTTCTTTCTGTTTCTTTTCTTTTCCTGTTTCTTTTTTTTATTTTCTATTTCTTTTCTATTTATTTTTTGTATTGCTTTTCTTTCTTTTCTTTTCTATTTCTTTTCTATTTATTTTTTCTATTGCTTTTATTTTCTTTTCTTTTCTATTTCTTTTCTATTTCTTTTCTATTTATTTTTTCTTTTGCTTTTCTTTTTCTTTTCTATTTATTTTCTATTTATTTTTCCTTTTCTTTTCTTTTTCTTTTCTTTTTCTTTTCTTTACTCGCCACGACGCCGTCCGCGCGGGAAGTTTCCCCGACGTCGCGCGGGAAACTTGCCCGCCACGATGCCGCGTGGGAGAAAAAAGGGAAAGGTGGGAATACAATTTTGTTACGATTGAACTCGAATTAAAAGTAGCTCAACTGAAAATTACAGGCCAGATTTGACTGTTGGAGTCATTCAGTCCATACTCGTGCCTAGCCCTATAGTACTCGCCACTGTAGTCGTCGTAGTCGCCGTCATCATCGTCGCTGGCATCGGGGTCGCGGTGTCGAACCTCGGCGGGGAGAGCACGCGTGGGCGGGACTGAGGGTAGCGCGGGGGCCACGTAGGCCATGACGCTCGAGAGTCCGGCCGCGCCACCACAGCCGACGGCCCTCGTTGAAGTTCGAAGGAGGCGGGCCGCCCTCCTCGTGCTGGCAAGCGCCCTCTCACGCCGATTGATGAAGAAGCTTTCCCAAGTCGGGCTGTAGTCGGGATGCCACTGGGGATTCCTCCGCTGCGCTGGCGTGAGCTCGAAGTAGTAGTGGTTCGTGATGGCCATCTCGCGCGCCACACCTAGAGGGACTGGAGGGACCGGTACGCCTCCGACGCTTAGCAACCAGCCGGTGGGACGCGGCCCGGCGGGCAGAGGGAGTCGAGGCGCGCCTCCGCCTCCCAGATATACGATGGAAGCCATGGGAGAGAATGATGAGGTTTGCAGATATGAGTCTAGATGTGATATGTAAATGGAGGCCAAGCCTACATATATATAGTGAAAAATGGCGGGATGACGGAGGCGGGAACCGGTGAAAAATAGGGGAAACCCTTTAGTACCGGCTGGTGGGTGCACTACTAAGGTGGTTTTCTGTCATGTAACAAAGCCGTCGGTGGGATAAGGACGCGTGGGTAACCTTTAGTACCGGGGTGCAACCGGTACTAAAGGTGGTTTTCTGTCATGTAACAAAGTCGGTGGGATAAGGACGCGTAACCTTTAGTACCGGCTGGTGGGTGCAACCGGTACTAAAGCTGTCGGCATGATAAGGACGCCCTGCTCGATGAGATAAAGCATGTAGCGCACGACGCCCTGTCGAAGGAAGAAGACAAAGTAGAAGCGGCGCCGTGCCTATAAAAGGAGCATCGCCATGGCAAGCAGCTCAACAAGCCAACATGGATGGAGAGTTTCATCCCCATGGATGGAGGAAAGGGTTGGGAAATCTCCCGTGGCGGAACTTCTCGAAGATGCCCTTGGTGCACACGACCTATGGCATCTTCGGAAGTTCCGCCTCGGAAAAATTTCCCTGGAAGCCCGTGAAAGACTCCATCTCCTCTAACAATGTTGTGGAAGGATAGGGAAATCTCCCGTGGCGGAACTTCTCGAATATGCCCTTGGTGCACATGCCCTATATATGGCATATTCGGAAGTTCCGCCTTGGAAAAATTTCCATGCAAGCCCGTGAAAGCTCCATTGTTAACATCATTACACAAAAGTGATTTCCATATTAAGATACACAAGTTATGATCCCTATCTAGCTAGTTTTCCGAGTTTTCTTCGTCTGTTTCCCTTTCTTCTGACTGCGACGCAACCATGGACAATCTTCATTATTTAAGATGATGCTTGGGTCAGTTTTCACCTTGAAGGGTGGAATATCATCAAACTTATTATAATCTTCTGACATGTCTGTCTTGTCCTCTACTCCCACGATGTTTCTTTTTCCTGAAAGAACTATGTGCCGCTTTGGCTCATCGTATGATGTGTCCTCTTGCCTTTCTTTTCTTTTCTTCGGTTTGCTAGACATGTCCTTCACATAAAAAACCTGAGCCACTTCACTGGCTAGGACGAATGGTTCGGTGTCGTACCCTAGATTCTTGAGATCCACTGTAGTCATTCCGTACGCGGGTCTACCTGCACCCCATCTTTCAGGTTGAACCATTTGCACCGGAACAAAGGGACCTTGAAATTAGGTCCATATTCAAGTTCCCATATCTCCTCTATGTACCCATAATATGTGACCTTCTTCCCATTGTCATCTGCTGCATCAAAGCGGACACCACTGTTTTGGTTGGTGCTCTTTTTATCTTGGGCGAACGTGTAAAATGTGTTCCCATTAATCTCGTACCCTTGAAAAGTCGATATAGTCGAAGAAGGTTGCTTGGCCAACAAGTATAGCTGCTCGTCATCAGTGGCATTCATGAGACGTGTTTGCAACCAACCGCCGAAAGTCTTCATGTGTTCTCCATCGATCCAATCTTCACGTTCCTCCGGGTATTTAGAGCGTAAGATATCCTTGTGTTCCTCTTTGTACGGAGCCACCAAGATGGAATTATGTAGAACTGTGTAGTGTGCTTGAGTGAAAGAATGTCCGTCCATACACGTTATTGCTTTCTTTCCTAGCGTGCCTTTTCCACGCAGTCTCCCCTCATAGCGTGATTCAGGAACACCGATCGGCTTAAGGTCAGGAATAAAGTCAACACAAAACTCAATGACCTCCTCTGTTCCATAGCCCTTGGAGATGCTTCCTTCTGGCCTAGCACGGTTATGAACATACTTCTTTAAGACTCCCATGAATCTCTCAAAAGGGAACATGTTGTGTAGAAATACAGGACCGAGAACGCCAATCTCTTCGACCAGGTGAACTAGGAGATGTGTCATAATATTGAAGAAGGATGGTGGGAACACCAACTCGAAGCTGACTAGACATTGGACCACATCCTTCTGTAAATTTTGTAGAGTAAGTGGATTGATCACCTTCTGAGAAATTGCATTGAGGAAAGCACATAGCTTCACAATGGGTACTCGAACATTTTCCGGCAGAAGCCCCCTCAATGCAACCGGAAGTAATTGTGTCATAATCACGTGGCAGTCATGAGACTTTAGGTTTTGAAACTTTTTCTCGACATGTTTATTATTCCCTTTATATTCGACGAGAAGCCAGACGGGACCTTGATGCTACTCAGGACTTCAAAAAAGATCTCCTTCTCTTCTTTGGTAAGAGCGTAGCTGGCAGGACCTTGATACTTCTCTGGATTCAGGTTGCTTCCTTCGTGGATACTTTGCTGGTCCTGCCGTGCATCCGGTGTATCTTTTGTCTTCCCATACACGCCCAAGAAGTTTAGCAGGTTCACGCAAAGATTTTTCGTCACGTGCATCACGTCGATTGCAGAGTGAACCTCTAAGAATTTCCAGTAGGGTAGCTCCCAAAATATCGACTTCTTCTTCCACATGGGTACATGTCCATCAACATTCGGAACAGATTGTCCGCCGGGACCCTTTCCAAAGATCACTTTTAAATCCTTGACCATATCATATATAACTTCCCCAGTAGGGCGGGTAGGCTTCGTCCGGTTATCTGCCTCACCTCCGAAATGCTTTCCTCTCTTTCTTACGTGATGTTGTTTTGGAAGAAATCGACGATGCCCTAGGTACACATTCTTGTTTCCTAAATATATAGTGTCAGTCTCACCTAAACAGTGTGTGCATGCGTTGTATCCCTTGTTTGACTGCCCTGAAATGTTACTAAGAGCAGGCCAATCATTGATGGTTACAAACAACAACGCCCGTAGGTTAAATTCCTTTTGTTCGTGCTCATCCCACACAGTACACCTTCGTCACGCCACAACTGTAAAAGTTCTTCAACCAACGGCCTCAGGTACACATCAATGTCGTTGCCGGGTTGCCTCGGGCCCTGGATGAGCACTGGCATCATAATGAACTTCCGCTTCATGCACAACCAAGGAGGAAGGTTATAGATACATAGAGTCACTGGCCAGGTGCTATGACTGGAGCTCTGCTCACCGAAAGGATTAAAGCCATCGGTACTTAGACCAAATCTTAAGTTCCTTGCGTCATCTGAAAATGACTTGAACTCTCTGTCGATTTTTCTCCACTGCGACCCATCAGCGGGGTGTCTCAGCATCAAATCTTTCTTACGGTCCTCTTTGTGCCATCGCAACAACTTGGCATGCTCTTTGTTTTGGAACAAACGTTTCAACCGTGGAATTATAGGAGCATACCACATCACCTTCGCAGGAACCCTCTTCCTGGGGGTGGACTCGCCCTCAACATCGCCAGGGTCATCTCGCCTGATCTTATACCTCAATGCACTACATACCGGGCATGCATTCAAATTCTCGTACTCCCCGCGGTAGAGGATGCAGTCATTGATGCATGCATGTATCTTCTGCACCTCTAATCCTAGAGGGCAGACAACCTTCTTTGCTTCGTACGTACTAGAGGGCAATACGTTCTCCCCTGGAAGCATCTTCTTTATTATTTTCAGCAACTTTTCAAATCCCTTGTCAGAAGTACCATTCTCTGCCTTCCATTGCAGCAATTCCAGCGTGGTACCCAGCTTTTTCTGGCCATCTTCGCAATTTGGGTACAACAGTGTCTTGTGATCCTCTAACATTTTCTGCAACTTCAACCTCTCCTTTTCACTTCCGCAGCTTATCTTCGCATCAAGAATGGCCCGACCCAAATCGTCATCGGGGTCATCAAAAATGGGCTCATCAAATATGGGCTCTTCTTCAGCTTCGTCTTCCCCCATTCTACTATCACCGTCTTCAGTGAACATAGGATAGTTGTCACTATCCTCTTCTTCTTCGTTGTCTTCCAATATAATCCCTCTTTCTCCGTGCTTGGTCCAACAATTATAGCTGGGCATGAAACCGTTCTGCAGCAGGTGGACGTGAATGGTCTTTGAGGTAGAGTAATCCGTCATATTCTTACAGGAACTACATGGACAATAGATGAAACCATTCGACTGCCTGTTTGCCTCAGCCACGTTGAGAAAATAATGCATGCCATTAATGAAGTCGGGACGGCACCGGTCACCGTACATCCATTGTCGATTCATCTGCATTTTATATGTATATCAAATATCATTAATTACACAACATCGTGGATATATGAGTGACAAACTAAATTAATATTCAAGTTCATCAGATAAAACTAAGTTTTTTTATAAAAAAGAAGAGGCTCACCGAGGTTGTACGGTGCCGGCTAGGGGACGACGCTGGCGATCGACGGCGGTAAGACGGGGATGATACTAATTAAAACCTACAAAATATACCATAATTTCAGCTCAAATTGATTATAAAAAAGTAAAATCCCTAACTTAGGAATTTCATCGAACACCTTGCTAGCACTAGAAAAATAGTACGAGTTAAAACTACCAAAGAGATGTGCAAAATTAGGAACGCCGGAAGAAAGGATGATAGTGCTAACCGTTGGATAGATGAATGCCCTTATTCTTGTTAAAATGGTGGAGAAAAATTAGTGATTTATTGGAGTGTGAGAGGTGCAAAAATTTTGTGTGTGAGAGGAAGAACAGGAAAGGAGCCGGCCAGGGGACGACCAGGGACGGGCTCGATGATGATATAGGGGGACCCTTTGGTACCGGTTCGTGTTACAAATCGGTACCAAAGGTCCTGCCCGGGCCCCACCAAGCGTCTGACAAATGGCCGAAGACATTTCGTACCGGTTCCTAACACGAACCGGTACGAAAGCCCTTTAAGAACCGGTGCCAATGCTCCTCGCACGCCTGAGCCCGCGAACCGGTGCAGATTGCCCCATTGGCACCGGTTCGTAAGGGAACCGGTACCAATGGCTTAGATGGATGCCCCATTTTCCACTAGTGCTTTAACAAAGCCCCAATGGCTGTAAGACTGAAACTTCACATTCATTTCAATTCCGGCTGGCTTGCATCGCACAATATATAGTGGGGGCGAATGTGACATGTTTTGGGTTGTACAACATGCAACAGAATGAGTAAAATTATCAACCACAACAAGCACGGTATATCAGAAATAGAGTAGAGGAGCTGGGACACAATGTAATAAAAGAGGAGGCTATTCTTATGGACAGACAACAATCTCCATGGTGCAATCACCTGGGGAAGTCGGTGGAGCTGCAGTGATTTCTTCTTCCATGCCCCGGGAAGCACTACGGGAGAACAGGGCGTTGCCGTGCGCCACTTTGCACGGCAAAGACACCTATACGCACGGCAAAGGCTTTGCCGTGCGCGTGCGCACGGTAAAGTTTGCCCGGCAAAGGTAGCGACGGCAAAGCCAACGTTGCCGTGCGCGTGCTCGTTTTGCACGGCAAAGCCCTCTGCCGTGCGCTCAGTTCTCTGCCGTGCGCCAAAGTCTGTGCCGTGCGGCACTGCGTTGCCGTGCGCTGGATGCTTTGCCGTGCGCGCGTACGTTGCCGTGCGGCCAACACTTTGCCGTGCGCGCATACGTTGCCGTGCGGCTGCTCTGTGCCGTGCGCACGCTTTGCCGTGCGCCGCCTCGCACGGCAAAGTGCTTTGCAGCACACCCCCCAGGACCTCCCAGGTCTACAGGCTGCCGCCACGTGGCCCCTTTGCCGTGCGTGTGCAAAAGTGACCAAATGTCCTTTGCCGTGTGCACACGCACGGCAAAGGGCCCTGTTTTTTTCATTTTTTTGCTGTTTTTTGCTTATTCCCTGCATTTCAAATATAGCAATTGACAATAAAGCATATACTCATATAATCTTCAACATAACATCACCAAACACTACGGGAACACCACAAATACATCAAACACACATATTCATGCATTACATAGAGTCCATAGTCCATCCACACAAGTTACATAGAGTCCATAGTGCAATGTCCAATATTACAATCCATTACAAGCATACAATCCGACAAAGTGCACGAAGACCATGCCATCAACCTTGTCCTCCTCCGCTTCCGCCGGCCTCATCGTCATTTCCTTGTGACATATAATCTATAAGGTTGATGGAATGAACATTTGCATTTGCATATTGAACACTTGAACAAGTACAAGTAGCGGGTTGGGCACAAGAGGACTCACCGCGGTTCATGCTCCGGATGATGTTCAAGTTGTTCACGGTGAGAGGTGTCCCCGGGCTCTGAGTGGGCGGTGGCGGCATCCACGGCATGGAGTAAGGTGGAGGAGCAGGAATACTCCCCGGTGGAGAAGACAGAACCGTCTGGCTCATCAGCCAGCTCATCTGTGCCTGCTGCTGCTGCATCATCTGCTGCTGCTGTTGCATCTGCTGCATCATCTGTGTCTGCTGCTGCTGGTACTGCAATCTGCTGCTCCATCTGCGCCCTTTGCTCCTGGGCCGCCTGCTCCTTCGCTGCCATCTCCTCCTACGTTGTGTTGCCGCGATGTCATTAACATTTCAATGGAAAGCATGTAAAGGAAATGTAGAGACCCGAGGAAGAACATACCCGTAACCGCTCGACAGCTAGATCCGAAGCCCGTGGCCGGGGCTCTACCTCAGGCTGGCCGCTCTTACGACCACGACGGATCTGGCGGAGAGAGGGAACCCTCGCTGGGTCGACGCACCCGTCACCAAACCATAGGCGGCCATGCTTCAAGCCTTCTCCCGCAAGCACCGCGACCTCAGGGTCAAAGTCCTCGGCCTCTGGGTTGGCGTCCTCGCCGTACTTCTGCTTGAACTTGGAGACATACGACGTGCACTGGGTCTCGGATTGCGGGTTAACCCACAAGGACCCCGTCTCAGGATCAGGCGTCTTCCTTTGCTTCATCTTCTTTAGCACGGCAAAGACGTTAGGCTTCGCTCCTGTCCTGACTTCCTGCAAAAGAGAACATGTAATTGAGTGAAGTGACACACCCTTGCGGAGTTAACAAATATATAACATGAATTCAAAGAATGAAGGAACCATTAATTTGCTCACCTCCTTCTGCAGGTGAAGAGAGATGGGGATGCTGCCTTGGATATGCGATCCACCTCGCATCTCTGCCCGCTTCGCCTTGCCCTCCTCGTGCTTCTTGAGGTACTGGGGGCATGTCCACCACATGACCATCGCACGAAAGCACCTATCGTCGTTGCCGACGTACTGAGGAGGGTTCTACATGCACAAGATAAACCCATTATGGTAAAATAAACTACATGGCGATAAAGAAATCAATAACACATAAATGCAAATACCTGCATGTACTGCCACGGCTGCATGAGCGTGTCGCGAGCGTCCTCCTTACTCATGTGGACGAAGCGGTCGGCGTGCCAGTCGCGGACGCATTGAATACGTGCCTCGTAGTGCATGCCAGTCACCCTCTTCCTTGCAAGCTGGTGTAGGACATCATCGCACGCATTCTCCTTGCCCTCGGCCCTCTTGAAGTATTACACGGAGTTATTACAAATAGGCTAGCCTCACAACAAATAATGCAAAAGGATGAACATTAATTAATTAGTGGAAGCAACAAATAGCTACCATAGAGTTCTCTCAAACATAGCACGGAGTTCTTACAAATAACCTAGCTAGACAATCTCTATTACACGGAGTTATTACAAATAGGCTAGCCTCACAATTACTACTACATAGATCAGTAGCCTGTGTCGCCATCCGTGATTGGACCGCGTGTCTCCTCATCGTCATCAGGCTCGGCGAACCAATAATCATCAATGAAACCTGGAGGTGGTCCATCTGCATCGAGGTCAATCCCTGCTTTGAACGCCTCGAGCAAACTCAGGTCTTCCGGGGCACAGACATCCTCAGCTTCATCTTCTGCATTGTCTCCATCCATGCCCGCGTCTTCTTGTTCATCGTCTACGACCATGTCATCGATAGTCGGCAAGCCGATTGTGAAATGGCCGGGGAGCCCTTCTTCCTGATAAAACTCGACACTCCTTGCTGAGGGGTCTACGCGGCGGTAATCGTCCTTGTTTGGCGGGGGCGGCCTATTGCGTGAAGGCACCGTCATCACAACATCCCATCCATGTAGACGTTTTGTCGGGTTTCTGCACGCGTACGGGAGATAGAATACTTGAAAGGCCTGGGTTGCCAAGATGTACACATCCTCTCCCTTATAAATGGAGTTCCTTTCAACTTCGACCAACCCAATTTCAGGATCCCGTCTCACCCGACGTGGGTCAAACCAATGGCATTTGAAGACGACGGGATTTAGCCCTTTGTGAAACCCGTAATTCAGCTCGTATATACCCTCGACTCTTCCATAGTAATGGAGCCCATCATCACCTTGACATACCACCCCACTATTTATTGTCTTCGCGTTGGGCCGGCTTGTTGTGTATTGATGGGTCTGGAAGCGATACCCGTTCACGTCATAGGAGTTGAACGCTTCTACGGAATGGTCAAAGCCCCTAGCAATTTTTCTTAGCTCTGACTTCATCTCTTTGTCAGTTCTTGCCTACAAGTTTAGCACAAGAAGTTTAGAACGAGAAATGACCGATAAATGTAGGAAGTGCTAGCTAATTTGGATAGAATAGTACCAAATTACAAAACCAGCTACTGAAACCGAAACCGCCTCCCTTATCGAAAATTTGCTTGGATTCTTCCGGGGTAGGCTCCCTGTGGGTATTCTTCCAATGTATAGCCTTGAATTTCCTATACCGATGAAAAGAGGAAGAGTTAGCCACGAACATACGAGTGAACGTTTGCGAATAATTAAATGGTTCGCACTTACTCGATGTACGGCTTCACTTCGACCATGGTGTTTAAGACATACGAGTGGATCAAGGTCCGCTCATGTAGGTCCGTTCTGTACGGCTTCGAGCCACTTGACTTGCCACCAAGCCCCACGAAGATGCTAAGCTTGGGTACTTCTTCATTGTTGGCGGCATTTAAACGGAGGACCGGGTTGTGCTTTGTGGGAATGTTGGGATCATAGTGCTTAGTGGTGAAGTTTGCCACCTCCACGTTCAGGACTGCCTCGGCTATGGATGCTTCGATCTTGCATTTATTGCCAGTCATTTGACGAAGCTTTTGTGTTTCTCTCTCGGGACCAAACTGCCAACGGCCCCAATTCGGCCCCCTTTAAGCACTCCTCCGCGAGGTGCAGGATCATGTGTTGCATCGGATTAAAAAACCCTGGAGGAAAGATCTTCTCCAGATCGCAAAGCAACACGGGTGCCTCTTCATCCAGCTTCTCAATCACTTTAGTGTCTAACTCCCTAGCACAAATCTGGCGGAAGAAAAAACTCAACCTCGCTAGCACTCGCCAAGTCTTCTCAGGGACATAGCCTCGAATCATCACCGGCATTATCCGCTCAAGCCATATGTGGTAGTCATGACTCTTCAGTCCTTGTACTCGCAGCGTTTCAATGTTCAGGCCCCTCATCCAGTTGGCTGCGAACCCATCGGGGAAAAACAAGGAGTCCTTCATCCATTGGAAGACCTCCCTTTTTTGGGCCTTTGTGAGGCAGAACGGAGCGTGTGGCTTAGTCCAAGTTTTTTTGGCACCATTAGGTGGCTGCATGTTCAACTCCGGCCTATCACACCACCTTTCTTGATCAATTCGAGCCTTTATGTTATCCTTCGTCTTCTCAGTGTCCACAATCGTGCTCCAAATGGCTTCACTGATATTCTTCTCGGTGTGCATTACATCAATGTTATGCGGGAGCTCGAGAAACTCAAAGTAAGGGAGCTTCCATAAGCACGGCTTGTGAGTCCATTGGTGTGTCTCCCCATATCCTAAGAAACCATTCCCATCAGGGCTAGGCTGAAGAGCATCTAACTCGGCCTTGATTTCCGTTCCGGTCTTCGGAATTGGCTTCGGGCCACGGACAACACGGCCTTTCTTGAAACTCTTTACATCACTCCTGTATGCATGCCTCCGCTCAAGGAACTGTCGAGCTTCATCAAAGCATGAATACTTGCCTCCCTTGTTTAGCCAGAAGAAAGTCACGGCCTGCCTGCACTGTGGGCAAGGCCACTTCCCATGTGTACACCACCCGCAGAACAAAGCACGTGCTGGCAGGTCATGCAGGGACGTGTGGTACCACACATACATATCGAAGTACTCCTTCTTTGATGCGTCATATGTTCGGATCCCGCGACCTTCCCAGCCACGAACCAAGTCATCCACCAGCGGTTCCAGGTACACATTCATGTTCTTGCCCGGGTATTTGGGCCCTGGGATTATCATCGACACAAACATGTTCTCTGATCTCATGCAGACGCCAGGGGGAGGTTCATGGGAATAACAAACACTGGCCAACAACTGTATACTGCAGCCGACATACCATATGGATTGAACCCATCGTTTGATATCGCAACTGCTACGCTCCTCGGGTCACCTGCTTTCAATGGAAATTTCTTCACAAAGTTCTTCCATGCAGTACCATCCGACGGATGTATCATCTTGTCGGTGTATCTGTTTCCTTCCACGGCCCACCTCATCTGCTGGGCAGTATCCTCGGTCATGAAGAGCCGCTGGATCCTCGGTAGAACTGGAAGATAGCGGAGGATATTCTTGGCAACCGTGGTCTGCCTCTTCTGACCATCACCATTGCGGTCTACCTCAAAGTACCTAGAGGAATTGCATTTGATGCAATAATTTGTGTCAGCGTGCTCCTCTCTGAATAGCATGCATCCCTTTGGACAAGCGTGTATCTGCTGAGATGACATCTTAAGGTCACTGAGCAATTTGGTCGAATAGTAGAAGTTTTGCGGCAAGAGGTGCCCTTTCGGCAGAAGGCTGCCTACGATGACCAGAAGTTCATCGAACCCATCTCTGCACAAGTTCCTATGGCACTTCAAGGCCATAAGGCGAGCGATGGCATCTAGTTGGGTAACCTCTGTATTTTCATGTAGGGGTTTCTGCGAAGCAAACAGAGCCTCATAGTACTCCTTTGTGTTTTCCTCCGGGTCCTCACTTGTCTCCGCATCCTGAGGTGTCTCCACCTCTACATGAGAGCTTTCAGGCACATTACCATTAGCCAAGTTTTCTAAGCACCTATCAAAACCAGTGTCATATTCCCCCCTAGGTTGAATCTGCCGCACCTCCTTCCTAGCACGTTTCTTTGCCTTTTCTCCATGGTAAGTCCAAATCCTGTAGGACGGTGTGAACCCAAACTTGATCAGGTGCATACTCATAGTTTCCTTGTCCTGTGCCTTTCGGTTAGCGCACTTACTACAAGGGCACCAAACACTTATAGGTCTGCTAGGGATGGCAAACGCCCTATCCACAAACTGCTCGGTCTTTTCTCCCCATTCATCAGTATAGTTCCACTGACTGATTCTGCCATCGTACATCCAGCCACGATTATCCATCCTCTAATCAGCAACAAAACAGACGAACATAGCATTTATATATCAAATAGGAAATAAATGCATCATATATTTATTTATTTTACGCGTGCATCAACCTGAAACTCTACTAGGTGGGCTCCTAGCAGCCGCCGGATCCGTAGATTGAGTACGTTCTCCCAGCTCTACCCCGATCCGAGACAGAATTTCGGCAGCACCTCCCCGATACACGTCTCGGCAAAAAGCCGAGAGGGGTGTGCATCCGGAGAACAAGGGGGAGGCGCTACCGAAATCCTGTCTCGGATCGGGGTAGAGCACGGAGAACGTACCCAACTACGCATCCGCCGGCTGTCCCGATAAATGCCGTAAGAGTTACGGTTCATAATATGCGAGACCACTAATGCATATTTATCCGCGTAACCCTTACGGTCGGGAAGAGACGCCTAGGTATCGCGACAGACTTGGTGATCTAGACACAAAAAAAACCTAGGTACAAGAGAGGCGAACGGATTCTCACCCTCGAAGCGTGATCGACAGCCGGCGAAGAAGATCAACAACCCTCCGGCAAAATCCACTCCGGAAAAAAGGTCCCTCTAAGCAACGCTCATCAAGCACCACGACAACACAGGCCCCTGTGTCCACCTCGAAACATCGTCTGCATAATGAGAAAAACTACAACAATTAGCATGCATATTTATTTTAACTACCTACATAGCTAACCTACAAATAATTTCTAGCACTACATCACTACCAACAAATAATTACAACTACAACTAACCTAAAGAGCTACTCCCTCCGGTCGATTACAAATAATTTCTAGCACTACATCATTACAAATAACTAGGACAATACCCGTGCTTCGCAACGGCTGGATAATCAAGCGGCGCTCCAAGATGATTGATGCGCTTCTCTCATTCTCTTACAAATAACTAGGACAATACCCGTTACAACTACAACTAACCTAAAGAGCTACTCCCTCCGGTTGATTTTGCAGTTCATCATTTCCAAACAAATTTTGAACAAAAGCCGATCCAAGATGATTGATGCGCTTCTCTCATTCTCTGTCCTTACAACGATGTACATGTCCAGTAGCAATAAAAAGGGAGATGCTACAACTAACCTGTCGATTTTGCAGGGGCCGAGGTGGAGGAGGGGGGCAGCCGGCCGAGGTGGAGGAGGAGGGCAGGGCCCGAGGTGGAGGAGGGGGCAGCCGGCCGAGGTGGAGGAGGAGGGCAGGGCCGGGGCGGGCGAGCAGCACCAGCAGCAGGCCGGCGGGCGAGCAGCAGCTGGCCGGCGCGCGAGCCGCCGAGAGCACCCGGGGCGCGCACAGCAGCCAGGGGAGGCCCGCGGCGGGCGGCGCGACTCCGCGGCGCGGGTGGGGCTCGGGAGGGTGGGGAGAGAGGTGAGGCGTGGGCGGGGCAGACGGCGGCGGCGGAGGTGAGGCGTGGGCGGCGGCGGCGTTGGAGGAGCGAGGTGGCTAGCGCGTGTGGAGGTGGAGGCTGTGGTCGGGACGAGATGTGGTTAATTATTGCCTCTTTGCCGTGCAAACGGTCTTTGCCGTGCGCGCGATGCCCTTTGCCGTGCGGCAAAGGCTTTGCCGTGCGCCAGGGCGCTTTGCCGTGCGCCCTTGTCCTTTGCCGTGCGCTAGTGCACGGCAACGGCTTTTTTTTTAGGGATTTCTATTTTCGTGCCCCTGCTTCGTTAGTTGTACTCAGTTTTCCCCAGCTCGTTAGTTTTTCCTCAGTTTTCCCCTCCCTCTAGTTTGAAACCCCTCGAAGACGCGGGTTGCCGTCAGGTCAGAGGCCTTACCGTTACCGTGAGGTCGGTTCCTCCGACCGTCTCGTGCTGACGGGTGGATCCATCTACGCGACGCGTGGGCCGTTTTATTTCCTGATTGTATACGCGGTGCTGCCAATGACAAATGGGGCCGCTCTATGGGGCTGCCGCAGCCAATGACCAGTGGGTCGTCTATTTATTTATAGAAAATTATATATTGCCGCTCTGTGGGGCCTCCGCAGCCAATGACCGTTGTGGTCGTCTATTTTATTTAGAGAATATAATATAGAGCCGCTCTGTAGGGGCCGCCTCAGCCCATGGCACGTGACTATTTTCGCAGCTTAATCTAAAGTGACTCTTATGCTAAACATTGTGCATCCCGACGTTGACCTAGCAGTGGTGGCGAGCATAGCCGTTCTGACCATGCCGATATCGGCATCGGCATCGGCATCGTTTGGAGGATGTGGTGCTCGAATAATAGTGGAAATGGGATGTTATTTTTTACATGCATAATATATAGAAAATAGCTAGATCTCTAAATCGATGCATATGAAGCTACATATATATTCTTGGTCATAATCCCCTTAATTATCTAAAGGGGATGGATGCATGGCTTCACGTCGTCGTCGCTTTCATCGTCAGTATCTTCGTCGTCTGAGTAGTAGTACCTCCTGCACATTGTTCCGTCGAACACCTTCACTGTGAGCACATCATCGCCTTCATATTTGAAGTGTACGAACCAGCCGAAATCCACACCGTGCGCGATGGCGAATTTCTCCCAGCCCTTGTCGAGGTACATCCGGCCTTGTCCGTCAAATAGGACCTCCACGGTCCAGAGACGAGGACCGCAGTCAGCTGCTCGCAGATACACCTTAGCTGGCTCCTTGCCGTCAAGATAGTCCGCAAATTTTTTTGGGAGTTCCTGCAAAGAGATCGAGCGCCGATCGTTTGAAATTAGGGAACCCTTGAAATTAAAGGTTTTTAGAACATGCCCATAATTAATCACATGCATCATATATGTGGGAACGCGTACGTACCTTCTTGACCAAAGGGTCTTCATAGACGACGATGAAGAACTCCTCTATGATCAATGGCAGTGTTGACGGTGGTGGTGGCAATGATGATGATCCACTTCCCCTTCCCCTTCCCCTTCCCCTTCCGGTCCGCGTCCGAGACGTGGAAGCCATGGCAATGGATAAAGTGTATGTGAACGAAAAGAAGAGAGAGGCAGAACCTATTGACACAAGGGATGGCCGTGTGGGTGTTTATAAGGGAGAGATGACCGTTGTAGGGTTTACACAATAAAATAAGGAGGAGATGACCGTTGTGGGGGTTTATACACAATAAATTAAGGAGGAGACGACCGTTGTGGGGGTATAGTTTATCATTTTACCGTGAAAAGTAATGCCTAAAAGGAAAGTAATGGCTACAAGAAATCGGTGATGGTTTATCGTTTTTTGCGTGAAAAGTAATGGGTACAAGAAATGGGTGATGGTGTATCATTTTTTGCGTGAAAAGTAATGGCTACACGAAATGGGTGATGGTGTATCATTTTTGTGCGTGAAAAGTAATGGCTACAACAAATCGGTGATGGTTTATCATTTTTGTGCGTGAAAAGTAATGGCTACAACAAAATCGGTGATGGTTTATCATTTTTTGCGTGAAAAGTAATGGGTACACGAAATGGGTGATGGTGTATCATTTTTGTGCGTGAAAAGTAATGGCTACAAGAAATCGGTGATGGTTTATCGTTTTTTTGAAAAGTAATGGGTACAAGAAATGGGTGATGGTGTATCATTTTTTGCGTGAAAATTAATGGCTACACGAAATGGGTGATGGTGTATCATTTTTGTGCGTGAAAAGTAATGGCTACAACAAATCGGTGATGGTTTATCATTTTTGTGCGTGAAAAGTAATGGCTACAACAAAATCGGTGATGGTTTATCATTTTTTGCGTGAAAAGTAATGGCTACACGAAATGGGTGATGGTGTATCATTTTTGTGCGTGAAAAGTAATGGCTACAACAAATCGGTGATGGTTTATCATTTTTTGCGTGAAAAGTAATGCCTAAAAAGAGTTTATAATTTAGCTCGTGAAAAAAAATGCAGAAAACCAAACTTTGCGTGAAGCTAACCGACGACAGAGAGAGAGAGAGGGTGGTGGCCCCGACCAGAGAGAGAGATAGGGGTTATCCTGCCCGTTAGATCATACGATCAACGGTCGTCGGGCACGATCCGCGTGACATGGGCTAGACCAATCAGGGCAATGTTGGGCGTCTGTGAGAGTTTGTGAAGGGAGAGGGCAAAACTGAGTAGTATCAAGAAACCAAGGGCAAGTGAGTAGTAAACAGACTAAGGGATTCAAATATGAGATTTAAAAAATGGAAAATGCGTGTTTTGTACAATGAAACCCATCTTGGCCTACCTCAAACTATTTGCAATACAAATCTACATGAGTGTGAAAATTATGGTCTCATTCAGACAAAGTATGTTTTGGGGAAAGCTGTTTTGGGTAGGGCTTATTATGGAAAACCATGCACCTTCATAGCTACTAGGTGATTTGAGAAGTGGCAATTTGTGGTGAAACTTGATTTATCTACGATTTATCTATGATTTGAGAAGTGGAAATTTGTGGTAAAGACTCCATGAGTAAGTGCCACTCCTTTTCGGAATTTTTTGCACATTAAATAACTCATTTAACTAGTTAATCCCATTTGTTGACTCTCTGTTGACCAGCCACTTGAGGGTAAAACTGAGTATATTGCACTAGCCAGTATTAGCACTCAAGGTGAAAACTGAGCATACAAAAAATGCTAGTATATGACTCGAGGGTATACATGAGTATATCTAAATTTCCAGGGTTAGACTCGAGGACGCGTGTTGCGGTGCAGAAGTGGAAGAAGTGCCATTGTTGACGCGTGTCGCGGTGCAGACGTGGAAGACGTGCCATTGTTGACTCGGGTCGCATTTAGGACGCGTAAGCCCCTCTCCCTCCCTCTGCACACAGTACGTCTCATTATCGCTCACGCACGAAACCACCCTCTCACGTCCCATCAACTTCTCCAAAAAACCCCAACCGCCGTACGAGCCCTCCCCTGCCGGCGATGGAGAAGAAGAATGCGCCGGCGGCCATCGCCCCCGAGCCCGTCGCCTCCGAGCCCGTCGCCTCCGAGCCCGCCGCCGCCGAGCCCGTCGCCGCCGAGCCCGTCGCCGCCGAGCCCGTCGCCGCCGAGCCCGTCGCCTCCGAGGGCGGCGCATCCGAGGGCGGCGCATCCAAGCGCGGCGCCTCCGTGAACTGGGCCGGTCTCACGGCTGACGGACCACTTCACAAGATCGGCGAATGCTTATTGGCCAAAGAGGAGTACGTGGACAGCTACTCTGCTATGAGGCAAGTCTGTAGAAATTGGCGCTCAGGTTTACCTGATCCCGACGTGCACCTGCACGAATGGATCATGCTACACCACGCCCTTCCACGCGCCGCTGAGTTCACCTTCCTCCATCTCGGCACATCCCGCTACGTCACCATAGATCTATCTGCAGTTCGTGCAAGGTTCAAATTCCTCGGCTTTTCCCGTGGCGTCACCATAGATCTTATTTTCAATCTTAGTGCTGAATGTTATCTTTTCAATATATTTTAGATTCTACTTCCTCGGCTTTTCCCGTGGCGTCATCGTGCTTGCCCAGAAGAACCCACCGCACAAGATACGGCTGCTGAACCCACTCACAAAGAAATCGAACACGATGTTTGAGGCGCAGATGCCATCTGTTTTTCTGAAATCAGTCGCTGTTATCAAATCCCCGACTATGGTCTTCGTTGCCACACATTACCCGCCGGAAATTGGTTGGGTCGATGAGAGCACTCCAACTAAGGATATAAATGAAGATGGGGATTGGGGAGAAGGAAGATTTTCGATCAAGAACCATGGTTTCCGTTCCATTACCCCGTTCAATGGTGAACTGTATGCAGTAGCTGCGGACAATTTTGAGATCGGAAGAATAGTGTGCACCAATATACAGTTGCAGCAGCGCGCGAGCACTGTCAAGATGGAGACACTAATTTCATTTCCAGAACTTGGACGTCAGAAGTTCTACCTTGTGGAGTCGGATGGTGAGCTGCTGCTTGTGTTGTTGGTCAGCGCGGCTTTGGCGGGCAGACCATTGGTGTACCGTGTGGACACTCAGAGCCGCTCTCTCCATCCGGTCACTAACATTGGCAGTAATGCCTTCTTCGTGAATTATATCCGGTGTATCTCCGTCGACACCAGAGTGTACCCGACACTTCACCCTGGCAGCATCTACTACACGGATTTGGGTTATATCAGAGCGTACTCTCATGATACAAATGCCTGGGATGAGTGGCCACTACGTGTGGATAGAATAGGATTCTACGGTTTGAGAAATGAACACAGGCCATACCGTTTGGAGGATGTATTGGCCTCACACTGCAGACGGAAGGAGTTCAATGAATATTTCCTTGGGGAATTGCACGAATGGAGCGACGGAGAAATATATGAGGAGGAATGAAGAACAAATTCATTCATCCTAATCTTCTTGTTGTCCATACATTGCGTGCGTGATCTTGTATATTTTTGCAGCTTAGTTTGTCGTGAACATTAACAATGTTATTGGCTGCTTTTGGCTGCTGTATGCAGTTTACCTATGTATTATACTTAGTTTTCTGATTATGCTGCTGTGAATTTATCATATAATAGCTTCTAGATTTGCTACTAGATTTGCTGCCATATTGGGCAAAAAACGAGGGCCAAAAGGCATAAATAATTTAAGAAAGACAGAAATAGAAGCTTCTCTAGATTTGATACTAATTTGGTGAAAAAGACAGAGAGAGAAAGAGGGGAAAAGGTGCTCTTAAAAATGCCAATTTGGGCCGAGAGAGACAAAACCCAGCTCCTGCACGTGCAACCAAACGCTTCTCGTCCTGTCCCACGCGGTCCCTTTCTACCAGCCCCACGCGACGCGGCCCCACACGACGCGGCCCCACAGACGACGCGCAACACGTCAGCACAGAACGTCCAAATAAACGGATTCCTTCCGTCTGAGCTCCTTCTGCGGGTCTTCAGACAAAGGCTAGGGTAAAACTGAGGAAAAACTAAGGGGCTGGGGAAAACTGAGCACAACTAAGGAACCGAGGGCACGAAAATAGAAATCCCTTTTTTTTATTTTACCATTTCAATTTTCATATGTGAAAATTTTATTTTATTTCAAATTAAATTAAACCTGTTTTTCCAACATGCATGAGTACTTTTTAATAATGTTCTTACCATGTTTTCTTATAACTATAGGGGTGCAAAACTCGATCACCTAAATCCTAACAATAACTGTCGGTGCACACACAATACCGCTGTTTTGAGGTGACGAGGGGGAGAACAACCGCCGGAGGCTACCATGTGCCAAAGGGTCCCAATCTTGGTTCTCCATGTGTATATGTCCTAAACAAAGCTAATAGAATGAAAAGTACATTGGTGCACCCTAGCACGGAGAAATCTAGGGGGTAGACCCGCCGGCACGCGTTGCTGTTTCGGGGAGGAGGGGAGAACGACCGCCGGAGCACCGGAACCCCACAAAACCTTGCATGTGGACCTATGATATGTGTCAAAGTGTGATGCAAGGTGTAATGGTGCAAAAGTAGCTCCCCTAAACCCTAAACCCTAAACTGGGGAGGCTTCGAGCCCTAAACCCCTCTAAATCCCTAAACCACGACGCCGGAGCTGCAGAACCATGCATCATAAACCCTAACCCTAAACCCTAAACCTATACCTAACCATAAATACTTTCCCTTTAACCTAAACCCTAGCCCTAGCCCCTAAACCCTAGCCCTAACCCTACACCTAACCCTAACCAGTAGATCAGGCACACCGTCGATCGTGTGATAATGGCTCTAGCTGTGGTATATGTGCCAAAGGGTCCCAATCTTTGGTTCTCCATGTGTATATGTACTAAACAAACATAAAGGAATGAAAAGTTACATTGGTGCACCCTCGCGCGGAGAAATCTAGGGGTAGACCCGCCGGGCACACGTTCCGCTGTTTTGGGGGAGGAGGGGGATAACGACCGCCGGAGCACCGGAACCCCACCAAACCTTGCATGTGGACCTATTCTATGTGTCAAAGTGTGATGCAAGGTGTGATTCACAAAATGGTGCATGGCATGGATCCCCGGTCTGACATTCCTCACCTTCGGGCGATAACACTTAACAGATTCCTGGACGTGTACGCTGAAGTGTCCCGCCGCGGGTATATCGGGGGCTAGACTGTGCCAAAGGGTGCCACACATGGTTTTCCATATGTCCATGGACTAAACAAACCTAAACCTATGAAAAGTTACATTGGTGCACCCCGCGCGGAGAAATCTAGGGGTAGACCCGCCGGGGCACACGTTCCGCTGTTTTGGGGGAGGAGGGGGATAACGACCGCCGGAGCACCGGAACCCCACCAAACCTTGCATGTGGACCTATGATATGTGTCAAAGTGTGATGCTAGGTGTGATTCACAAAATGGTGCATGGCATGGATCCCCGGTCTGACATTCCTCACCTTCGGGCGATAACACTTAACAGATTCCTGGACGTGTACGCTGAAGTGTCCCGCCGCGGGTATATCGGGGGCTAGACTGTGCCAAAGGGTGCCACACATGGTTTTCCATATGTCCATGGACTAAACAAACCTAAACCTATGAAAAGTTACATTGGTGCACCCTCGCGCGGAGAAATCTAGGGGGTAGACCCGCCGGGGCACGTTCCGCTGTTTTGGGGGAGGAGGGGGATAACGACCGCCGGAGCACCGGAACCCCACCAAACCTTGCATGTGGACCTATGATATGTGTCAAAGTGTGATGCAAGGTCTAATGGTGCAAAAGTAGCTCCCCTAAACCCTAAACCCTAAACTGGGGAGGCTTCGAGCCCTAAACCCCTCTAAATCCCTAAACCACGACGCCGGAGCTGCAGAACCATGCATCATAAACCCTAACCCTAAACCCTAAACCTATACCTAACCATAAATACTTTCCCTTTAACCTAAACCCTAGCCCTAGCCCCTAAACCCTAGCCCTAACCCTACACCTAACCCTAACCAGTAGACCAGGCACACCGTCGATCGTGTGATAATGGCTCTAGCTGCGGGTATATGTGCCAAAGGGTCCCAATCTTTGGTTCTCCATGTGTATATGTACTAAACAAACCTAAAAGAATGAAAAGTTACATTGGTGCACCCTCGCGCGGAGAAATCTAGGGGTAGACCCGCCGGGGCACGCGTTCCGCTGTTTTGGGGGGAGGAGGGGGATAACGACCGCCGAGCACCGGAACCCCACCAAACCTTGCATGTGGACCTATTCTATGTGTCAAAGTGTGATGCAAGGTGTGATTCACAAAATGGTGCATGGCATGGATCCCCGGTCTGACATCCCTCACCTTCGGGCGATAACACTTAACAGATTCCTGGACGTGTACGCTGAAGTGTCCCGCCGCGGGTATATCGGGGGCTAGACTGTGCCAAAGGGTGCCACACATGGTTTTCCATATGTCCATGGACTAAACAAACCTAAACCTATGAAAAGTTACATTGGTGCACCCTCGCGCGGAGAAATCTAGGGGGTAGACCCGCCGGGGCACACGTTCCGCTGTTTTGGGGGGGAGGGGATAACGACCGCCGGAGCACCGGAACCCCACCAAACCTTGCATGTGGACCTATGATATGTGTCAAAGTGTGATGCTAGGTGTGATTCACAAAATGGTGCATGGCATGGATCCCCGGTCTGACATTCCTCACCTTCGGGCGATAACACTTAACAGATTCCTGGACGTGTACGCTGAAGTGTCCCGCCGCGGGTATATCGGGGGCTAGACTGTGCCAAAGGGTGCCACACATGGTTTTCCATATGTCCATGGACTAAACAAACCTAAACCTATGAAAAGTTACATTGGTGCACCGCGCGGAGAAATCTAGGGGTAGACCCGCCGGGGCACGCGTTCCGCTGTTTTGGGGGGAGGGATAACGACCGCCGGAGCACCGGAACCCCACCAAACCTTGCATGTGGACCTATGATATGTGTCAAAGTGTGATGCAAGGTCTAATGGTGCAAAAGTAGCTCCCCCAAACCCTAAACCCTAAACCGGGGAGGCTTCGAGCCCTAAACCCCTCTAAATCCCTAAACCACGACGCCGGAGCTGCAAACCATGCATCATAAACCCTAACCCTAAACCCAACCTATACCTAACCATAAACCTAAACCTATTAACCCTCCCTTTAACCTAAACCCTAGCCCTAGCCCCTAAACCCTAGCCCTAACCCTACACCTAACTAACCAGAGGGGACACCGTCGATCGTGTGATAATGGCTCTAGCTGCGGTATATGTGCCAAAGGGTCCCAATCTTTGGTTCTCCATGTGTATATGTACTAAACAAACCTAAAAGAATGAAAAGTTACATTGGTGCACCCTCGCGCGGAGAAATCTAGGGGGTAGACCCGCGGGGCACACGTTCCTTTTTTGGGGGAGGAGGGGGAGACGACCGCCGGAACCCCCACCAAACCTTGCATGTGGACCTATGATATGTGTCAAAGTGTGATGCTAGGTGTAATTCACCAAATGGTGCATGGCATGGATCCCCGGTCTGACATCCCTCACCTTCGGGCGATAACACTTAACAGATTCCTGGACGTGTACGGTGAAGTGTCCCGCCGCGGGTATATCGGGGGCTAGACTGTGCCAAAGGGTGCCACACATGGTTTTCCATATGTCCATGGACTAAACAAACCTAAACCTATGAAAAGGTATATTGGTGGAACCTCGCGCGGAGAAATCTAGGGGGTAGACCATCCGGGGCCCACAGACAGCCGTTTTTAGGGGGGAATGACCCCCGGAGCACCGAAATGCAACCAAAACTTGCAACTGGACCTAAAACCTACCCTAACAAACCTAAGAGAATGAAAAAGTACATTGTGCACCCTCGCGCGGAGAAATCAACGGGGGTAGACCCGCCGTCCCGCTGTTTTGGGGGGAAGGAGGGGGACGGCCGCCGGAGCACCGGAACCCTGATATTTGTGGGGGATGAGCATGGAGACTAATTTTGTATTGCACATTGTCTTAAGTAACACTAATAAATAGTCATCAAAAAGTAAAACTAATAAAAAAATAAATATAAGTATTAGATGAAATAAAATAGAAAGAAAAACAAATAAAATGAAGTATGGCGCACGGCAAAGAAGGAGTGCACGGCAAAGGCGTCTTTGCCGTGCATTTTATCTGGCCGCACGGCAAAGGGAAGCCCACGGCAATGTCCCATCCTTTGCCGAGCAGAGTTTCTTTGCCGTGCGGCCTCTGTTGGCTTTGCCGTCATGGTTTCTTTGCCGTGCGTGTTTGAGGAACTTTGCCGTGCGAGGGAACGTTGCCGTGCGGCATGGGTGAGGTTGCCGTGCTCTTTATCTTTGCCGTGCGCCACCCTGTAACTTTGCCGTGCACATATTCTTTGCCGTGCGTGCCTATTGCGGCGCACGGCAAAGAATTCTTTGCCGTGCGGTGCCTCACGGCAATGATATGCTGCACGGCAGCGCCTGATTTTCCTGTAGTGAAGCGGATGGGCTGGCAACATGTTGGCCTCTAGTCAGAAGGTGCTTCCTCTTCTCCACCGAGAGATGAAGCTTTTTTGTCCTTTGAAGCCTCTCGGGGAATGTCTCCATCCCAGAGTATGCCAGTGCGAGCCAGACATAGGAGAGGAACTCTCCTCCGGTGCCTAGTGCCTTGGCATGCAAGAACCCTCTGCATCTGCCGGCGGAAAAGCACATCATCTCCAGCCAAACACCTTGGACCACCTTCCACGTCTTATCACCACCGAGATCCATCAATCCTTCAGCAAGCACCCATGCGTCATAGATAAAAGTCTCCTTTGTAATAGTATCTTGTGCATACTTCACTTTGTCAATCACTTGCTTTGCAACATAATCTTCTTCCACTAGTGTGCTTTCTTCATCCTTGAGGATGTCCTCAAGTTCATTGCAGGCTATTGCAAACAAACTTCTCCTACTGCCTGGCATTAGCATCTCAGGATTAGCAACCATTAGATGCATCATGTAGTTGGACATTTCTCTGCATGTTTGACTGGAAGCAAGAGATGAGCCCATATGGTGAAAGCACAAATCTGTTGCTATGTGCCATATAAGGATGCTCTCGTCGAACGGCTTCTCTAGGCTCCAATTCAATCGGCCATGGCATTCCTCGCGCTCAAGTGTCCACTGCCCCCTCATATCGTTGAACTCCAAGTAACTCTCAACATCCGTTATGTAGTCCTTCCACCCCTCCTGGACATGTATGCGCATTAACTCTGTAATGTTTTTGGCTGAGTGACATGACTCCATGGACCAGTGTTGGTCAAGCAAGTCCTTGCATCGCAGGAGTGTTGCGAAGCTCATTAACTTGGAATTCCTTTTGTTGTGGGCAAATTGTCCCATAATGCTCCGCTGGGAAACTGTGTCAGGCCACTCAGATTCAAACAAACCTAGGATGCCGGCGGAACAGAACTCTAGCACAAAGGTGCTGTACAGTAGCACACCTGTTATGGCGACATCATCGGTTCTATATGCCTTCTTGTGGCTAATGTGGAAGAACACAATGGAAACTATTGGCAGAAACAAACTGAGGAAATATGTGGGAATACCACTCCAATCGCGCCCTGTGCAGTCAGGATTATCATTCTTATGCATGCTCTTCTTGGTATAGAGAAGATCAAAAATGTCAGAGAGACCATTTACCAGTGATCTATAGGCTTTTCTGTCGTCAAGTCCACAGAAGGATTTCAGAATTGTAAGGCGGCTAGAATAGTTGTATGCAAAGTCTACAAATAGCATTTGAGGGACATATAACTTCTCCGAGTTGGAGGACTCATTATCCTTGTCCAAAACAAAATTCCTTGCTTCTTGAACGTATTTTTGAAGCACTTCTTCTCTGTTGACAGTTGTAGTCCTCTCGGCGAGATCGAAGGAGTCAGCGAAGCTTTTGAAGCTAGCTAATTTGAGACCCAACGGCTTGGCGAAGCATTTGAGGATTCCAGGGATGAAAATCAATATGGCTACGACCAGTAACTTGTTATCAGCCGAAAACGACCATGACTTGCAAAACACATAGAGGGGCCACCGCGACCTATATATGATGATGTATAATGGATGAAATAATTCCTATTAGAAACATCTGGAGATACAAAAAAGAGAGGCTTACATTGCACGCACGCAATATGTAGTGTACGTGTATATACATTTATTTGTATTGTATGCAGATAATTGCTGAAGGCCTGAAACTGGGCCAAAAACTTGCCTGAGACAGCGCGGTGACAATATGCCTCGTCCACAGCTCGTTGTCCTCAATGTTATAGGCAGATATGAATATCTGGCCACCGAGGTGCATCAGCAGGAAAGGCGTCCATAAAACCTCCAAGTCACGACTGCCATTCGAGGAGGCCACCTTATCTCGGCGATTAAAGAGCGTGGCGAGGGCATATATCGCGAGAGCATCGCTGCCGAGATAGGACAGCCAGATGGCGAACCTAAACCAAGATGGAACAGAGAACTTACGCCCGGCGGCAAAGAACGTGAGGAAGTACTGGATGCCAAGGCTGGCCAGGACGAGGAAGCGCAGCTGCGATGCATCCCACCATTCCACGGCATCCGAGAGATCACCCATCGATGGTGCTCTCTCTCCGTCTCCGTCTCCCCTCCCCTTCTACCTCTCTTCCGAGTTTCTAAAAATTGTGGAATGATTCATGGGCTGAGTCATGCTACGATATTAAGAACGGAAGTCCACTGCTTCTTGCGTCTTATGATATTTCTCCAACTTCCGCTTCAATTATTATGAGCTTGATTCTTTCAGCGGAGTCGTCGCTTCAAAACACATTTGGCGCCAGGCTGGCGGCTGGCTCGTACTGACCTCCGAGGGGAGGCATTAGTTCTTTAACTGAATCCGAGGACCGCCACCGCCCGTGTGACCGTGTCGCCAGTGAGAAAGAGACTCGGGGCAGTCAGCTACAATGCGTCTTTGACAATCCTGTTTATGTGACTTGCTTTGTTTTTGGTGACGGGTCCTCGGATTTCTCGTAAACGAAGGTGAAGATCTACCGGAGGTCAGTTTGCTTTGATCTGGCTAGAGAGATGAGTTCCGGAAAGCTCCGCTGGCGAATGGAACAGTGCATATTTTGCCTGCAGTTTGCTGGATCGGGTGGTATTCGGTCGCGCGCACCCATATTTTTATTCCGACCGTTTGGTTCCGGAGGAGCACCGCGAAGCTATATTCTGTGTTGACATCAGGTGACTTTCCCATGGTGAAGTCAGAAGAAGGAATATCATGAAGGCCGAATTGGTGGACTGGCTAAAGTTGGTTCGAGTCAACGTGATCTGAGATCTGCTTGGCGTTCGGGCTTGCAGCAGTGGTATGCATGTGGCTGACATGGGAAGTTCAGAGTGCTATCTCAGGGTGAAGTCGGCCTGCTTGGTTGTGCTGGCAATGTTCTTGTTGGAGGCATTGTTTTGAGAGTGGGGACTATCTTCAGGGTGAAATCCTAAGACCTTTGTCGGGCGACGACGGCGCTGGTGCACTGTTTCCTTCTTAGAGGCGTCGCTTTTGGAGAGTATGTACTTCAGGTGTTGTCACGGTGGTGGTTGTATTGCTGTTGCTAGGTCTAGAAGACTGTAGCGGGACTTTTATTTCTTAGTTTTATTTACTCTTTTTTGGCTGTGTGCATCCGTACTGCCAGTAGGGTGAGACGTTGTTGCAGAGGATGGGTGTAATTGATATCTTTTGATATTAATATATTCCCTTTATCGAAAAAAAAGTTGTATTCCCAGTGTGGTGGTCCGTGTGGCATGCACGGGGTCTGAATGACCGGCCACCATACATGCCATCCTTGATGTTGTCAAGACTAGTTGGCATGGAGATGCTGAATCGAGCTGCAGAAGCAGCAACCCTTTGCGACTTGCTTACATCGGCAGTGCAAGTCGAGTAGCCCGTTTTGAACTTTAGGGTGAAAACCTCTAGATCTGATCTTAATTGGCTATGTTGTAGTCGTCCCCGCTTAACCTCTCGGAACGAATTGCTACAAAGTTTAGCTTCAATCCAACTGGTTCAAGGAAAAAATATATTCCGTTAGGAACTTACACAGAATGGTAAATTCTCGGTAAGATCCATATATGAAGCGTTAATTGAACCTATTCAACCGGTTTATAATAATAAAAGGATTTGGAAGCCGAGGATACCACTAAAAATGAAGATCTTTGCTTGGTAAGAAATGTGTTTTCTGTCACGAAGACGAGGCAATTAAACATATCTTCTTCCAGTGCCGGTTCGCTAAAGCTATATGGTCTCCGTCTCCTCCTTCCCTTAGACCTACCTTGGTTTATCCCTATCCACGTACAAGCTCTGTCTCGCTGATTTTGGACCTATCATGTCCAAGTGCGACATGCGGCTTTTCGGCTGGCGAGGGAGATGCCTTCCCATCGGAGGGAGACTCCTTCTCGTTAACTCTGTCCTGACAGCGTGTTATCACCAGAATTTGACCGAGTTAGAGGTGGGCCGAGATCAAGATGGGCTTAAAGATTATACATGGAAGAATATACGTGAATCGGCCTTATGCACAACGTTTGGGCTAGCGTGCCCGTGTATCTGTAATATAGTAGATCGCATCTTAGATTAAGAGATAGAGTTTTACCCGTGCACGTTAGGTGCACGCCTAAATTAGAAAGTCCCCTGGACTATAAATATGTATCTAGGGTTTATGGAATAAAGAACAACCAACGTTCAACCACAAAATCAATCTCGGCGCATCGTCAACTCCTTCGTCTCGAGGGTTTCTACCGGTAAGCATCATGCTGCCTAGATCGCATCTAGCAGCACAAGCTTTATGTTGTTCATGCGTTGCTCGTACTGAAGCCTTTTTGATGGCGAGCAACGTAGTTATCTTAGATATATTAGGGTTAGCATTGTTCTTCGTATCATATGCTATCGTAGTGCAACCCTTGCATATCTAGCCGCCCTCACACCTATCTTAGGTGTGGGGGCGGCACCCGCTTGATCATTATTTAGTAGATCCGATCCGTTACGGTTGCTCCTTGTTCTTCAAGGATTAGTTTAATATCTGCAATAGTTAGGCCTTACAAAGGGTTGGAGGATCCAGCACGTAGGGTATCGTTTGCTAGTCCTAGACAGGATGTTCCGGATCAACCTCGTGTTGGTTTTTAGGCCTTGTCTAGGATCGGCTTACGATCACCGTGCGTGGCCGCGAGGCCCAATCGTGAGTAGGATGATCCGATTATGCGGTGAAAACCCTAAATCGTCGTAGATCGCATTAGCTTTATCTTGATCATGGGTGGATCGGCTCCTTGAGCCGATTCACAGGATAACCTGAGAGCCGATCGAGGCTCGTATTTAATGTTTACGTGTATGCCATGCGAAACTAAGCGAGGCATCTCCATCACCTTCGACCAGGTATAGGTCGTGGCACGCCTGCATCGGCATCGGACGTGTGTACCGGAGGCTTTGCGGGCCGTCGCTCGGAGGGACCAGGGCAGCCGCAGGCCTAAGTTGTTCCCGGCTCTCTGTGTTGTTCGCTGCCCGCCGGTGGTTTTGACCCAACGATACACACGGTTGGGACACTCTTCAAAGAACCATGTCGACATCCACAGCTGAGATGGCTGGCGACCCAGGCACACGCAGAGCTGCCTGATGAGCACAAGAAGAGGTACGATGAGCTCAAGGCTCTCTTTGAAGCCGATCTAATCGGCTCCTTCTCGAAGACCCGTTCTCATGGCATCAGGTGGAACGGCTTTACAGCCGAGGGTGCTGATACGTCTCCGACGTATCGATAATTTCTTATGTTCCATGCCACATTATTGATGTTATCTACATGTTTTATGCACACTTTATGTCATATTCGTGCATTTTCTGGAACTAACCTATTAACAAGATGCCGAAGTGCCAGTTCTGTTTTCTGCTGTTTTGGTTTCGAAATCCTAGTAACGAAATATTCTCGGAATCGGACGAAATCAACGCCCAGGTTCCTATTTTACCGGAAGCATCCGAACACAGGAGAACCGCCGAAGGGAGGCGGGGCCACCACCCACACCCACGGCGCGGCCTAGGGGGGGCGCCCAGGGTGTGGGCCCCCTTCGACCTTCCCTGCCCGCCTCTTCGCCTATCCCCCGATCGAGAAAACCCGATAACGATTGACGAAACCCACGAAACCGATGAGAAGCCTCGCATACCAAGATCTGGGGATCCATTCGGTTCCTGCCGGAAAGGGGACCCCGAAGGCTTCTCATCGACACCGCTGCCATCTCCACCGCCATCTTCATCACCGCCGCTGCTCCCATGAGGAGGGAGTAGTTCTCCATCGAGGCTCGGGGCTGTGCCGGTAGCTATGTGGTTAATCTCTCTACTATGTACTTCAATACAATGATCTCATGAGCTGCTTTACATGATTGAGATTCATCTGAGTTTTATCACAATTCATCTATGTGCTACTCTAGCGATGTGTTATTAAAGTAGTTCTATTCCTCCTGCACGTGTGTAATGGTGACAGTGTGTGCACCGTGTTAGTACTTGGTTTGTGCTATGATCATGATCTCTTGTAGATTATGGAGTTAACTATTGCTATGATATTATTGATGTGATCTATTCCTCCTACATATGCATGAAGGTGACAGTGTGCATGCTATGCTAGTACTCGGTTTAGTCTGTTGATCTATCTTACACTTAAGGTTACTTAAACATGAGCATTATTGTGGAGCTTGTTAACTCCGGCATTGAGGTTCGTGTAATCCTACGCAATGTGTTCATCATCCAACAAAAGTGTAGAGTATGCATTTATACTTGCATTATGATCAATGTTGAGAGTGTCCACTAGTGAAAGTGTAATCCCTAGGCCTTGTTCCTAAATACCGCTGAGTTACTACTACTTGTTTCTTGTTTCTTGTGTTACTACTGCCGCAATACCACCACCATCAACTACGCTAAGCACTTTTCGGCACCGTTACTCTTGCTCATACATATTTATACCACGTATTTCACTATCTCTTCGCCGAACTAGTGCACCTATTTGGTGTGTTGGGGACACAAGAGACTTCTTGCTTTGTGGTTGCAGGTTGCATGAGAGGGATATCTTTGACCTCTTCCTCCCGAGTTCGATAAACCTTGGGTATCCACTTAAGGGAAACTTTGCTGTTCTACAAACCTCTGCTCTTGGAGGCCCAACATTGTCTGAGAAAGGAGGGGGAACGACATCAAGCACTTTTCTGCGCGGTGCGGGGAGGAAAGGTAAAAGGCTCATACTACGGTCAGTAAAGTATTTTCCGGCGCCGTTGTGTGTGTGCTCAAAGCTATTTCCTTTAGATCCTGCAATTGCATCTTGTTGTTTCTTGTTTACACTAGTTTGGCATAATGTACAAGACTTCTTGTTCTATTTCCGATTTAAAACATGGATTGTTTGATGCGAAAATTAAAAAACCTATTAAATCTTGTTTGCATGCTGGTAGTAATATTAGTATGAACGCTTTGAACACCATTGTTGATAATAATATAGAAAGTTCTAAGCTTGGGGAAGCTGGTTTTCATGATCTTTTTAGTCCCCCAAGCATTGAGGAGAAAATTTTCTTTGATGATACTTTGCCTCCTATATATGATGATTATAATGATAGTGGTCTTTTGGTGCCACCTACTATGGAGAGTGAATTTGATTATGATTACAATATGCCTCCTATATTTGATGATGAGAATAATAATGATAGCTACTTTGTTGAATTTGCTCCCACTACAACTAATAAAATTGATTATGCCTATGTGGAGAGTAATAACTTTATGCATGAGACTCATGATAAGAATGTTTCATTTGATAGTTATATTGTTGAGTTTGCTCATGATGCTACTGAAAGTTATTATGAGAGAGGAAAATATGGTTGTAGAAATTTTCATGTTACTAAAACACCTCTCTATGTGCTGAAATTTTTGAAGTTACACTTGTTTTATCTTCCTATGCTTGTTACTTTGCTCTTCATGAACTTGTTTATTTACAAGATTCCTATGCATGTTAGACTTAAATGTGTTTTGAATTTGCCTCTTGATGCTCTCTTTTGCTTCAAATACTATTTCTTGAGAGTGCATCATTAAAACTGCTGAGCCCATCTTAATGGCTATAAAGAAAAGAACTTCTTGGGAGATAACCCATGTGTTATTTTGCTACAGTACTTTGTTTTATATTTGTGTCTTGGAAGTTGTTTACTACTGTAGCAACCTCTCCTTATCTTAGTTTTGTGTTTTGTTGTGCCAAGTAAAGCCGTTGATAGAAAAGTAAGTACTAGATTTGGATTACTGCGCAGTTCCAGATTTCTTTGCTGTCACGAATCTGGGTCCACCTCCCTGTAGGTAGCTCAGAAAATTAAGCCAATTTACGTGCATGATCCTCAGATATGTACGCAACTTTCATTCAATTTGAGCATTTTCATTTGAGCAAGTCTGGTGCCATTTTAAAATTCGTCAATACGAACTGTTCTGTTTTGACAGATTCTGCCTTTTATTTCGCATTGCCTCCTTTGCTATGTTGGATGAATTTCTTTGATCCACTAATGTCCAGTAGCATTATGCAATGTCCAGAAGTGTTAAGAATGATTGTGTCACCTCTGAATATGTTAATTTTTATTGTGCACTAACCCTCTAATGAGTTGTTTCGAGTTTGGTGTGGAGGAAGTTTTCAAGGGTCAAGAGAGGAGGATGATATACTATGATCAAGAAGAGTGAAAGCTCTAAGCTTGGGGATGCACCCGGTGGTTCACCCCTGCATATATCAAGAAGACTCAAGCGTCTAAGCTTGGGGATGCCCAAGGCATCCCCTTCTTCATCGACAAATTATCAGTTCCTTCTCTTGAAACTATATTTTATTCGGTCACATCTTATGTGCTTTACTTGGAGCGTCTGTGTGCTTTTGTTTTTGTTTTTGTTTGAATAAATTGGATTACATCATGCTTGTGTGGAGAGAGACACGCTCCGCTGGTTCGTATGAACACATGTGTTCTTAGCTCATAATATTCATGGCGAAGTTTCCTCTTCGTTAAATTGTTATATGGTTGGAATTGGAAAATGATACATGTAGTAATTGCTATAAATGTCTTGGGTAATGTGATACTTGGCAATTGTTGTGCTCATGTTTAAGCTCTTGCATCATATACTTTGCACCCATTAATGAAGAAATACATAGAGCATGCTAAAATTTGGTTTGCATAATTAGTCTCTCTAAGGTCTAGATAATTTCTAGTAAAGAGTTTGAACAACAAGGAAGACGGTGTAGAGTCTTATAATGTTTTCAATATGTCTTTTATGTGAGTTTTGCTGCACCGGTTCATCCTTGTGTTTGTTTCAAATAAGCCTTGCTAGCCTAAACCATTGTATCGAGAGGGAATACTTCTCATGCATCCAAAATACTTGAGCCAACCACTATGCCATTTGTGTCCACCATACCTACCTATGCTACATGGTATTTTCCGCCATTCCAAAGTAAATTGCTTGAGTGCTACCTTTAAAATTCCATCATTTACCTATGCAATATATAGCTCATGGGACAAATAGCTTAAAAACTATTGTGGTATTGAATATGTAATTATGCACTTTATCTCTTATTAAGTTGCTTGTTGTGCGATAACCATGTTTTGGGGGACGCCATCAACTTTTCATTGGTTGAATTTCATGTGAGTTGCTATGCATGTTCGTCTTGTCTGAAGTAAGGGCGATCTACACTGAGTTGAATGGTTTGAGCATGCATATTGTGAGAGAAGAACATTGGGCGCTAACAGAAGCCATGTTCCATGGTGGAAGTTTCAGTTTTGGACAAACATCCTCAAATCTCTAATGAGAAAAGAATTAATTGTTGTTGAATGCTTAAAGCATTAAAGAGGAGTCCATTATCTGTTGTCTATGTTGTCCCGTATGGATGTCTAAGTTGAGAATAATCGAAAGCGAGAAATCCAAATGCGAGCTTTCTCCTTAGACCTTTGTACGGGCGGCATAGGGTACCCCTTTGTGATACTTGGTTAAAGCATATGTATTGCGGTGATAATCCAGGTAGTCCAAGCTAATTAGGACAAGGTGCGGGCACTATTAGTACACTATGCATGAGGCTTGCAACTTATAAGATATAATTTACATGATGCATATGCTTTATTACTACCGTTGACAAAATTGTTTCATGTTTTCAAAATCAAAGCTCTAGCACAAATATAGCAATCGATGCTTTTCTCTCTGAGGACCATTCTTTTACTTTCAATGTTGAGTCGGTTCACCTATTTCTCTTCACCTCAAGAAGCAAACACTTGTGTGAACTGTGCATTGATTCCTACATACTTGCTTATTGCATTTGTTATATTGCTTTGCATTGACAATTATCCATGAGATATACATGTTACAAGTTGAAAGCAACCGCTGAAACTTAATCTTCTTTTGTGTTGCTTCAATGCTTTTACTATGAATTATTGCTTTATGAGTTAACTTTTATGCAAGACTTATTGATGCTTGTCTTCAAGTGCTATTCATGAAAAGTCTTTGCTTTATGATTCACTTGTTTACTCATGTCATTACCATTGTTTTGATCGCTGCATTCACTACATATGCTTTACAAATAGTATGATCAAGTTTATGATGGCATGTCACTCCAGAAATTATCGTGTTATCGTTTTCCGGACGAGCAGAACTAAGCTTGGGGATGCTGATACGTCTCCGACGTATCGATAATTTCTTATGTTCCATGCCACATTATTGATGTTATCTACATGTTTTATGCACACTTTATGTCATATTCGTGCATTTTCCGGAACTAACCTATTAACAAGATGCCGAAGTGCCAGTTCCTTTCTGCTGTTTTTGGTTTGAGAAATCCTAGTAACGAAATATTCTCTATCGGACGAAATCAACGCCAGTTCCTATTTTACCCGGAAGCATCCGAACACACGAAACCGCCAGAGAAGGGAGGCAGGGGCCACCACACCACACCCCGGCGGCTAGGGGGGCGCCCCCTAGGGTGTGGGCCCCCCTTCGACCTTCGCGCCGCCTCTTCGCCTATAAGAAGCCCCTGGATCGAAAACCCTATAACGATTGACGAAACCCACGAAAACCTTCCGAGCCGCCGCCATCGCTGGGCCAAGATCTCGGGGACAGGATCTCTGCTCCGCACGCTGCGGGGGAAGTGCCCCGGAAGGCTTCTCCATCGACACCACCGCCATCTCCACCGCCATCTTCATCACCGCCTGCTCCCATGAGGAGGGAGTAGTTCTCCATCGAGGCTCGGGGCTGTACCGGTAGCTATGTGGTTAATCTCTCTACTATGTACTTCAATACAATGATCTCATGAGCTGCTTTACATGATTGAGATTCATCTGAGTTTTGTATCACAATTCATCTATGTGCTACTCTAGCGATGTGTTATTAAAGTAGTTCTATTCCTCCTGCACGTGTGTAATGGTGACAGTGTGTGCACCGTGTTAGTACTTGGTTTGTGCTATGATCATGATCTCTTGTAGATTATGGAGTTAACTATTGCTATGATATTATTGATGTGATCTATTCCTCCTACATATGCATGAAGGTGACAGTGTGCATGCTATGCTAGTACTCGGTTTAGTCTATTGATCTATCTTACACTTAAGGTTACTTAAACATGAGCATTATTGTGGAGCTTGTTAACTCCGGCATTGAGGGTTCGTGTAATCCTACGCAATGTGTTCATCATCCAACAAAAGTGTAGAGTATGCATTTATCTTTCTGTTATGTGATCAATGTTGAGAGTGTCCACTAGTGAAAGTGTAATCCCTAGGCCTTGTTCCTAAATACTGCTGAGTTACTACTACTTGTTTCTTTTTTCCTGTGTTACTACTCTGCAATACCACCACCATCAACTACGCGCCAAGCACTTTTCTGGCACCGTTGCTACTGCTCATACATATTTATACCACCTGTATTTCACTATCTCTTCGCCGAACTAGTGCACCTATTTGGTGTGTTGGGGACACAAGAGACTTGCTTTGTGGTTGCAGGGTTGCATGAGAGGGATATCTTTGACCTCTTCCTCCCCGAGTTCGATAAACCTTGGGTATCCACTTAAGGGAAACTTGCTGCTGTTCTACAAACCTCTGCTCTTGGAGGCCCAACACTGTCTACAGGAAAGGAGGGGGAACGTAGACATCAGGTGCCCTCGACCAAGTAGATCTGTCCACCCCTTCAGAAGAACGGACCAGAGCTCTGCGCCGGGAAATTAACTACATGGTAGCTCATTCTGTTTACCGCCATGGCAAAGACAAAGAAGAAAGCAGTCACTCTGGTGGCAAGGACAAAGAGGAGGCCGGTTCAAGCGATCGCTTCGATATAATGATAAAAGGTACAACAATGAAGACGGTATAGAGTCTTATAATGCTTTCAATATGTCTTTTATGTGAGTTTTGCTGTACCGGTTCATACTTGTGCTTGCTTTAAACAACCTTGCTAGCCTAAACCTTGTATCGAGAGGGAATACTTCTCATGCATCCAAAATCCTTGAGCCAAACACTATGCCACTTGTGTCCACCATACCTACCTACTACATGGTATTTCTCCGCCATTCCAAAGTAAATTGCTTGAGTGCTACCTTGAAATTTCTATTCTTTATCTTTGCAATATATAGCTCATGGGACAAATAGCTTAAAACATATTGTGGTATTGAATATGTACTTATGCATCTTATCTCTTATAAGTTGCTTGTTGAGCGATAACCATGTTCCTGGGGACACCATCAACTATTTATTTGTTGAATATCATGTGAGTTGCTATGCATGTTCGTTTTGTCCGAAGTAAGGGTGATTTATCATGATCAAATGGTTTGAGTATACATATTGTTAGAGAAGAACATTGGGCCGCTAACTAAAGCCATGATCCATGGTGGAAGTTTCAGGTTGGACAACAAACCTCAATCTCTTATGAGAATATTATCTGTTGTTGAATGCTTATGCATTAAAGAGGAGTCCACTATCTGTTGTCTATGTTGTCTATGGATGTCTAAGTTGAGAATAATCAAAAGTGAGAAATCCAATGCGAGCTTTCTCCTTAGACCTTTGTACATGCGGCATAGAGGTACCCCTTTGTGACACTTGGTTAAAACGTATGCTATGCTATGATAATCCATGTAAATCCAAGCTAATTAGGGCAAGTGCGGGCACTATTGGTATACTATGCATGAGACTTGCAACTTGTAGGACATAATTTACATAACTCATATGCTTTATTACTACCGTTGACAAAGTTGTTTCTTATTTTCAAAATAAAAGCTCTAGCACAAATATATCAATCCATGCTTCCCTCTGAAGGGCCTTTCTTCTACTTTTATTGTTGAGTCGGTTTACCCATTTCCTTCTATCTAAAAAAGCAAACATTTGTGTTAACCGTGCATTGATTCCTACATACTTGCATATTGCACTTGTTATATTACTTTATGTTGATAATATCCAGAAGATGCCACCTTTTGCCCTTTCAGTCCAAATGTCATTTGGTTTTGCAATGTTCTTCCATAGATGATTTTTCTCATGGTATACAGCCGATGCACGGACATCGACTTTAGAGCTAAGAAATAAAGCCGATGCACATCCATCGACTCTAGTACAATTACAGGATCTACCCGCTGCGTGTTCAAGACGCGGATTTTCACCAAGTCGGTCTTCAGTTCAGCTTCGAGGCCTTCTGCTTCCTTGAGGGAGTGAACAATGAGAGCTTCCTTAGCTGCAATGAGCCGATTTTGGGCCCCTCTCTTCGAGGACTTCCAACCCTTTACGCGTTCAGCAGACTTCGGAAGCGCGGTTTTGGCATGCAAGGCAGCCTTTTGCTCATTAAGCCGTTGGTGTTTCGTCTACAATATCGGCTTTCAACGGAAGAAGAGGCGATCGATGGGGGCAAGTTTGGCTGGCTCGGCATGGTGGCTGTCTCAGAATTACCTGAGTTCAAAGCCCTTTGTCTGATCCGTGTATCCTCACCGCTATTCTCGCCTTGACTGAGGCTCGGAGGGCAGCTGGCCTGGTAGATGCTCTGTTTTAAAAGCCGATTGGGGTGTCATTGGCTGGTCCTTCGTCGAAACCTTCTTCAAAAATGGGAGTTCACGTGGAAGAGGCAAGGCATCATGATGGAGGATACTTTGACGGTTCTTCTGCCCACGACATGACCCGACGAAGGAAAAGCAAAATGATTTTGGAATTATCAATTCCAAAACCAGGGGGGCATGTGTTATCACCAGAATTTGACCGAGTTAGAGGTGGGCCGAGATCAAGATGGGCTTAAAGATTATACATGGAAGAATATACGTGAATCGGCCTTATGCACAACGTTTGGGCTAGCGTGCCCGTGTATCTGTAATATAGTAGATCGCATCTTAGATTAAGAGATAGAGTTTTACCCGTGCACGGTTAGGTGCACGCCTAAATTAGAAAGTCCCCTGGACTATAAATATGTATCTAGGGTTTATGGAATAAACAACAACCAACGTTCAACCACAAAATCAATCTCGCGATCGCCAACTCCTTCGTCTCGAGGGTTTCTACCGGTAAGCATCATGCTGCCTAGATCGCATCTTGCGATCTAGGCAGCACAAGCTTTATGTTGTTCATGCATTGCTCGTACTGAAGCCTTTTTGATGGCGAGCAACGCAGTTATCTTAGATATGTTAGGGTTAGCATTGTTCTTCGTGTCATATGCTATCGTAGTGCAACCCTTGCATATCTAGCCGCCTCACACCTATCTTAGGTGTGGGGGACCCCGCTGATCATTATTTAGTAGATCCGATCCGTTACGGTTGCTCCTTGTTCTTCAAGGATTAGTTTAATATCTGCAATAGTTAGGCCTTACAAAGGGTTGGAGGATCCAGCGCACGTAGGGTGTCGTTTGCTAGTCCTAGACAGGATGTTCCGGGATCAACCTCGTGTTGGTTTTTAGGCCTTGTCTAGGATCGGCTTACGATCACCGTGCGTGGCCGCGAGGCCCAATCGTGAGTAGGATGATCCGATTATGCGGTGAAAACCCTAAATCATCGTAGATCGCATTAGCTTTATCTTGATCAAGCAGGACCACCATATATTCGTGCACCTCGTACGAATCATGGGTGGATCGGCTCCTTGAGCCGATTCACGGGATAACCCGAGAGCCGATCGAGGCTCGTATGTTTACGTGTATGCCATGCGAAACTAAGCGAGGCATCTCCATCACCTTCGACGGTATAGGTCAGGTGGCACGCCCTGCATCAGCATCGGACGTGTGTACCAGAGGCTTTGCGGGCCGTCGCTCGGAGGGACCAGGGCCAGCCGCAGCCCTAAGTTGTTCCCGGCTCTACTGTGTTGCCCGTCGCTGCCCGCCGGTGGGTTTTGACCGCAACACAGCGATGCTTGTCCATGCCATGAGCGTCGGCCTTCTCCCCGTTGGCTTTATCGAGGCCATCAACAAGCGGAGACGCGCCTTCCTCTGGACTGGGGAGGAAACCTGCAATGGTGGCCAGTGTAAAGTTGCCTGGACTGACGTTTGCGCCCCCAAAAAGCTCGGGGTGCTCGGGGTCCTCTCTATACAGGCCCAAAACTTCGCTCTCCTAACCAAATTCCTCACGAAGCTTCATTCTGATTCCTCGGCTCCGTGGGCCTGCTGGTTTAGGCGCCAGTATGGCTGGAATGGCTCCCACGATATGGGGGATCAGCACTACCTCGACACCCCCATTTGGAAAGATATTCTCGCCGGTATTGACAAGTTTCGTGACATCTCTAGTGTGACTATTGGCAATGGACAATCCGTTGTGTTCTGGTTTGACCTCTGGCTGGTCTCATCCCCTCTCCATGTTCGCTTCTCTATCCTGTTCTCTCACTTCGCCTGCCTCAACCTCAATGTCGCTACCGCCCATGGATGATTACGTGATCAATCTCATCCAAACCACATCCACCTCTTAAGCCTATAGATAACTACTCACTCATAGTGATGGAGAGTGAGCCCATGGTTGTTGGTGATGACGTTGGTGGCGGTGATGATGATGAAGCCCTCGAAATCCCTCTCTCTAGGGTGGAGAGCAGGATCAATCGGACCCCCGAAACGAAGATCATAGTCTTGGCGGTGCTCTTTTTTGCGAAACACTTCGTGCTTCTGGACGGTTAGGTTTTAGGGTATATAAGACACCACGGGAAGGGAGGAGGGGAGGCGGTGCTCGAGGGCCGAAAGAGCCCTGGTGGCGCGACCATAGGGGGAGGGTGCGCCACATGCTCTCTTTTCCATCCTGTTGGGGCCCTCTAGTCCTTCTTTGACATGGTGGATGCGACTCGAAATTGTGAAGCGTGGCCTCTGACCTTGCCCTTCTTGAAGTCTCGTAGCTCATGTAATGTCAAAACCATGAATAGAAGTTGTTTCTGCCACACAGGGGTTAAAACAAAAATAAAGGGACTTCATAGAAAAGTCTCGAAAATCAACTAAAATGCATCAATAATGATGTATGATGGCAAATATCAATGAAGACTAACCATATAAGTCACAGTATTGATGATATAAAATGCACGTATCACTGACATAATGAGATTTATTAACAATCTCACCTCCATCAAACCCCAAAGCTCGATCCACGCATTGAAGTTTTCACACTATTTTTGATTGACAAATCCATTGCTTTTATCTTTACTAAACCTAACCAAATTGAAATCTCCACTAATTAAAGTGGAGTAAGAATTATCTAGGAATAATTGCTTTTATATTGTTTTCTCGAGTATATGTAGAATTTTAAATATTTTTGAATCTTTCTTATCATAATTTATCGGTTTATTAACGGGACAATGGTTACACTCAGACTGAACTACATGAGTCAGAAATCCAGGTATTACATCAAAGCAAATAAAATTAACTAGGATGAAAACTTCTTTTTCACATCTACGTGCTGCATTATTTGCATCCCGTTGTCCTATGTATAGAAGCTTGACTCCCTGGAAACTTTTGCACATATCTTGCATCTCATTGCGAATATGTTCCCTTGTAATTATCTGTTCCTTCTCATCCTTCCACAACTCCACTACCGAACTATAGTCCATTTTAGGAATCCACAGCCTCGTTGCCGTCTCAAGACCTTCACGGCAGGCTAACAACTCGATCATGAAAGGATCCCAGCATATACAAGGTTTGTGACATCCCGCATCTATAAATATTGCAGAATCATTGGGGATGACATAGCCAGGGCCAGCTCCATTTGTTTGCAGTTAACAGAGCCATCAGTGTTAATCATATATATGCCAGCCCGTGAGTGGGCTAGATCACTTAGAGCATGTCTAATAGACCCCTTAAAAGGGTTAAACCTGTATAATAACCGCCGAAATACGGGTTTGGGCTCTACCCGACCGTCTAACAGCCCCGTAAAAATGGCCCTCTCGTCGATTTTTGCTGGTTTCGATTACGGGGCGGCTCTTCGCCCGCTACTTGTGCGGGGTGGGAGCGGGAATAGAGGACAAAACCAATATCCTCCTATCCACTGCGCGCGAAGGGTTTCAGCGGAATCCAACCGCCGTCGCCGCCGCCCGATCTCATCCGCCCCGCCCTTCCCGGCAACGACGCGGCCAGATCTCGCTGCCATGGACCCTCCGCAAGGCCCGCCGACTGACGGCGGTCCAGTACCTTCGGTCGCGGTGGTTGATGTCCCCGTCGGAGGTCCGCCAAACGCCGGCGACGTGTTGGCCATGATCTACGCCACCATCCCGTCAAAGAGGAAGAGGTTCCTGAAGCAATTCTTCGAAGCCCCTTCGGCGGCCGCAGCTCCGCCGGCCGCAGCTCCACCGGTTGCCAAGAAGGGAGGCAGGATGAAGACGAAGGCGGCCGGGCCGAGGGGTGCCCCGCAGTCCAAGGTGAAGACAAAGGCGGTCAGCCGCATCGGCCTCGCGCCTCTACCGTCGTCCAAGGCCACGACCCCTCCTCCGTCCGTTCCGGCCGCGGCGACGCTCGCGCCGCCGCCACCTGCCATGGACGTAGACAAGGTGTTTGAACCAAAGTGCAAGAAGGAAGCACTGCTCACCATGGATGATGAAGCGGAAGACATGAGTGCAAGAAACACCGACAAGCCCGAGGGCAACAAGAAAGCCAAGGAGAGGATGAAGGTAGAAGGTGAAGCATCTAGCTTCCGGGAGAAGTTGGATCAACTCATGAAGTCCAAGGAGGCATTGACGATGAAGACATTGGAGACCAAGCTCCTTATCACCGAGAAGAAGAAGGAGGTGAAGCTTGCCAAGGTGGAACCAAGGCGGGAAGATGCCAAGGTGAAGGCCGAATTGGACTTGAAGATGATCGCAATCAAAGAAGCCAAGGCCATGAAGGAGCTCTTGGCCGAGGAGAGGGAAATCATGATGATGCGCACCGACGGCATGGACGAGGATCAGCTGGCGTGGTGGAAGGAGACCAAGGCGGACATCATTGCGAGGAAGAAGGTTGCGCGTGAAGCTCGTGCTGCAAGTGCTCTTGGTTCGTCGACTCCTCGAGGTGAGTCTCCGGAGAGTGGTGGCGCCGCTGGCGATAGACTCGTTGATGGTTGATCATATTTGGGAACTTCTGTGGCTTGAACATTGGCTATGATCGCGTTGATCGGTTGTGATGTAAATAAACTATGAATTATGCATCACATATTTTGGATGTGCTATGTTTGATCTGAAATTGTTGTGAAATTGTTGTCTAAAACCCTGTTTTACGGGCTTGGCAAGTGATCCGAGCTAGCAGACCCCGTATCCATTCTGTTTTACGGGGTGGGGATACGGGATCTGCTAGCTCGGGCGAGTTTTCGACCGGTGAAAACTGAATACAGGACCCGCTACTCGTGTTTTAAAGGGCAGAAATATAAGAGATTTATTAGACATGTTCTTACACTCCGTTTTTTGACCTACCACGAGGGGTGAAGGAAGCTCGATCAGAGAGAGTTGCTTAACAGCTCGTATTGTTCCTCTCCATGCACATACTTTTGTTCCTACTAGTTCAAATGCGACATAGAACAATCATAGCAATCGGTATCTAATCAACTGTTATAAAGGAGCCCATCATTAAGTCTTGCATCCAATAAATAGGATGTAGTCGTGGAATGGTGAAACCGAAATGATCAAACGTCACAGTCCAGAACTGCTTTCATGGACACATTGCACAATGATTCTTCTTCATGCCCACAAAGTTTGCATATTCCATGGTCCATAATATGTCTCCTGGCTAGTTCACCGTAGCAACTACTACCTCCGTTTCAAGGAATAAGACGCACACATATTTCAAGACGAACTTTGACCATAAAATTAAGCAACAAAATCTTGATTATATTATATGTAATTAGTATCGTTGGATTCGTATTGAAAAGCACTTTCCGATGATGCTAATTTCATACAAACAATCTTTATATATTTGAAATAATTCTTAGTCAAACAAAAATCACGAAAAACGAAAGCGTCTTATTTCTTGAAACATAAGTAGTAGCACGGAAGGAATCCCTTTAAAGAATCCCTTGGGTACCACCCTAAGCTGCCATAATTTCTTCCAAACTTGAGTTGAGTTTGGCGACTCGGGAACATCAACAATTTCTTGTACTTACATATGGTAAGCAAACCTCACTAAGTTTATACCTTTCTTCTCCTCATTCCAATCCTAGAAACCAGCACCACCATTCCATGGGCGAGCTAGACGGGGAGCCGATTCCGCGTCAAGAGGATTGAGAGTTTCAATCACTAAACCCTCATTCGACTTCCCCGTAGCCCAATCAATCAGTTCAGCTACAAACTTCATATCTGAGTCTGCTTGTACACTAGAGGTCTTCGCCCCAGTACCCCATCAAGCCATTGATCCTCCCAAATCAGGGTATCCAAACCATTCCCAACTCGTTGAACAAGGCCTTTCTTGAGCGCCTCTCTGCCACATATGACCGCCTTCCAAACTTTAGATGCACTTCACACTACTAGAAAAAGACTTAACCGTAGGATTGCCAGCAATGACACACCACTACACAGGTGTGCTACTGCTATATAGCGTGGCGCACCAAAAAATGGTGCTCCACTGGTAGGCATGTTAGTAGTGGCGCACCCACCTGTCTAGTAGTGCGCCACTGCTAACTTTCTACTTGGTCCACCCCTCCCAGGCTTACCAGTGGCGCACCACTTTTTGGTGCACCACTGCTATGTGAGATAGTAGTAGCGCACCATGCATGCCAGTGGTGCGCCACTGGTAAGTCTAGCCATTTTGAAACATCTAGTATTTTTGGGAAGTATCTACGCTTCAATACCCTTGCACACATGTTGGTTGGATTCGCAAATAATCTCCATGCTTGTTTGCCTAGCATGGTATCATTAAATTTTTGTAGGTCCATGAAGCCAAGACCTCCTCACGACATCTTCTCCTCTTCGGTCAAGTGATCCACTCGACCAATACTTCGACAAAATCGCTATCAATTTGGAGCATAAATCTTTTGTGAGTATGAAACAACTCATAGATTAGGTTGATAAAGATTGAAGCACCGACTTAATTAGCACCTCCCTTGCAGTAAAAGATATCATCTTCTCGCACCACCCTTGAGCCTTAGAGCATCTCCAGTCGCGTCCCTCAAAAAAAGTCCGACACGAACGATTTAGGGCACGTTTGGTACCGCGCCGGGCAAAAAGAAACTAAAAATCTGTAAAAAAAGAGGCCCGTCCCAGCCGCGTCCCTCAAACACCGTCCGGATGGATGCATTTTAATAGAGGGGACCACCCCATGTGGGAAAAGTAGGTGAGAGAAAGTGTAGAAAAAGAAAATGACATGTGGGGAGTAGAGGCTGCATGCATGCGTCCAGAAGCGGTTTTTGTGTCCAGCGTCCCCGGTAGAGACTTTGTACATAGTCTCTACCGAGGACACCGGACATAAAATGAGGCGCTATTTAGTTTTGGGGGAGGCGACTGAAACACGTTTTTCTCCATTTCTTATCCATCGTCCCACAAACATCGTTTGGGGGACGCGACTGGATATGCTCTTAGACCTCAAATTTTCCACTATATGATAAAATAACATTATCCGTGAGCCTACTCGAAGCCGTTGGAAGGCCCAAATCACTGCCAATCTAAACCTCCTTCATCAGGGTGTCCGAAGAGTTTGGGCTGAAAACGCCGAGCTCTTTGAACATCAGCTTTCATGAACACAAGGCAATTATCAGCAAATAAAATGTGAGATGTCCATGGAGCTTGAGAATCCTTGGTACTAGTATATTTCTGTTTTTTTTTTTTTTTTGCCCTGTCAAATTTAAATCCAGCCGGCCAAAGCCAAGTGACGGCGACCAACCCCTTCTGTTCCGTTGGCCCCTCCGTTCCGAAAACGTCCAAAAAGTAACGGAATCCATCCGCTCCCCGACGTCGCGTCGTGCTCCCCCATTTCCATTTCCCAGCTGCCAGTGGAGCCCGCCCGCCGACTCCGTCCAAAAAGAGGACAGAAAAAAAAACCAAAAAATACAGAGAGCAGCGACTCCCAAGGATTCGAGATTTCCCCCACCCCGATCCCGCCGATGGACTCCACGGCGGCGGCGGCGACCGCGCGCGCGGCTGCCGCCCGGCCCACGAGCGGCCGCGCCGCGCAGCCGCGGGGGCTCGACGAGGAGACCTGCTTGGCGACGCCCAACAGGCCGCCCTCCGCCATCACCTCCACCGCCGCCGCCGCCTCGCCGGCCGACGCCATGGACCCGCGCGTCTGGGCCGCGCTCCCGGACGACCTCCTCGTCGAAATCCTCGCCCGCGTGCCGCCCTTCCTCCTCTCCCGCCTGCGCGCCGTCTCCCGCCGCTGGGGCACCGTCCTGCGCGGCGCCGACCCATCCTTCCTCGCGGCCCACGCCGCGGCGCCCTCCCACGGGCCCTGCCTGCTCGCCTTCACCCGGGGCGCCCCGCCCCACTGCGGCGCGCTCAGCCTGCCGCTCCGCGCGCGGTACCGCCTCCCGCTCGGCTTCCTCCCCGCCTGGGACCTCTGCCTCGTCGGCTCCTCGGGGGGCCTCGTCTGCCTCTCCGGCTCCGACGGGGCCGCATTCCGCACCATCGTCTGCAACCCGCTCACGCAGGCCTGGCGGGTGCTCCCGGGCATGCACCACAACCACCCGCGCCAGCTCGTGCTGGCCGTCGACCGCAAACTCCGCTGCTACAAGCTCATCGCCGCCGCCAGCGACGACAAGACCCTCCCCACCGAGGTCTACGACTCCAGGGAGGATAGATGGTCCGTCCACCAGACGATGCCCGCGGCGAGCCTCTGCTCCTCCAAGATGGCCTTCTGCGACTCCCGGCTCTACCTCGAGACGCTGTCGCCGCTCGGGCTGATGATGTACAAGGTGGACGCGGGCCATTGGGAGCACATACCCGCCAAGTTCCCGCGCTCGCTGCTGGATGGGTACCTCGTCGCTGGGGCTCGCAGACGGCTGTTCTTGGTGGGGAGGATCGGGCTGTACAGCACGCTGCAGAGCATGAGGATCTGGGAGCTGGATCATGGCAAGACCATCTGGGTCGAGATAAGCAGGATGCCGCCCAAGTACTTCAGGGCACTCCTGAGGCTGTCTGCTGAGAGGTTTGAGTGCTTTGGGCAGGACAACTTGATCTGTTTCACCTCGTGGAACCAGGGCAAAGGTCTCCTATACGATGTCGACAAGAAGGCTTGGTCGTGGATTGCTGGTTGTGCAAGCCAGTTGTGCAATACACAGTTCTGCTTTTATGAGCCAAGGTTTGATACATCCATCTTTTGATGGCGGCAAAAAACTGCATTGTGAAGATTTGAGCTCAAATACTTGGGCTTCAGTATCCAGATGCCTATGTGATGTCCTATTGGAGCATACCTGGAGTAGTGGAGTTCAGTATATCCAGATGCATTTGAAGATTTGAGCTCAAATACTATCAAGTGCTAGGTGAATCTGTATGCGCCTTCTTTGAGCTTACGATTTAGAGCATTTCTAGTATTTGACTTGAGCCACCAATTTTCTCAAGTCATGCCATCGGAGATCTTTCGCTGCCCCAGCAGTTAGAAGTGTTGTCACAAATGGAGGTCCGCTGTTCTCATTCCATTTTCTTAGCAAACAGTGACTTGTAAATGATTTCATTTCCATTTCTGAAATGAAAAGGATCTTCTGCTGTTTTATCCAGATAGTTTTGATTTGTAATTTCTATGCTTCAAAAGATGAGTTCAACTGATCTTCGATTTCTGTTCCCCAAATAATTCAGCACTGCATCTTATGCTCGAGTGGTTTCATTTGCATATCAACCATATGTTTTGGATTCTTCTGACATCGAAACAACAGCTTAAAGGGCCTTCTTATACATGGGGGTGGGGCACTTTTATCCTCCCAGGTTCGATTTGCATGCCTGTAACCAGGATGAGGCAATATGTTTTTATAGATGAATGGATGCTGAACTGAGTCGTCCTGAATAGATTTTTATTTGAGCTCACTTGAGATTTAGTTGTTTGGCAGTGGTTCCATCAAGACATTATAGACGGTCTCATTAATCAGCTATGCATTTTTAGCAAGTAATCAACTGAACACTATGAGATGTTCATAAGTTTCGTCCACCCACAGATCAACCCTTGAAAGTTAATATTTCGCTGAAGTATACAGGTTACAGACTTTAGGTTCACTAGGATCATCACTCCAAAGCCCAAAGCACAGTTTCCAATTTTCATAGTGTTGAAGTGTTAACTGAAGTTGATTCTGCAGTTTGCTCATGCAAAACTACAATACAACTATAATGCATTATAATTTCTTGATAGAAAAATAATAATCATATCCATGCAGAATGCCTGCCCGTGTAATCCATAGCCACTGTAACTGTTCTACTTGATCACTTAATACCTACTAATATATTACGCTCTTATAAGCTGTTTCTTGTCGTGAGAGTGACATGGCCAAAAACAAATGTGGATAATGCACTCTAGCCTCTAGGAGACAAATTTCTTCTGACATGACCTTTGTCAATCTTTTGTGTTATTGTTTCTGTATTGGACGATATGTATTCCACTTAGGAAGATCTTGTATTGAAGGCTTTTGAATAATGCAGGCAGTTCCATCCAAAATAAGTGTTGCAACCTGTATCTAGACCAAGTTACAACACTTATTTTGGAACGGAGGTAGTACTAAAATACATTTGGTTACTGGCTTGCTGTTTTGTGGTACCGAAATGAAGACAAAGTAGTAAATAATTGCATATGGAAAGATAGGCAGCGTTATGTAATTTCTTGGAGTCTGGCAGCCAGCTCTCAGATAAGATTGTCAAGCTGGTGCCATTCTACATATCACATTATTATTTAGTCATCTTGCATATGTACTGGAATATATTCCATACTTGGTTTGTGTTATCATTCACTATTTTGGTATAGCACACTCTTCTCAACAACTCCTGCAGGGAATTTTGATAGCCGTCAAGTTGTGTGTTGGCAAATGGAGTTGGTATGGACACTATGCTTGATTGAGGGTTTGCTTGATAATAATACTATATATCTTCAACAGTTCCACCATAATGATTGCACGACTGGAGCAATTCAATTTATTGCAAGATCTACTTTTGTTCCCTCTTATTTGCTTTGATTGCGACTAATAAAAAATGAGTAGTATGGTCAACACTCAACAACCATTCATACACCAGGTCATCTTTTACTTAGTTTACTAGCTAAACATTCTTGTTAGGGTAACAATATGTTTTTTTTTTTTTGAAGGCTCTAACAATATGTTGTTAATCAGTATCTGTATAGCTGGTTATGTTAAGTGCTCAAATTAATCTCGGTGCAGACAGTATGAACAACTATAAATGTACCATGATATAATCACCACCCATGCCTAACTGCTGCAGGTTATCTCTGTTCTTAATCTTCTATTTATACAGCATACGGTTTGACTTCACCACTGCACTATCAAGCCTCTTGCTATTCAGTTTTTTGACCTCTATGTTATTTGTAATGAACAAAGTAAAACTATCAAGCAGGTCTGGGATGATTCCCAATTAAAACTCGCTTTTAGGAGGAAATTTTCTCTTTCTCTGATGCAGAAATGGTATGAGCTTGAGGAAATTTCTTCAAGCATTACCTACACTTCTGACACAGATGTTCCCATTTGGCAATTCGAGAACGGGAGAAAACTCCACTTCATCTTTCTACTCTATCACTAATTATGGAGGAGTTACCCCTATTTTGGCAGTTGCATGTGTCTCCCAGATTACACATTTTCCTTTGGCTCCTTGCACATAAAAAGCTTATGACTAGGGATAATTTGGAAAAAAAAACTTGAATAAACCAGAAGATTGCATGTTCTGCACTGAAAATGAATATATTCATCGTCTATTTTTTCAGTGCATCGTAGCAAAACAAATCTGGCTAGTAGTTGCTGATTTCTTTAATGTAAACATTAGAGACAGCTAATTTTGGATTGCTAATAAAAAGCATGCTGTTCTGAATTCTGTTGTGTTGAGCTTGTGGAAAATTAGAAATGGCATGGTTTTCAACGGCCATCCATGGATTAATATCTTGCAGGTGTGGAGACTGGTCCTGGTAACTTTGAATAGATGGAAACTGATCTTCTAGGACCAGATGCTGGAGGCTATCGACCAGTTCTCCACCTAGATCTCTCTTGCTGACGGAGCTGCTACTTATGGATGTGAGATGACGCTGTCGTCAAGCTTAACCTTCATGCTGATCTGCCTGGGATGCTGGGACAGGATGCTGCTGATCGCTGTCCAGATGCCAAGAAGGTAGCGCAGCGTGGAACCTGGGCTACCCCAACATCGACCCTGGCCCTTGCATTCTCCTCGCCTGATGCCTGCCTCTCTACTTTTGTGTAACTTTAAGAGTTTGCATAGTTATGAGGGTGTGGTGCTGCTGTAGTTCCGATCTTAGCTGTGTGGCTTTGTAAGCTTTTGCTTCAGAACTCGTTTGCGCCTTGGACGCGAGGGTTTATGCCACCAGACCTGCTTCATCAGGTTTCGTTGATCTATCAATGGAACCAGGGATTCCATCCCTGTTATTCTAAAAAAACTCACCACTGCACCTAACTATTTATGTTGTTACAGCAGAAGAAATCTTACTACTATTTTTCTTGTTAAATCCTTCTTGTTTTGCTTGGTAGAGCAGGAGCAACCCAAGGTATATGGATGGCTTCTTCACAATTTTTAGGACAGTACACTGTACAGACCAGCCTTACAGCTTAAATTAGCTAGGATGCTGCTGTCAGCCTTTATTATTGCTAACAGAAGGCATAATGAAACTCTGAGTAAGATAGTTTGTTCCCTGTCTGTGCAATTATTCAAGGAAACCGCTGTTAGAAAATAGCTCATTCTTAGTCTTTTACATTCTTCCACTGATCTTTTGAGTTAACAATTGACCCATCTACTCCAGACAACATTATAATCTTCTCAGGTCTGGAATGTCAAGAAATTTGGATATCAGAGCGGCCGCAAGACAAGTGTTCATTAAAGATGTTCAACACCAGGTAAGCATTTACATCAGAGGTGCATATTTACACTGCTCACACACAACACAAAGAATGTTCAGCAACAGCCAACGAATAGCATTCTTAGTGTTTAGCATCTACTAAAGCAATATACTACAAGCTGGTAAGCATTTATTATGCAGTACTCGTCTTAACGTAATAAGTAATAAACATGCGTAGCAGTTCCCCACCACATCCATCACCAGCCTTCGTCTACCTGATGAACAAACTTTAGACAGTTACACCACAACGTTCGGCGGAAGTTGTACATATGATCATATCTTCTCTCCTGCTCTATTGTACTAGTCAAAATTTGCAGGAAGTGCCCAACCGTTGCTTCATCCGCTGCGCTCCAGCCGCCTTGCATTCGTCCAGCGCTTCATTCAGCAGCTCCTGAAACTTCTCAACGAAGACGTGCCACTCCTCTGCACTCATGTCCGACAACCTGACAAAGCACATACTTGATGGGAGCTGTTCGTCGGCGCTCCTGTTCACGGCATGCACACTGCCATTCAAACTAGTAGTTCTGTACACACTAGGACTGAAGTCAGCAGATGGGATCCGATGATGAGATGAATGCATGGAAAACTCCTTTCGATCTTCATCGACATCATTGTCCTCGTCCATGCTCTCCACAAGCTTGCTCAGAGGATTTCTGAAGCTGGAACCCTTGATGCCTGAGCAATGGAATCTCGGCGATCGAATCACATCACTGTAGCCTCCTAACGCATCCATGGAGAACTGGAAACCCATGTCCTCCCCTTGTTCAACATCAGGAGAGAACGGTTCCCATTCATCCACCTTCTTTCTAGCTTTCATGCAGACAAGCTCCAATTTGCTGGGCTCCTCCTCCATCCCTCTGAACTCCCTGGTCATCATCTCGCCTATCTCTGCCAAGCAAAGCCCGAAAGTTGCAGCCTCCTTGAGGAAGATGGTGCACAGGATCAGGACCCGGAGGCAAGCCTCGCGTATCATGGGCAGTTCTCTCCGCAGCATTGCAGCATCCCTTACCGGGTCAAGATTCCTGATGTACTCAAGCTCTTCCTCGGAGAACGGGATCGACGCCTGCGCCCAATGTATCCACTCGAAATAAGGGTCCTCCAAGTTCTCGGGCAGGCACAGGCCATGATCAATAGGGAACAGCTCCGTCTGGCAACCAAACCGGCCGGTGCCACCATCAAGTTTCCTCACCAGCACATTACCGCCATGCCTGTCAGTGTTGAAAATCCTGATGTCCAATATGCCGATCCTGTGAACAGCAGCCACCGGGAAGCTCGAAGTGCCGTGGTCGCTGGCGTCGAAGTCATGCGCGATGAACTGCTGAAACGAAGCGATCTTACTGGTAGTTTGGTGGTCATGAGCCGGAGCGCCGCCGTTGTTCATCGGGCGGTTGATGTTGAAGACCGAGTGCGTTATCTTCACCAGCGCCGTCGCGGGAACATTCGCGAAATTCTCATGGTCCAGCAGGTACGCGGCGACCTCCCTGAACCCTGTCTCCCCTACCCGCACAGACTTCTTCAGTCCCGGCTGGCCTAGCGCCCTCCCGGTGAACCCCTTCGGATTGTTCGGCGCAAAGGGCTCCTCATCCGTCGGCTTGACAATGGCGACCCTATCGCCGCCAAGGTCCCTGAAGTAGTAGGAGCCGCCGAGGCCGCTGTCAATGGGCACGGGATCCAGCCCGCCCCGGATGCCGGTGGCCACGTCGTCGACGAGCCGCCTCACGCTGGTGCTGGAGGACCCGAGTATCTCGACGAGCCCGCTGGAGTCCTTGTGCTCGAAGTCCGCCGAGGCCGGGCAGAGGCAGGGCGTGGAGCAGCTGCGGTGGATGCTGTCCCGCGTGAGCAGCAGCGGCGAGTCGCGGCGGATGGAGGAGAGGTCGTTCTCCAGGACGCGGTCGCCGAAGGTGAGCGAGGTCCCGCCCGTGGGCACGTTGAGCGCCAGCTGCAGCCGGCGCTTGACCGTGTGCGCGTTGTCGCCCCGGTCCAGGTCCATGCCCAGCACGCACCCCGACTCCGTCTGCACGAACACGCGCCGCCGCCCCGCCGGCGGCGGCGGGGGCGACGGCATCGGCATCTGGTGTTGCTTGGCTGCCGCGGTCTCATCCCGCCGCGCTCCGGCGCCGAAGAGGCGCCTGAGGAGCAGCGCCGGCACCTGTGTCTTGAGCGAGCTCTCCAGGTTGGGGGACATGGCGGCGGCGGCCTAGTTTCTTCCTCCGCTTGGTGCGCCCGCTGCCCGCCGACGCCGTGAGGGAGTGGGGATGGCGCGCTCTCGTTGCTATCATCGGATCACGCCTGCGCGCCAACAACAGAGACAGAAAAAGAACACAATTTTACACTCCAATCTCTGCACCAATCACCCCAGAATCACGCACGCGCACTACTGCCGTGAACTCAGCATGAACAAGACTGAATTGGCGGGAGCACGAAGCCAGATGCAGCGGAAGGACAGGACGGGAATTGATTCTGAGCCAAGCTCAATCTTACCATGGAGGGAGTGGCGAGGCGCGTGAGGATAGGGGACGGATCGGCCGGCGGCGAGGGCGCCGGCCGGGGCGGTGGGGAAGCAGGCTAGCGGCGGAGCAGATCCGGAGTGGTGGTCATGGCGTCGTACCAACCTATCGCTGGCCTGTCAAGCTGCTACTGCTGCGCCCGCATCGCATCGCATCACCAACCCGCTCGCCCATCGAATTCCGCTCGGCTTTCCCTACCTGATCCGTGACGGGAATTGCATCTTACCACGTAACCCTCCAAACCACGACATATTTGGACATACGCCCTCAACAGAATCCAGAGGACACACTGACCGCGGGACCCAGCCAGGTCTTCTACAGACGAGAACGTGAATACGGGAAACTTGTAAGGGCCTCTACGAAAAACGAGGATCTGTACGGACGTGCCGCGAGACCCGACGTGGCCAACCCGTGCGCGCCACGTAGGCGCCCGTCACGGGCCAGGCGACGGCGTGAGCCGGGCGTCGCGGTTACCGCGCGCGGAAAGGTCTGGAAGGAGCCGCGGCAGCCGTCGGATGGCGGATAGGGAGCGATCGGCAGCCGTTGGATGGTCGGACGAGCGCGACGGCGATGTGGATAAGAGCGATTGGCCACAGCCGGGTGACGTGGAGGATGGGCCCCGTGGAGCGTATATTCGCGCTGCTGTTTCCGAGGCGGTTTTGATTGGCGTCTCGGCCGTTTTCTTGCGGATGGAGAAAGGTCTTGCGCTTGTTCCCTTCGTCCATCGTTTTGTCTTTGTTTATTTTTTTCGGTTTATCGGTTTAAATTAGACTACCTACCATGTCCAACTTATTTATAGAGGGACCGGGACCAACGTGTGTAAAGTACAAGTTGCATGGGTTTGTGGTGCCTCTATCTTGTGGGTACCGCTAATGGTTTAGGGGAATCCATATGTTCCTCTTAACTTTCTATATGTCAGGATGAATGGATGGTATTTCAGTACTTGCATAGTTTTGGCTTGTTTTGACTTGTTTCTTTCATCTCTAGTGTCTAGCTCACCATATTTTATTTTATTTTGAAAAACGGCCACCAATTTCATACTTTGTTCAACTTGCGACATGATCACCGGTGGAGCTAGAGAATTGAAGAACAGGGTGCACCGTGGTACCCTAGTTTCCAAAAAAGTTCTTTTAGGGGAAGCATACATGATGAAAAGTAGATGTTTTACTAAGGATTTTGTTTCCGACTGGTGTCCTGCGCACCCCCAAACCATCACTTGGATCCGCCAATGGACATGACATAGCAAAAACCATTTATTGTCTGAGTACATTGTTCACGAGTAGTGGGATGCAGCCTTCATTGTAAATGGTACTTCACTTAGAGGATCACGAGTTGATGAGTCGAGCCAAGTCTCAAGGGTAACAACTTATGCACTAGGTGTCGACTACATATGACTAAACTAGTCAGGATTTTTTGTTGTAAGACAAGTACCGACTCATAGACTAGTTCGAGCGACTCGAAATCATATATGTATTTTGACCTATCCTACTATGATCTTTATACATAGAATCAAAGATCACGTTGTGAATTGATCCCTTGTGCTGTAGAGCATTTGGAAACCATCATTACTTGAATCTCATATCGACAGTACATAACACACTGACATTTATTCGTCTCTTTATAAGATCCATTTTCTTCTTTCAAAATGTTATTTTTAATTATCAAAAAAGCTTTATTGTTAATTGGTAAAGATGGTTGCACATTTTGAAAAAAAGTACTAAGTTTTATGGACGCACAGTTGCAAACCAAAGTTTTAAATAGTGCCTATTTGCCCATATAGTGTCGCTATGGGAGATTCCAAAGCACCCACGCATGCACTTTTACCTGCTTTCGAGTTGGATTTTTTCTTAAGAAGAACGAGAGAAAAAATTGAAAATGTTGGGACTCGCGTTGGTGGTTTATTTTTCTTATAGGAAGAAACATAGACCAAAATTAAAAATATTGAAACAAAATTATAACTTGTGTACAATTGGGGAAAAAGATGTGCAATTGCACACTCATGTAATTGGACAGTTATATGTAGTTCTCATGTGCACGAAGTGCTAAGCAAATCTAACAATTATATTATCCATCTAGAACTAACATAATTCTCGATTGACATAGAACTCACCAAAGGTTTTTTTTTGTAAGAAGAAACAGAGAACAAAATTGAAAATGTTGGAAACAAGAGGTGGAGAGTGAGGGAGAGAAACTGCCCTCGTGGAGCAAAAGCCGACCAGTAAACCAGCCCCATTTGAACCGGAGCCGGAGGCCACCGCTGCGCCCCGAGGCTACCTCGCCCACCACACCGCACGCAGAGGCAGCGTCGCGAGGGAGACGGAAAGGGATCGATCGAGCGATGGCGAGCTCGCTGTCCCGCCTGGGAGCGGCGCTGCCCCGCGCGCGCCCGCTCGCCGCAGCGGCGCGGATCACGCCCCGGGGAGGCCGATGGGATTCCGCCGCATCCCGCCCCGCTTCGCTATACGGTGAGCGATCCTATCGATTTCGTGGCACCTGCAGCAGTTGTGACCGATTCGCATTTCCTAGGTCGGAACTAGCTCCAAATGCTAACATTGGATTGAAATTCAGCGTGGAGATGCCAGGTTCACTCGGACGTGAAGGCGTCCCCTGCAGCGGAGCCGAAGGATGGGGGAAATTCGTCCCAAAATTGGAGGATCAAGATGCTGTACGATGGTGAATGCCCGCTCTGTATGCGTGAGGTGCGTTGCACAATCCTTTTGGTCGGTGAGACCTGTCATATTGATCAGCAATTGCGTAATTAGAGTGCGCTAGATCCTATGTAGCAGCTTTATAAGGACAGACACACATTTGTTTGCTGACAATTACCCGAGCATGTTCAACTAGTTCTATAACTGAGTGATTGCTGATTGTATGATAGGCCATATGAATGCATGAAAATGAAGCAATGTTCGTTGATGCTACTAATTGGTAAATTTCTAAATGATGCTTACTCTGCAAGCTTATTTTGCCTAGGCTCATTTACAAAATTCCTTCATCTATTTCATAATTGTGTGCACTGCTCAAGTGTGTATCCAAAAACAATGGTAATGTAGTGATATATTTTTTCATACCATTCTATGATCCCTTTTGCGGCTTCAATTATTTGACGCTCAATCAACTGCTGAGAATGGTTGGCATGTGGATGAACTTTGTTGATTTGAATTTTCTGTCTCAAAAACATGTGTGGTTTTCTATGAATTTGTTTTCATTACTAGAACTTTACTGCTGTCATCTTAGACTTCTCCCATCTTGGTTTTAATCGGAATTTGCTATCAGCATAAAAACTTTGTCTTCGGGAAGCACTCGGTTTTAACTCCAAAGTTCTCCACCGTGAACCTTAAGTTCGTAACACTTTAGGAGCCTTTCACATGGCTTAGACGTGCTAGAAAATCTATGTGCATCCTCATCTTACGAATAGTGGATTCATTGATTCGCAACCATTTAAACTTGAATTTATTTCTTCACTAAATGTTTTGGTGAATAAAACAATAGGGCCTGATTGTAGTGATCCTGCAACAGCTATATTTGCTTGTACTAACTCTAGTGTTTTGACAGGTAAACATGCTGAGGGAAAGGAACAAATCCTATGGAACTATAAATTTTGTTGACATCAGCTCGAAAGATTACTCCCCGGAGGACAACCAGGGTCTCGATTATGAAACTGTGCGTATGACCTTTTAGTACATATTCTCATTTTGTTTATGGAGTTTCATACTCGGTTATCTGGAAGGCATGAAATTTATTAACTCAATATCCATCATTTGTTTGATTCCTTGGAGGGTCATACAAAAGATACTTGGCAAAATTAGCAAACCATTGGTACCGACATAGACCATCTCTAAAACAATTTTTGGTATGCACCAAGGCTCTAATGGATTGCTTCATTTCACTTACTCCGGAGAAATGATATTTTTTTTCTATTATCCTGAAGAACATGATTTTGAACCTTCCATGGCTGGTTTTGACTATTCACCGTTTGCCAACGAACTTTTTTTGTACTTTGGTGATGGTGCTGCATTAGATGTAGTTTCTTGCAACTAAACTCCTAGTTGATGTTATATTCTGTGGCCAATTCGCTAAATATCAAGGTGCTTCTGAACATTATACCTGCATTTATCTTTTTTCTAAATAAACCGACTTCCTGTGTTTTCAGGCCATGGGGAGGATACATGCCATTGTTTCAGATGGAACTATCGTCACAGATGTTGAGGTATGACCGTGTGACATTCAGTCATTCACATCCTCTCGTACTGAAATTTTAGTATTTCCTCTCCAGAATGCAGAAGTTACTGCAGGTTATTTATTGGTTATTAGAAGATAATAATTTGAAGATAATTTGGGACCTAATTAAAGGCATGAATTAGACATTTAGACATGATATTAAATAAGCTAATGTTTCACCACACGCATCCAATGGTAATGAGGAGAAGTTAAAGGAGAGATTAGTATGCACACATAGCAATGTTCCTTTAATTGATGACATACAAGTAGTAGTATACAGGCTGATTATCACATTGTTACAATAATTTCTTTAACCTTATGAGAGCCATATATGAAAGAAGTGTCTCGGAGTTAGTTTGACCCTGCTGAATAGCAGTCCATATTAGTATGGGTTATCAAGCTGGCAAAGAATGTAATACCAAAAAAAAAGTTGTTCTTACAAACCTGATACAGAGTACATTTTGTCAATGCAATGGGTAATTTTATGTTTTTGAAATTAGTAACTGAAGTTATGATTGCAGGCATTTAGACGGCTTTACGAGGAAGTGGGACTTGGATGGGTTTATGCAGTTACTAAGTATGAACCTGTAAGTGCACATTTCTAGAGTGTAAATCCAAGGATCAGCTTGTTTCATTCATTTCAGAGAGTTACTGTTCAGCCGCACAGTTTCTACACAAGGGAACATTTGTATATATCAAACTGAAGAACTGTGGAATCAAATTGTTGTTCTGATGTGATTAAACTAAAATTTCAAATGCTTATTTTACTTTTGGTCTATTCATTAATCTTAGTCTGATATTTGGCAGGTGGCTACCATAGCAAATGCAGTATATGGTGTATGGGCCAAATACCGCATGGAAGTTACAGGTTTGGCCACTAAGAGTTTGTCATATAGTTCGCTTCAACAGTGTCATTGCTCTGTCTATTTTTGTAGCGATATGCACCTGTAAATGAAGTATTAGTGGATGGGTTGGAATAATCTGCCCGTTTTTCTCCGTGACAGGTCGTCCTCCACTGGAGGAAGTTTTTGCAGCACGGAGACAAGCGGTTAGTCAGCCCTACCTCTTCTTCCTGGAACTTCCAATTGTGACCATAAATTACTTGAGCTTACCGGCTGCTTTTTCCTTCTTCAGGGTGAATGTAAAGATGATAAATCATGCAAGATGTGAGCAGCAAATCGCCCATCTTGTCCACTCTACATATTCTTACTTCAGCATATGTTTAGATAGGGACACATACATAAGTAGCTAGTCTTACATCCAAATGATTCCGAGATTGATGGTATGATGCTGTTCTGTGTTTGAGGGTAGTGGGTAGTAAATAATTCCATGGTCTCTACACTGATTCTATTGGAAAGACAAACAACTTTAAGCAACTTTAGTTGTGTCCAGGATGTGTTTGGTTCTGCAGTGAGCTTGTTGGTTCCTGCATACCCTTCCATGGTGATCTTGTCCATGTCTGACCGTCTATATTGGAAAGTAAAGTTTGTATATTTGATAAATATTTAACCGTTTCACTGAACTAGATGAAAACAAACACCTGCGGAGTCTGGTACAATCTGAACTAAACATGGCAAATGAAACTGAAGGGACAGACACTTGAAAATGGAATTGCGAAACCAAATCAAAACTCAGACATGCATGCAGAGGTTGTGGCCACTTGATAAAGTTCCTGGCGCTTAAGCAAAACAATTTGAACTTAAAATACAACTTCACTTCAAAGTTCAAACAAAAAACTCTAAATACAACGACAATCATGAATTTAGGTATCATATACAGTAGGGTGACTAGCTATTTGATGTCTAGAGCAGTTTTCATCTTTCGAATAGCTCAGCAAGCATCTCCTTCAACACGTCGGGACTGCTGCTAATGAGGTTCTCCAGCTCCCGATTCTTCTTCATGAAGTACCAGTAACTTGGGGCTGAGATAACTCTATGGCAGCTAATGTGTTTCTCTAGGTCCGGATGCTTTTCCAGGTAGTAGCCGTAAACTGATATAACTTTCTCCGTGATAGATTCCCGCAACACATGTCTGAGCCGAGGAAATGGAACCTTCCAAAACTTTTGAGCCTGGTACATTTGATGAAATGCTGAGTTGAACTTAGCCAGTGAAGAGGTATTCTTACGATGTTGGCCTGAACCATGTAAACCTTTTCTCGGTATGCCGAACAGCACAGGTCCGCAAGAAACATCGAGAGCAGTGTCCACGAAAACTTTTTTCTGTACGTGAGAGAGCACATGTCCCCAAGAAACATCGAGATAGCTATCCATGAACTTTTTACATTCAGGTGTTAGTCCCCAATGGCCTCCAGGCAATGGCTCAAACCGATTCGTTACTAAATAGAAATTGTTGAGCAGGAACAGGTACCTGAGGCTTAGGTCTAAGCACAGATCTGATTTCCTCAAGAGAAGGTCCTTTAGATAATGCACATAATCATGTATGAGGCCACGAAGGTAGGTGGTATCATGGCTGTGTGCGGTGTTTCGCATCGAACCCTCTGCGTTAACCAGGTACCTGATGAAATCCACCATCAACCGAGTGCACTCGTGAACCTCGCCTCTTCCTCGCTGAATCGCGATAGCCCAGTTCGAGTCTTCATCCTCGATGAATGTCCTCGCCGCCTCCGTTGTGCTAGATATGGCTTCTCTTAGGCGAGACAACGAGCGACCTATCTCGTCGAGTATGGTTTGGGCTTCTCGAGAGATTAGCAGCGGCGTGAACCTGTATGATGCACTGGAGACCCAAACATACATATCTACTAGGGTTCCTATCATATCCGCCTCAATAGCAGGGATAATGGCACCGACAAAGACAAGCATCTTGGCCATGCTTGCTTTGCCGAACCGTGCGACCGCCGGCATCTCATCGACGGTGACGATCAGGACCAGCTCTACTATACTGGCAGCGATTACGGTGAGAGCTCGGATCCACCTCTCGATCAATTCTTGGTGCGACGCGGCCGACGTCTTGTCTTGTAGGTCTGGTGGTAAGCCATGCTCCTCGTGGAGTTGGAGTACCCAGTGGACGTCGAGCTCCATGAACCAAGTCTCTAGACAAGCACAGTCCGGACCACCACTGAACGCGGTGACCATGCGCTGGGCGTACCCGTCGCTGACCATCCGGCGAGCGATCTTCGTGAGCTCGTGGTCGTGGGCGCCGAAGTCTGCTATGGCGCCGGAGTGCGAACTCGAACGGGAGGAGCAGTAGGAGTTATTGGGCTGGTAAAAGTAGGGATTCGAAGCACCTGATGCGGACGAGTACGACGAATAGGTAGATGTTGATCCGGTATGAACGGGCTGTCTGTTGCACCGCCGTCGGGCCACGCCGACGTTCCGGATCAAGTCTCGGTAGAAGTTGCGCGGCGGGGACTGAGCAGGGTCTCGGTTGTCCCATTCTCCCAACTCCGGCGCCAAAGCAAGCCGCCCCGCCATGCCGCGACCTTGTGGAGGATGGACACAACACTGGTTTGCCGGAAAGCAGCTGCGATCTTGTGGATGAGCTGCTATACTGTGGGTGGACGCAACACTTGTTTGCCGGAACCGCGTGACCACAACTTACACGGTGCACGACCCGGGTGTCAGGTCAACACAGAGATCGACGTTTTCTAACATGCACTGAATGTAAAGGGCAGCCCTAGCTGGCGCTCCACCGCCCAAGCTAAAAGGGAGAGGTCAATTTTCACTAGTGGAAAACAAACCTATAGTCGGCGGGCGGCGACCCGCGATAACAGAGGCGGGACAAAAGGTCCACCCTTTTGTCGCGGGTCAGTTACCACCCGCGACATATGCTCCACCACGTGGCAGGCGCGGGGCGCCCAGGGGGCATACCCTTTTGTCGTGGGTCGTAATACCACCCGCGACAAAAAGGCCTCTACGTGGCGCGCGCAGAACGCTGCTGCTTTAGGGTTTGAGGGGTGCAGCCCCCCCCCCACCGGCACCGCCCCTGGTTTGTTTCATTTTTTCTTTTTAAAATAAAAGTTGCATACTTTTATAAGCTACTACAAGTTGTACACGTTCATTTATTATATATAGATCGAGCAAACAAATATTGGAAGCAAAAGTCTATTCGTAGATTCCCCTTACACATATACATGGAGCTTACTACTACCGGGACAAAAGCCCGTCGTCTATTCGAACTAATACATATACATGGAGCTCCCTACTACCGACGCCTCTTTGGACTAAACCGGCCGTTGTCGTCTATTACTTCTGTCAACAGAAATCCCGCCAGTTCCTCTGTAATTCCTAGTATGTGTTCCTGTGGTTGGAGGTTCTCCCGCATGTAGTCGACCTATATAGGAAAATGAGATGAATATGATTATATCAATCTTGATAACGAAATATTGACGATAATAAATTAAAGTTGTGAATGTTATTGCTTACGTTGAATCTATTATCGTTGTGCTTCTCAGTGGTTAACATGCGAATGGACTCGCAAACGTAGTATCCACATAGATTCGTCCCATGTGGCTGCTGGGCGCACGGTACAATAGTAAATGTTAGCTTCTGCTGCTCAGGTAATAATCTCCTTGAAAGATGTCCAAACCCTGCCAGGCAAAAGAATGATAGAATGAATGGATGATTAATTGATATCTCACGAAAGATATAGCGCGATAATGATTGAAATTACGTCTGGAGAATCTCCTGCAAGTCGCGGAACCCGTCCAGGCCTCTATTCAATGGGTCGCTTACTTCAACAATTCACTTATCAACTTTAATGTTTAGCAGAATCTAGTGGAAACTGCACATGTTTATATAGACGTCATGAATTAGACTTAACATCGAGTAAGAAAAACTGAATGTGCACAATAGATCAGTAAGACTCTCACCTGTAGTTGTAAGGAAAGAGTATCGAATCACAGAAGCTTTGCTCCACTATAAACCTCGTTAGGTTTTCCACCGTTTCTTCGATTTTATTCTTTACGGTTTCATGATGTACTTTATCTGGGTCAACAAACCCAATATTGTACACCTTATTACGGCTGCATTCAACCATCTTCAGTCTGCATAAGAGAACACATATGATATAATGAGTATATGCAATGAGCAGGAACAACTGAATGAACATGAACTTATATGTAGTTAACTACTTACAAGCAGTAGCAACTCATGAGAGATTTGTCGAAGGCGTCTAAATTGAATAACTGCCAGAGTTCATTCATCTCCATATGGATCTGCTCCTTTCGGAAGTAATCTCCTGGGATATCCGCCACGATGAAACTTGTGTTCTCCTTGCACGCATTACCACTGATGCAAATTCCGCATATGCGTTGGCAGTTTATGCAGCCTCTCTTTGCTGACCAACTCGGCCCCGTAGACAAATGTAGGAGTTGTATCAGCAATGGGTAATACAACATCTGCGGCATTCAGCAAATCCTCCACGGTACATCCACGGTCAGCCGCTAGCTTTGCAACTTCTTCCATATTGATACCACCATGTTCCTGGTACACCTTGGGAACAGCTAAGACTTTGAGTGGTAGGATCGATTGTTTAGCCTGTTGTCCGAGCTGGGAAACTTCCTTTCCTTTTCTGCCTAATGTCGCTTGCTTGGCCTTGAGGGGTGCACTTATTGAACTTGATTTCTTCCCGGCTACACTTCTTGCTGATGATTTGCTCGTGCTAGCACTATCCTTCTTCTTACCAACACTATCCTTCTTGTCCTCAATTACCTTCGCAAGTGTGCGTGTATAGCCATCCTTCTTCTCGTGTAAGTCATATTGCGATGGTGTGTTCAGAAAACTAAGAGCATATGCTTTTTGCTTCTCTGTGTATGGTGCTGGGGCCTTGGGTTTCTCCTTATGAAAATGTTCAGAATTGTGTTTCTTGACAGCGGCCTCAGTTTCCTCTTCGGTAAGATCGTAAGCACGGGGGGGGGGACCTTTGGTACTCTTCAACATTTTGTGGACAGGACTATTCACACGCTTCCACTTGGGTGCATTCCGAGTCTTAGTGGGCGCAGGCGGCGGCGCAGGAGATGCAGATGGACTAGGGATGTGGTGGTCAAAGTCATGGGGTGATGGTGGCGACATGTGAACAGTCGGAGGAGGTGATGGTGGCCTTCCATCATTTGGAGGAGGTGATGGTGACCTGGTGGGACGACTAGTAGAGGTTACCATGCCTGGAAGCTTGATGTTTTTCTTTTCCCAAAGAATGATTTCTCCCAGTACGTCTCCGAGTGTATCCCGGCCATCACCTCCAGCGATTACGAGCTCCAATGACTCCCACGTCGGTACAACTGTATCCACCCCGACACGAGCATAGCCACTGGAATCTCATTGCCATGCCATGTTGCCGCTCACCTTCAGTCCAAATGCGGACAAGACCGACCGCTACCTTAATAGACATGTTCCTGAACCTCTGGAGATCACAAGGTGTTTGCTCCTTGATTCCATCCAGGGTCGCCAGAGCTCATCTCTCCGTGTGGCCGGGGAGTCGGGGACCTGTCTCGTCGCCGAGATATGCCATTATCTGGCTCACGTTGTCCTTTAAGTTCATTAATCTCCGCCGATGCCGCGCTGAATCCGCTTCGCTGGTCTAGTTGGCGTTGAAACTCAGCCATCCGGTCATTCGCACCTCCACTGCGTTTTTTTGCTCTTGCTCGGCATCTATAAGTCTCCGCGTGTTCGAAACCCAAGCGCCCACGGAACACCAGGGCCGAAGCCTCTTGTTCGTCCTCCCTTTCAGGATTACCGAGACAAGCGTCGCAAGTCTTTCTCTCTATCGGGAGCAAACAGCTTCCCGCTTTAATATCGCCGTCACTTCAATCCATTTTCCCCTGGGTACCTTAACCTTGGTCACTTTCCAAGGTTCCCCTCTTCATGTCATACTCACAGCCATGCCCAAGGAACCAATTACGAGCCCTAGTGTCCCATCCTTCTGTTGCGGTCAGAAACCCACCGGCGGGCAGCGACTGGCAACACCGTAGAGCCGGGAACAACTAGGGCTGGCCCTATCCCTGGAGCGACGGCCCAAGAGCCCGGTCACACGTCCGATCTGTCGCAAGGGCGCCTGACCTATACCCGTCGAAGGTGTTGGATGATGCCTCGCTTAGTTTCGCATGGCATACACGTAACGTTAAATACGAGCCTCGATCGGCTCTCATGTTATCCCGTGAATCGGCTCAAAGAGCCGATCCACCCATGATTCGTACAAGGTGTCCGAATATATGGTGGTCCCGCTGATCAAGATAAAGCTAAAACGATCTACGACGATTTAGGGTTTTCACCGCATAATCGGATCATCCTACTCACGATTGGGCCTCGCGCCGCGACGGTGATCGTAAGCCGATCCTAGACAGGGCCTAAAAACCAACACGAGGTTGATCCTAACATCCCGTCTAGGGCTAGCAAACCACCCTACACGCCGCCGGATCCTCCAACCCTTTGTAAGGCCTAACTATTGCGGATGTTAAACTAATCCTTGAAGAACAAGGAGCAACCGTAACGGATCGGATCTACTAAACATCAAGCGGGGTGCCGCCCTACACCTAAGATAGGTGTAAGGGCGATAGATATAAGGGTTGCACTACGACAGCATATGATACGAAGAACAATGCTAACCCTAACACATCTAAGATAACTACGTTGCTCGCCATCAAAAAGGCTTCCACGAGCAACGCGTGACAACGTGAAGCTTGGGCCGCCTAGATCGCAAGATGCGATCTAGGCGCATGGTGCTTACCAGAGAAACCCTCGAGACGAAGGAGTTGGCGATGCGCCGAGATTTGTTTGTGTTGAACGTTGGTTGTTGTTTATTCCATAAACCCTAGATACATATTTATAGTCCAAGGGACTTTCTAATTCAGGTGTGCACCTAACCGTGCACGGGTCAAACTCTAACTAACCGATACGTAATCTAATATGTTACAGATACAAGGGCAAACTAGCCCAAACTTTGCATATAAGGCCGATTTACGTATTCCTTCCGTATATAATCTTTAAGCCCATCTCGATCGCGGCCCACCTCTGACTCGGTCAAATTCTGGTGATAACACATGCCCCCCTGGTTTTGGAAATGTCATTTCCAAAATCATTATGCTTATCCTTCATCGGGTCATGTCATGGCGTCTTGCCTCCTTGACTTCATCACCAATCTACAAAATGAAGGAATGTCTTCACTTAACCCCTGCCGATAGCGATCAAGCACTCCCCAAAAGAGCCGATGGTATCACATCAGCCTCTACGATAAAACGGGAGCAAGGCTAACCTAACTGTCCCTCCAAACGGTAACCTGCGCCCTTCGTCTGAGAAACTCAGATCCCCAAATCGTCGCCCAGCAGCTCTACGGATCTCAGATCTCAGCTGCGCCGTCCCGATTCCTCAGCGCATCCAATGGCGGAATCATCCAACGCCAACGCCATGGTCTCCGGTCCTGAAGGTAATCCTCAACAGCCCCCATGCCAGCATAATGTCGAGTAAAACGGCAAACACCGAATTAATGTTCTATTCCACTATCAATTTTAGGTCTCAGACATCCTGTGCCACATCCTTCTCGCAAATTCTATGTGCCTCGGTCCTCGTTCTTCCGAGAGTCCCGCCCTCTTAATTTCATGCGAAGCTAACGAATCCCTTCGTGAATCGTAACTTAGATCCGACCTCCCGCCGACCGCTGCGAGCCGGCCTAATCCCCCGAGGGTTGGGTGACATGGTACAAGTATCCAAAACCCATTATGCCACCTGGAAGCCAGGGATAGCCGATGCCCTGTCATTATCATTGTCTCCTCTTGAGAAGAATGAAAATATTCCAAAACCATCGGCTACTTCGACGCTGAATTGCTTCATGTTTGGCCATGGCCCTATGACACCAACCTGCTGGATGTGGCCATGATCACAGCCTAGACATTGCATCCCCAAGCCCTTCTGCATTCAAACGCCGAAAGTCCCTTTCACCCTTTCTTCTAAAAAGATGTACTGTTGGGGTGCCTCAATCGTTATATGAAGACCAAAGGCCCTGTGACAGAGAGAGACACACAGCCTTTCTGAACTTTTGGTTGGAACACTTCATATTCGTGGCCCATCACTTGCCCCTACCAAGAATTACCTTTCCCTAGCCTATGAACTGGCCAAAGGCACCCATCTTGGCCTAGGCAAAATGTTCCTTGGAGAGGTCTATCGATCTCTTCAACTGATGTCTGATACGTCCAAAACGTATCTACTTTCCCGAACACTTTTGCTATTGTTTTGCCTCTAATTTGTGTATTTTGGATGCAACTAACACGGACTAGCAGCATTTCAGAACTACTGTGTCTCGTTTTTGTGCGAAATCCAATTTTCAGGAAAACCTGGGATTTTGACGAAGGGCCTATTTTCCCGAATAATGACGGAGCGAAAGGACAATTGAAGTGGAGGCCCGAGCCCCCACACCACATGGCGGCGCGGCCCGGGGGGGCCGCGCGGCCATGGTGTGGCCCCTCGGCCGGCCTCCGACGCCCCCTTCGGACTACTTATTCGCCTTGACCTAAACGCACGGTGAGAAGTCGAAGTCGCGAAACCTCCTAACGCCGCCACATCGCAAGCTCCGTCGCGGGAGCCGTCTCCGTTCGGCACTCCCGGACGGGGAATTGGAGGAGATCATCACCGCCATCACCGCCAACGCCTCTCCATCAACCAGCCATGTTTCCCCCATCCATGTGTGAGTAATTCCCCCACTGTAGGCCGAAGGATGGTAGGGATTGGATGAGATTGGTCATGTAATAGCATAAGATTGTTAGGGCATAGTGCCTAGTGTCCGTAGATGGTACTTTTATGATATTGTTGCAACTTGTTATGTTAATGCTTGTCACTAGGGCCCGAGTGCCATGATCTCAGATCTGAACATGTTATTATTTCATCATGATATTCGTTGTTTATGATCTTACCTGCAAGTTGTATACACATGTCGCTGTCCGGAACCAATGGCCCCATGATAGAAATCGGGACAACCGGAGGGGATGGTAGTGATGTGAGGATCACATGTGTTCACGGAGTGTTAATGCTTTGCTCCGTACTCTATTAAAAGGAGTACCTTAATATCCATAGTTTCCTTGAGGCCCGGCTGCCACCGGCTGGTAGGACAAAAGATGTTGTGCAAGTTTCTCATTGCGAGCACGTACGACTATAATTGGAACACATGCCTATTGATTGATTAGTACTTGGATACTGTTTTATTATTATCTGCAAATGCCCTGCTATGATTGTTACATGAGTTTCTCTCATCCATGCAACGCCCGTTATCCGTCCCGTGCCTACGGTATTTTAATCCTGCTGTTTACTAAAATCACTATGCTGTCTTTGTTACTCGCTGCTGTTATTTCTGCTACGCTATAAAACTGTTACTAAGATAAACTCTGCGAGCAAGTCTGTTTCCAGGTGCGCTGAATTGACAACTCCATTGTTAAGGCTTTCAAGTGTTCTTTGTCTCCCCTTGTGTCGAATCAATAAATTGGGTAATACTTCCCTCGAAGACTGTTGCGATCCCCTATACTTGTGGGTCATCAAGACTATTTTCTGCGCCGTTGCGTTGGGGGAGCATAGCTTTATTTGGAAGTTCACTTGGATTAATATTGTTCGCTGCAAATTCTCCATCATGGGTAAACCTCGCGATACTAAGGTCGCCATATTACCATCCACTACAAGAAAAGGGTACAACTCTGAGTACCTCTGCTGCTCTTGATTCACCATTTGTGATTGATAAACTTGTTTCACCGCCACATGCTTCAAATGCTGGTACTTCTGCTGAATCTGAAAACTCTCATAATACCGATAATATTTCTGCTGTGCTTGATGATAGTGGTTCATTGGGATCTTTTCTAGATGCTAAAATTGCTAGGTCTAGACAAATTGAAAATGCTGAAATCCTACTACACTGTTAATTCACCTGAACTTGAATACTCTAGTGATGATCTTGATGAAGATTATGTGGAACTTGATGATGATTTTATTGAAAAATGCCATGCTACCACTGATGCAAGAAAAATTAAAAAGTTGCTTACAGAACATGCTGTTAGATATAAACTGTCTCCGATCCTAAATTTGCCACATCTCCTATAAACATTAAGGATAAAGATTATGATTTTTCTCTCGATCTATCTCACATAGCTATTGTTGAGAAAACACCCTTTTGTGGTACTGAAAAAGAAAGTGCTGTTGAACACATGACTGAGTTATCTACTTGAGTAGCTTGTTTTCTGATGATGTTAAGAAGCGTACTTACTTTGTTGCTAAAATCTTTCCATTCTCATTAAAGGATGACGCTAAAACTTGGTATAATAGTTTGCCACCTAGTTCTATTAAAAGTCCAAAAGAATTGCTTGTTGTTTTCTTCCGAAATACTTTCCTGCTAGTGCTCAACATATTGCTTTGCAGAGAGTTTATAATTTTGATCGGGAGATGAAGAGAAATTGCTGAGGCTTGGGCGAATTTTGCTCTTTATTAGAGCTCGGCCTGACCATGATTTAGAAAAGCATGATTTACTTGATATATTTTATAGTGGACTAACCATTGAGTCTAGGGCATACCTAGATAGTTGTGCTGGTTGTGTTTTCAGGAAAAGAACTCCGGAGCTGAAGAATTATTGGCTAAAATAGGCCGGAATTATGATGATTGGAATACGCCTAAACTCCAACGCCAATAGTGAAGAAGAGGGGTTTAATTAAATTGAATGATGAAGATATGAGGGAAGCCAAGAAGTCTCTCAAGGAGAAAGGTATTAAATCTGAAGATGTGAAAAATCTACCTCCCATAGAAGATGTATGTGAGATAATTCCCCTTCATCCATGATTGAGGTAAATTCCCTTCAACGCTTTACTAGGAAGATATTCCGTATTCAAAACCTTCTGCGCAATGCTTAGATGAGTTTGATAATTATATTGTTAAGCAAGAAAATTTTAATATGAGAGTAGAGAATCATCTAATGGAAAATTCTCAAGCTATTAGTCAATTGCATGATATTGTGGAGAGAACCTCCAATGATGTTAAGATGCTTGTTAAACATTTTCATATGATTCAAACTCAAATTGATCAACTCACTAAAGTGCAAAATGACTTGTTAGGAAATAATGCTAAAGAAAAACATGCTTATGAAATAACAACTAGAGGTGGTGTCTCTACCCAGGATCCTCTATATCCTGAAGGGCATCCCAAAAGAATTGAACAAGATTCTCAACGCATTGAACCTAGTGCTCATTCTAAGAAAAAGAAGAAGAAACATAAAAATGTTGTAGAATCCTCTGAACCTGTTAATGATCCTAATAGTATTTCTATTTGATGCTGAAACTAAAAGTGGTAATGAACATGATAATAGTGAAGATAATGATAAGAATGATACTCCTGATAAAGAAGAGGTTGAAAAAGAACCTGAAAAGCATGCTAAAAATAAAAAGTATACTAAAGAAGATTTTATTGCTTGAGAAACATGGTAATGAAAGAGAACCTTGGGTGCAAAAGCCAATGCCTTTTCCCTAAGAAACTAAAATCAAAGGAAGAGGAACACTATAATAAATTTTGTGATTGGATGAAACCTTTATTCTTGCAAATCCCTTTGACTGATGCTATTAAATTGCCTCCTTATTCAAAGTATATGAAAGATATTGTTACTAACAAAAGGAAAATCCCCAATGAGGAAATTTCCACTATGCTTGCTAATTACTCTTTCAATGGCAAAGTTCCAAAGAAGTTGGGCGACCCAGGTATACCTACTATTCCTTGTTCTATTAAGAATAATTATGTTAAAACTGCTCTATGTGACTTGGGAGCCGGTGTTAGTGTGATGCCTTTTTCTCTTTATAAGAGACTTTACTTAGATAAGTTGATACCTACTGATATATCTTTGCAAATGGCTGATAAATCTACTGCTATTCCCGTTGGTATATGTGAGGATGTTCGTTCAAGTTACTAATAACCGCTTGATATTAACTGATTTTGTTGTGTTGGAAATGCCGAAGACGATAATATGTCTATTATTCTTGGGAGACCTTTTCTTAACACGCAGGGCTGTTATTGATTGCAATAAAGGAAAGGTTACTTTCAATGTTGATGATAAGGAACACACAGTCTATTTCCCAAGAGGATTGAAAAAGCGTGCGGAGTTAATACTATTTCTCATGTGAGAACTATCAAAGTGGGAACTATTGATTGTCCTATATATGAACCTAAAGAAGAATATCAAACTCTTGTGATTGGATCCATATCAATACAATTCAAGGTAACATGATTGATTTGAGGTTTATTTCTTCATATGCTATGTAGAATTTATTTGGTGGCAAGACTTGATCAACCTTGTTAGCAAATACCTTTTATATGCATAGAGGAGGTAAACAACATCTCTTTCTTCCTCCTTTTGCTTTAGTTGCTGTAGCATTTTTAATTTGCAAAGTTTCTTAGTTGATTTGAGATTTCAAAAATTTTCCTGGCCAGTAATAATAAAATTTGTATTTCAAAGTTTTTCAAAAATTCACAAAATTACACCGTTGGTCCTATTTTTCGACGAGGCACCCTGGGAGCACCAGAGGATGACATGTGGGGCACCAGAGGGCGCCAAACCACAGGCCGCGGCCAAGGAGGTGGCCGCGCCACCATGTGGTGTGGGCCCCTCCTTGCCCCACTTTGTCATCTCTTCCTCCCAGCACCTTCTCTCTCCCGAAAAACTCGTACCAAGTTCCTCTCACTCGCGTTTTTGCTCAAGAACTCCAGATTTCTCGATCTCTTTGCTCAGCCCAGATTTCTGGAAATTTGGCACATTTGCTCCTTGGTATGTGACTCCTCCACCCATCCAAGTAGAATTTTGTTTGGTTGAGTATATCTTGAATATTTTGCTGCTGTAGGTAACATGTTTGGTGAGCTTGCATGCTTGTTCTAATTGGTAGAAATTAGCATGATTAGTACTCTAGCAAGTTCCTATGGTAGTTTCCCTCAATTATATGTCACCAAATCAAGTTTTATATTGTTTGTTGAAAATTTCAGAAAATGAAGAAGTTCAAGTTTGGAGAATTGTTCAAGAAAGGAACAACCAGCACCGGGAGGCCTTCTAGGACCGCCACCCAAATTAGGCGGTCGTACAATGAGGACATCATCGCGCCTAGCTTCGCGCCCGAAGAGGACAATGGGGCTCCTAATGCCTCATCCTTCCCATGTTATGATTTTTGACTAATGCAGGGATATTGGATGATTTCTTCACCCTTGTCAACAGGGCGGGCTTAGCCACCTACGTTGGAGATGAAAGGGAGCAATACCATGCTCACCAAGATTTTTGTTGAGCTTCAGTTCCAAAGCGCGGAATATAATCCGACAGTTGCATTCAAGATCTATGGTACTCCCGTTACTATGGAATTGGATGAATTTTGTCGTGCATTGGATATTGCCCTGTAGGTACAGCAAGGAGGATCGATAACAACCCTCGGGACTTGTTGGAGCTCTATCGAGGGATCACTAATGATGATTGTCGCACCATTCAGCGGGGCAAGATAAGGAACATTCAACTCCCGCCATTAAATATGTTGCATATTACGTTGCCACTAGCATACTTGGTAGGGAGAATAGCAATATTTCTAGTTACCATCTTGCTTTCTTGAATATTGCACTTACTGGACAGACGTCTTATCATCTTGGTTCTCTTATTGCTCGCCGCCTGTCTACCAGGGGCCTATTTTTGGAGGAACTATTGCACTGCGCATTTTAACACATCTAGAGCTTCCTGTTGATCCTAATGATGTGCCATTAGCCCCTAGGAGGCTTGATATCATTGCTATGAAAAGTCATCAATTTGTTACTACTGAGTCTACTTTAGATAATATGGCCTATAAAATGTTGTTTGCTGACGGGGATGAGAAAGAAATCCCTCTTCCCCAGCCAGGTTTGTTTGATATTGACAGGCAACCATGGTCGCGCACTAAGGAGGAGGTGGATGAACATATGAAGATACAAGATTTCCACCAGCAGCATGACTCCGAGGATGTCGAGCCCTCCTACGATTACACCGTCACACATCCCGGTGCGTCTTCTAGCACATACCCGGAATACGATCCATCTTCGTCATACTACGGAGACACTACATGGGACCGATGGGATTGAACTCCACTTAGGCCAAAAGCCTAAGCTTGGGGGGAGGTATACCGGCATCACTCATTCTTTGCATATTATGATTGCTGGATACTTGTATATACTTGTTTAGTCTCTTTGAGTGGTTTTCTAATGAGAGGAAGATGATATTTGGGGAAGTGCTGCCTGAAAACAGATTCTGGCTGTTACCGTAAAAATTCGTGCGCCCAGCCAGAACAGTATTTTGAGTTGCAAATTTTTGTGCATGTTCCCCAGGTTGTTATCTAACTTTCATTAGTTGAACACTTTTTGAACTGAGCAACGTAAGATTTTTGTAAAAATCGATTTCTGTACTGCTGTCAAGGTTTGGCAGATTTCTGCCATCTCTTTTTTGTGTTTCTTTTAGCTTGCTATTTCTTGTTTCCACTTTGTTTCTTTCCAAAACACAAAGACCAAAAATATTTCTGTTGTTTCTCTTCATCATTTGTTTATCTTGGTTTCTTGCATTTGTTTCACTTTATTTGCTATTGCTAGTTTGCCATAAGAAAACCCAAAAGATTTTGCTTTGTTTGCTTGTTTTCTTTTGTTCTTGTTTCAAATTCGAAAACACCAAAAATATTTGCTGTTCTTCTTTGGTTTGTAAAGTTCATCATGAGTTCAATGGTCTTCGGTGGCTGGAGCGTGGTTTTCATTTCATATTATCCAAGCTATACAAGTGAAAAGGCAATAATGACGATCTACGACAATCTGATTGTGGTGAGAGGCTGGTATGAACTCTATTTGTTTTCATTTTTGTACATATACTCATCCATGTGAGCATGCTTAGTTGGTTCATGTGAGGTATATGTCACTTAAAGAAAGTCTAGTAGTTCATGATCTCTCATGTTTAGCTCCAATTTATTAATATGAGTAGCATGTCATGGATGTTTGCTTGCATTGTTTTATTCATAAGTAAGTATGGCATTGTGGTATCCTCCTCTGAATAATTCATTTATATGGACTTGGCACATGCTCACGCATGCGTATGACTAAACAAAAGTCAATTAAGCCTCAATGATTTACATTGCTTCAGAGTTCTTGTACACTTTTATGCCTCAGTTAATTTATTTTGCCGCAAGCATGACATGATTATTGCTCTCTTGATTTGTCGCTCCCTAGTCTTTTGCTAGCCTTCACTTGTACTGAGCGGGAACGCTGCTCGTGCCAAAAACATGAAAACCAAGTTATTCCAGTGTCCACCATAAATACCTATGCATGGCATTTCAAACCATTCCAAGTAAATTCTCATGCGCTACCTTTAAAACCTTCAAAATGCTTCTCAATTTGTGTTAATGTTTCATAGCTCATGAGGAAGTATGTGGTGTTTAGCTTTCAACCTTGTCATTTACTTTTGACGGACTCTCATATGGAATAGTGGCACATCCGCTTATCCAATAATTTTGCAAAAAGAGCTGGCAATGGGATTCCCAGTCCCAAATTAATTAACTTAAATAGACACTCCTCCATGGTTTGTGATTGTTGGACGGCACCCGAAGATTCGGTTAGCCATGGCTTGTGTAAGCAAAGGTTGGGGGGAGTGTCATCATCATAATAAAACTAAACTAAAAAGGCACTCCTTCATGGTATGTGATTGTTGGCAGGCACCCGAGGATTCGGTTAGCCATGGTTTGTGTAAGAAAGGTTGGAAGGAGTGCGACATAAACATGCAAATAATTCATGGGAGCCGCTCTGAAGTCCGGTTGGCGAGGTAGTTGGTGTACCCATTACCATTCGTTGACAACAACAAACCTCTCAAAATAATTTACTCCTGCTTTACAAATGAAAAGCTCTAGCGCATGTTAATCCCTGCCGTCCCTCTGCGAAGGGTCAATCTTTTACTTTTATGTTGTGTCTCCATTATTTCTTTGAGCACTTTCTTGAGAGCACAACTGTCATTCTTAGTATAATATGCTTGTCTCAAAATATGATTGATTGTGGTATAACTTTGATGCTTTTATCTTTTGACAATCACTACTTCTAGTCTTTCTATGAACTCCAGAGCCTGGGCATTTATGTTTTGCCGATCAAATACGGGCAAGCGAGATACCACTTTATCATACTCTCTTATGAACATTGCAATCCTGCTTATATACATGATTCATGATGCTTATTATTAATTGTTGGTACCTCTTCATGATTGACATAGCTGTTAGATGATCTTATTTGCATGTATCTTATTATGAACTGCTTAAGTATTAGCCATATCATGAGAATATATACATCATATGAGCAAATGTGTTCGTGAAAGTTCTTTTATCGCTCAGTTGTTAACTGATTGCTTGAGGACAAGCAATAAGCTAAGCTTGGGGGGAGTTGATACGTCAAAACGTATCTACTTCCGAACACTTTTGCTATTGTTTTGCCTCTAATTTGTGTATTTTGGATGCAACTAACACGGACTAACGCTTGTTTTAAAGAAGCATACAGTGTCTCGTTTTGTGTGCGAAATCAATTTTTCAGGAAAAACCTCGGGATTTTGACGAAAGGGCCTATTTTCCCAGAGAATGACGGAGCCAGAAGGACAATTGAAGTGGAGGCCCGAGGGCCCCACACCACATGGCGGCGCGGCCGGGGGCCCGCGCGGCCATGTGGTGTGGCCCTCGGCCGGCCTCCGACGCCCCCCTTCGGACTACTTATTCGCCTCGACCTGAAAACGCACGGAAGTCGAGTCGCCAGAAACCTCCAGGAATGCCGCCACATCGCGAAACTCCGTGCGACCAGTCTCCGTTCCGGCACTCCGCCGGGACGGGGAATTGGAGGAGATCATCACCGCCATCACCGCCAACGCCTCTCCATCAACCAGCCATGTTTCCCCCATCCATGTGTGAGTAATTCCCCGCTGTAGGCCGAAGGGGATGGTAGGGATTGGATGAGATTGGTCATGTAATAGCATAAGATTGTTAGGGCATAGTGCCTAGTGTCCGTAGATGGTACTTTTATGATATTGTTGCAACTTGTTATGCTTAATGCTTGTCACTAGGGCCCGAGTGCCATGATCTCAGATCTGAACATGTTATTATTTCATCATGATATTCGTTGTTTATGATCTTACCTGCAAGTTGTATACACATGTCGCTGTCCGGAACCAATGGCCCCGAAGTGACAGAAATCGGGACAACCGGAGGGGATGGTAGTGATGTGAGGATCACATGTGTTCACGGAGTGTTAATGCTTTGCTCCTGTACTCTATTAAAAGGAGTACCTTAATATCCAGTAGTTTCCCTTGAGGCCCGGCGGCCACCGGCTGGTAGGACAAAAGATGTTGTGCAAGTTTCTCATTGCGAGCACGTACGACTATAATTGGAACACATGCCTATTGATTGATTAGTACTTGGATACTGTTTTATTATTATCTGCAAATGCCCTGCTATGATTGTTACATGAGTTTCTCTCATCCATGCAACGCCCGTTATCCGTCCCCGTGCCTACAGTATTTTAATCCCTGTTTACTAAAATCACTACTGCTGTCTTTGTTACTCTGCTTCGGTTATTTCACTCTCTTGCTATAAATCGTTACTATTGATAAACTCTTGCGAGCAAGTCTGTTTCCAGGTGCAGCTGAATTGACAACTCCGCTGTTAAGGCTTTCAAGTGTTCTTTGTCTCCCTTGTGAATCAATAAATTGGGTAATACTTCCTGTCATTGCGATCCCCTATACTTGTGGGTCATCAATGTACGTCCGTTCTCTCAAAAGACAGTTCAAGCGGCGGTCCACAGTGGTTTATTCAGTTATGGGCGCAGCTATACTTTCAAAACCAGATCCCAGACTTCCCACCTTTGACCTCCTGCACCTTTCCAGATGCTAACGGGAAGGATATCCGATGCACCAGCTATGGCCAAGCCTTGTATGGTCTCCTGTGCACAGGTGATCCCTAAGGAAGCAGCAGGGTGGTTCAAGATCTTCTTCCAAGGTTTGGACAACCTGTTCTTCCCTTATACTGAACAGAATTTTGAGAACCCAGTCTCCTTCCGATTGGATAACTTTGCCGATGACGATAGCACCCAGCATCTGTATTCCATCATGATTCGTCCTTGCTTCCTCCCTGTTGGCATGAGTACCTCGAACCGGATCATCAAGCCTGGTTATGAGTGTTATCAACCGGTAGTAGTAGCCCGTCAGCTCGGTCTTGGGCAGGTGCCTCCACACTTCTTCTTACACCACCTGACAGCAAGCAGAGCTGAACTGCCTGACATCCTTACTGGCCAAAGGTGTTATACCTTCTTTGATGCTTTGGCCATTCCAATTCCCCACAACCTCCATTTCTCCTTCACTACCGACGGTTTCGAGACTTGGTGGTCCATGTGGAAGACCCATGTCTTGAAGGGCTTTAGGACCGCTGTTGAGACAACTTGATGCCGAGTATGACATCCCCGCAGACCAGGTACCATCTCTCAAATATTTCTTGTAACCGCTTATGGTGATTGTCTGTGACCTGACTCCAACTCCTGGCAGCAACAAGATGGCCCAGCTCCCACACAAGCCGATGGTTCTCCCTTCGTATTCCTTCCTCCGGCCCCAGTGGTTCTCTTCTGCCAGAGCTCGCCACCTCTGAAGAAAGTCATAATGCAGAGCCAGCCGATTTCACCGAAATCGGCTCCCAAGAGCAAAGCATCTTCGGGGCCAGTTGCCCCCCGAGCCTCGACTCAGGCGAGGACGGCAGTGAGGAAGGTGGCTGTCAGGAAGACCCTGAAGCGCAAAGCTCCTGCCCAGGAAAGCTTGCAGGTAAGTTGAACCGTGTCTTGACCGACCACATTTGCCTTCCCAACCTTTGTAACATGGTTGTACCTATTCTTTCAGACTTCCACCGAAGAAAACTCCAGTGAGGGAGCACGGTCCAGTCCAAGGGACTCCTCCCCAGGCGATACAGAAAGATCCACCACACAGAGCCAGACGGACTCGCCAACGTCGGCTTCTAGGAAAAGGTCGACTCCCGAGCCTGCCGCCCTTCAGGCTCCGATCCAAACGAGGTCACGCATGAAGCGTCGATGCGTCAAAAGGGCTCGCACAGGCCCACAAGTCTCCTCGCCTAGCCAGGAAGTTTCAAATGTAATTCCCTCAACAGCTCGTGTTCCACATCGTCTTGTCACTAACTGGATTGCTTCACCATTTCCCTTGCAGACTAATGAGACTTCTAGCGGGGACGTTGAAGAGGTGCCGATGCCATCTGCTGCCCTTGGCCTATCCAACTCGCCAAGCGTGACTGACCAAGTGGCTAACCTGGCCAAGACTACCGCAAAGCCGATTGTCACCACATCGGCTTCCCTTCCTTTCTTGGGAGAGGTAAGCTCTCTCTCTCTCCCTCTCTCTCGGGCCTACTCTTTTCCTTTGCCGTATGCTCATGCTGCTCTTGCTCGTCTGTCAGGGGTGTGATCCTTCAAGCTTGCTGACGTTCGACCCCGACTCCATCGAGCCAGCTGTTTCCAAAGCAGGTGAAGAGCCAGACCCTAGCGCGGTCGATGGCCCGCTCCAGCGTCTCAAAGTTTTGCTCTCCTCCCCAGTCGATACCCTGGTCGAGAACCCTGAGGCGATCAAGGGCATCCTTGAGGACATCCAGCCCCATCTCCCGTGACGCTGCAAGTTAAGCTCTGGCCGGCAGTGACTTTGTCAGTTTTCAAGTCAAGGGTGCATCGGCTCGTCAAAGGATTACTCTTCGCCGCGCCCAACTTGAGAGCCGATATTGCAGACAAATGTCAACAGCTCAACGAGAAGAAGGCCGCTTTAGACGCCAAGACCGCCACTTCTACTCATAGTGTCAAACTTGAGACCTTGCGCAAGGAACTGGAGGACCTTGAAAAGAGGGCCAGGGAGACCAAACAACTTATCCAAGATGAGGGATCCCTCATTGCTCGCTCCCAAGAGGAAGCAAAAGGTCTCACCGCTGGTCTGAAGACCGACCTGGCTGAAATTCGTGCCCTGAGCAGCCAGCTGGTGATGGGGAGAGACGAGGACGACGAGGCCGAGATCGCCGAGGTGGATCGAATCCGTGCCGATGCTCTTCACGCTCTTAATGCTTTTCTTAAGTAGGGCCTCTTTGTGTAAACTGATACATGTACCTGCTTCGCTGTACTTGTCTTTGATGATTTTTTTTTACTGGCCAATTTCCCTATCGGCCACCAAAATTCCTCCGCACATGCTCAATGGTGTCGCGCATGCTCATATGATTAGGTGCCCCCCGAGCCGATTCTGCCAGGTAACTGCTGAAATCGGCTCTATGGTTAGCCAAGGTACTACGATGTGAACGTCGGCTTTGTTAGGAACAATGTGGATTTCTTCCAGTGCATCAGCCGACGCATCCCATTGCCCATTAGATCGACGTTGAGCCCAGACCGAAAGCATGGTGAGGATGATTTTGGCCGATTCCTAGAATCGGCTTCTATGTTAGTAGGTCCACGAAGGTCTGGCGATGTTCTTTCACAGATCTTTGGGGCCAATCCCATGGATCGGCATTACCGCGTTTGCCCATACATAGTGTCGGAGCCGGTCGCGTGGAACGGCTTCTTCCTTGTCTTCGCTGTGAGAGCAGCTGCCCTCGTCTCCGTCCTTACCAGGGTGGTGCCCGAGTCCTATCATGTTGATGTCGAGTGAGGATCTTGGCTGGCACTCTCCAAGGTAAGTGCGCCCCACTATGTTAACGGTGGATGCCGGTGAAATCGGCACTCTTGGTGCTGCCAATGCGCATGGCAACGGTGAACGGGACTGGAATGGTATTTCTCCTTTGTAGGTCCCCAGAGCCGGTCCCGGCGGAGAATACTGATGGCTCATGATTTCCTGGATCACGCGCAGAGCGACGCGCTCCAAAGTGTTCACCAGGCTCTCGGAGTGGCGGTGCAGCGAATGAACCACCATGTAGTTGATCTCTGACGCAGCGACCTGGTGCGTTCTTCGACGGGCGGACAGGTCCACTCCATCGAGTGCGCCTTCGGTGAGAACCCCTTGATGCCATGGGAGCGGTTCGTGGCGGAGATGAGTTCGGCTTCGAGGACTGCGCTTGATCTCGTCATGCTTCTTCTTGAGCTCGTCGGTCAGATCCTCGTACTTGACCGGAGTGCTTTCCGCCATCTCGGATGTAGATGGCGATGCGGTGGATGTCGAAGATTGTCCCACCGGGCGTGCCGAATGTGTTGCGGTCAGAAACCCACCGGCGGGCAGCGACGGCAACACCGTAGAGCCGGGAACAACTAGTGCTACGGCTGGCCGATCCCTCGCAGCGACGGCCCGCAAAGCCTTACGGTCACACGTCCGATCTGTCGCAGGCGTGCCACCTGACCTATACCCGGTCGGGAAGGTGTTGGATGATGCCTCGCTTGGTTTCCTGCATGGCATACACGTAAACGTTAAATACGAGCCTCGATCGGCTCTCGGGTTATCTGTGAATCGGCTCAAGAGCGATCCACCCATGATTCGTACAAGGTGTCCGAATATATGGTGGTCCTGCTTGATCAAGATAAAGCTAAAACGATCTACGACGATTTAGGGTTTTCACCGCATAATCGGATCATCCTACTCACGATTGGGCCTCGCGCTCGCGTACGGTGATCGTAAGCCGATCCTAGACAGGCCTAAAAACCAACACGAGGTTGATCCCAACATCCTGTCTAGGGCTAGCAAACTACACCCTACACGCCGCTGGATCCTCCAACCCTTTGTAAGGCCTAACTATTGCGGATGTTAAACTAATCCTTGAAGAACAAGGAGCAACCGTAACGGATCAGATCTACTAAACAGTGATCAAGCGGTGCGCCCACACCTAAGATAGGTGTAAGGGGCTAGATGTTAAGGGTTTCACTACGATAGCATATGATACGAAGAACAATGCTAACCCTAACACATCTAAGATAACTACGTTGCTCGCCATCAAAAGGCTTCAGCACGAGCAACGCGTGAACAACGTGAAGCTTGTGCTGCCTAGATCGCAAGATGCGATCTAGGCAGCATGGTGCTTACTAGGAGAAACCCTCGAGACGAAGGAGTTGGCGATGCGCCGAGATTTGTTTGTGTTGAACGTTGGTTGTTGTTTATTCCATAAACCCTAGATACATATTTATAGTCCAAGGGACTTTCTAATTCAGGTGTGCACCTAACCGTGCACGGGTCAAACTCTAACTAACCGATACGTAATCTAATATGTTACAGATACAAGGGCAAACTAGCCCAAACTTTGCATATAAGGCCGATTTACGTATTCCTTCCGTATATAATCTTTAAGCCCATGTCGATCGCGGCCCACCTCTGACTCGGTCAAATTCTGGTGATAACACCTTCTCGCTCGGGTTCTGGAGTGATCCCATTCCGCTTCATCTCAGCTTCTTGTGCATCCCACTTAGGCATGGCTACTTCGTAGCCCCCTCGCCCCGTTGATGGTGATATTTCTTTCGCTTGCATTTTTCTTGTTTTTCTTTGACAGTTTCACAGCCTCCTCTAATTCTTTGTACTTCACAAATTCTTCCCAGTTATGCTCCTGCTTCGCTAGATAGTTTTCGAATAATGGAGGCTTCTTCTCGGCCTTATAAGTTGCCCATAACCGGTTCTTATACGCCCGGAAAAGTTCCCCCATCTTCTTAAGAGCCCATTTCTTCACTAGCGCCCTCTGCTTGGCCATCTCAGACTCCGATCCCAAATCTGGCAAAGTGAAATGTGCCATGAGGTCGTCAAAAAGTGTGTCTTTGTACCTATCGGCAACCTCACTTTCGGACACATTCTTGGTCTTGTTCCATTCTCTAATAGTGATCGGGAGACGATCCCTAACCAGAACTCCGCACTGATTTTTAAATGTCACTCTGACAGCCGCGGGTGCCACCGGTTGGCCTTTCGGTGATATAGCTTCAATTGTGAAGTGGTCTTTTTGCTCAACTTCTTTGCCGGGCCTCGTTTCTCCAACTTATCTTCGGAGGCCTAAGAGAATAAAAATTAATTAATTTATATCTATATGTACATATAGAATTCCATTAATGCCTAGTGATCGTATACCTCGCCATGACCGGAGCCGTCGGCTTCTCCATGACCGGAGCCGTCGACTTCTCCATCACGGGAGCCGTCGGCTTCTCCATCACCGGAGCCGTGGTCTTATCCATCACCGGAGCCGTCGACTTCTCCATCACCGGAGCCGCAGTCTTCTCCATCACCAGAGTCGCGCTCTTCTCGGTCGGCTTCTGGACCATCGCGGATTATCTCCTCGAATAGGTCTTCCTGTTCCAAGTCTCGATGGATTTCGAATGGATCCATTGTTTCTGCAAAAAATTAAATCGATAAGTACATGTTGTAACCCTAACCAAACCCTAACCCTAATCAAACAATAACCAAACCCTAACCCAAACCACAGATGGGGTAGGCTCAAGGAGGGGGCGGCGGCGCGGATGCATTGTATCCTTTGTTCATCTGAAAGTGTGTGCATGCACACACTCTTAGTAAAAAACTTTTCTGTTTTTTCCCAAATATTTACTTTCAGTCTCATCTAAACAGTGTGTGCATGCATTGTATCCTTTGTTCGTCTGTCCTGAAATGTTACTAAGAGCAGGCCAATCATTGATGGTTACGAATAGCAACGCTCGTAGGTCAAATTCTTGCTCGGTGTGCTCATCCCACACACGTACACATGGTTTGGCCGACAACTCCAAAAGTTCATCAACTAATAGCCTTAGGTACACATCAATGTCGTTGCCGGGTTGCTTTGGGCCTTGGATAAGCACTGGCATCATAATGAACTTCCGCTTCATGCACAACCAAGGAGGAAGGTTGTAGATACATAGAGTCACGGGCCAGGTGCTGTGACTGCAGCTCTGCTCCCCAAAAGGATTCATGCCATCTGTACTTAGACCAAACCATAAGTTCCTTGCCTCACCTGCAAAATCCGGGAACTCTCTCCCGATGTTTCTCCACTGCCGACCATCAGCGGGGTGCCTCAACATCGCGTCTTTCTTACGTTCTTCCATGTCCATCGCAACAACTTGGCATGCTCTTTGTTTCTGAACAAACGTTTCAATCGTGGTATTATGGGAGCATACCACATCACCTTCGCAGGAACCCTCTTCCTGGGTGGCTCGCTCTCAACATCACCAGGGTCATCTTTTCTGATCTTATACCGCAATGCACCGCATATCGGGCATTTATTCAAATTTTCGTACTTCTCACCGCGGTAGAGGATACAGTCATTAATGCATGCATGTATCTCACATCTAATCCTAGAGGGCAGACAAGCTTCTTTGCTTCATACTGACGGGCAATTCGTTATTTCTTGGAAACAACTTCTTTAATATTATCATCAATTTTTCAAATCCCGAGTCAGTCACACCGATCTCTACCTTCCATTTCAGCAATTCCAATATGCTACCCAGCTTTCTCTGCCCATCTTCACAACGTGGGTACAACAATTTGTGGTGGTCCTCTAACATCTTGTCGAACTGCAACCTCTCCTTATCCGTGCCGCAGTCTCTTCTTGCATCAGAAATGGCCCGATGAAGATCATCAACAACAGGATCATCTGGTGCCTGTTCTTCACCTCCTTCTTCTTCATTGTCTTCCATTGCGGTATCATCGCATTCAGAGAACATAGATCGGTACTGGTCATCGTTATCTTCTTCTTCATCACCGTCTTCCATCATAACCCCTTCTTCTCCGTGCTTGGTCCAAACATTATAGCTGGACATGAATCCAAACCGAAGCAGGTGGCTCTTAATGTCTCTTGAGCAAGAGTAATCCTTCTCGTTCTTACATTTCAGACATGGACATCACATAAAACCTTGCTTCGACTTGTTGGCCTCGGCCACAAGCAGGAAAGAATTCACGCCCTCTCTGAAAGCGGGAGCACATCGGTTACCGTACATCCATGGATGACTCATCTGCATCATAAGTACAATTATGTATCAGATGCAATCACCTTGCTAAAATTAGTATTGTACGAATTATGTATACGAGAAAATAGTTGCTAACCTTTTAGGATCAAAAGGAGAAGAAATCTTATCAAATAAAATCAAGTGTATCCCTCACAAACATTTCATCAAACACCTCTTGTGCACATGAAGAAAAAAAGAGGTCGCATAACCCCCACCTTTCACCACCAAGGAAAAAAAATGTAGGGAGATGGGGGCGGGGCTAGCTGTATGTATATATAGGCATGGCCCTTTTGTCGCGGGCCGTATTACGATCCGCGACAAAAGGGGTGCGAGCAGGAGGCGCCAAACCTCAGACCCCTTTTGTCGCGGGTTGTGATACGGCCTGCGACAAAAGGGCACGACAAAAGGCCCGACCCGCTCCAAAGGGTTTTGGGGCGACGTGGCCACGCCATTTGTCGCGGGTGCAGTCACACCCGCGAGAAAAGGCTCCCACGAAAGCCTTGTTTTCCACTAGTGTTTGAACACAGAAAATTCATTTTAGGCATATTTTGAACTGCAGTGATTGCTATTTTTGGAAAGTTTTGCATGCATATGAAACAGTAGGAATCTGCTAATGTAGAAATTTTCAGAAATAAAAAATTTAAAATATTTTATCTCACAAATGACAACTCCAATTTTAAATCCGTTTTCACCTATGAACCGATCTCGGCGAGATCTTCGAAACTAGCACCCAAGTTAATATGTTTCGACAACTTTTTTTTTCGGGTTAAAAGTTATCAACCCTGAAATACATAATTTATCAACCGTAAATTTAAAAACTTACCAACATGAAAAGTTAATTTCATACAAAGTTTTTTGAAAAAAATAGTAATATTCAAAATTTCTATTTATGTTAAATTTTTCTTTTTTCGCAAATTTTTTCTGGCTAAATTTTTTATACACGCAAAATTTTGCATGCAGACAGATTTGCTGATGTCAACGGAATCTTTTCCAAATTTGAATATTCAAAAAAAATTAACTGTTAAAGGACAACACCAAATTAAGATTCGTTTTTACCAATAAATTCATCTCGACGAGATCTTCAAAACTTGCACCAATGTTAATATGTTTCGACAACTTTTTTTAGGCTAAAACTTATCAGCCCTAAAAAACATCATTTATCAACCCGGTGCCCCGTTATCTATCAACGGTAAAATATAAAAACTATCAACCCTAGAAAGTAAATTTTATTTAGAATACATTTTTTTAGCTTACAAACTATCAACCCGGTGCCCCGTTATTTATCAACGGGAAATATAAATAACTATCAACCCTAAAAAGTAATTTTTATTTAGAATATTTTAGCAACATTTCTTTTAGCTTACAAAGCTATCAACCCGGTGCCGCGTTATTTATCAATGAAAAATATAAATAACTATCAACCCTAAAAAGTATTTTTTATTTAAAATATTTTAGCAACATTTTTTTAGCTTAGAAAGCTATCAACTCGGTGCCCTATTATTTATCAACGGTAAATATAAATAACTATCAATCCTAAAAAAAGTTAATTTCATTTATAATATTTTAGCGACTATTTTTTAGTGTACAAGCTATCAATCCGGTGCCTCGTTATTTATCAATGGTAAAAATAAATAATTATCAACCCTAAAAAGTATTTCATTTAGAATATTTTAGCGACTGTCTTTTAGTTTACAAGCTATCAACCCGGTGCCCCGTTATTTATCAACATCAAAATATAAATAACTACCAACCCTAAAAAGTATTTCCTTTAGAATAATTTAGCGACTCCTTTTTAGTTTACAAGCTATCAACCCGGTGACCCGTTATTTATCAGTGGTAAAAATATAAAACTATCAACACTAAAAAGTTAATTTCATTTAGAATAGTTTAGCGATTCTGTTTTTACAAGTTATCAACCCGGTGCCCTGGTATTTATCAAGAGTAAATTTAAATACCTAGCAACCCTAAAAAGTAAATTTCATTTAGAATATTTTAGCGACTCTTTTTTTACAAGTTATCAACCCGGTGCCCCAGTATTTATCAATGGTAAATTTAAATACCTAGCAATCCTAAAAAGTAAATTTTGTTTGCAACTCAAATTCCATTTTTAGCTTACAACTTAAAACAATACTTAATTTGAGTAGCAAGTGGTAGTTAATTTGAGTTGCAAGTGGATCCCTTACCCGTTATTTTCCCCCTAAAAACCACTAGCCCGAAAAAGGGAATTGTAAAAATTAATCCAAAAAAAACATGAATTAACGTACGAAAATAACAATAAAGTGGAGTTGCAAAAGGAGAATTGTCAAAAGGGAATTTTAAAAAAAGGAATTGTTCAAAGGAAAACATTAATTAAGGTACCAAATAACCAACTAAAAGGGAATTGCAAAATACTCGATGCACATTGTCCAGTCCAATCATTCATCCATCTACGCATGGGCAGGTGCATAGCATGCAATCGACATGTGAGTGTGCATGTGCAAGGTGATTAGTGAGAAACGAAGTGGCAGGTGATTAATGAGAATGGAAGTGGCAGGTGGATGTGCATGGCTGCATGTGAAAAGGGATTGCAGAAATATGCATGGTCGCATGTGTATTAGTGGAGTTTGCATGTGCATGTGCGATTAGTGCGGAACTACATGCAGAAAGCGACAAAAAAGAGACAACAGAGAAAGAGAATTGAATCACGCGTCCGCGTGAGTGCTTCGCGCACAGAAATGACCGCGCTCGCGGTCAAACGCGAGGGAGGGAATCTGCATAGTAAATGTTGAATATAAGCAAATTATCATACAATTTAATTCAGATAAGCAGTAATATTCACATGATCATAAAAACAGAAAGAAACTAAACATGCCAACTAATACAGTAGAGAAACATATCACATCTAAACAAGATAACACGTGTACTCCGGTTGCTAGAATTGGAAACTCTAGCAAGCTCTTAAAGAGAAAAGAGGTTGCCACCCATGTTCTTGAAGAGGTTGATGATGTCCGGGAAAGAAGTCGTTGTCAGGAAGGAATCCTTGAATAATGTTGGGTTGTCAGTAGCCACGCTAGCACAACTAGGAAAAGGCCTATAGGCTGCCGACGTGCTAAATTTAGGGCATGCCGACTATATTTACCAACGACGACGTACCCAAAGTTTGGCGCGCCGGGGGTAAGGATCACCCAGTTCCAAACTAGGTCAGATTCGTGACCCACTTACCTCCGGCGAACCATTATAGTGCTACACCGGTGGTATATAGCTACCACCGGCGTACCACTATATTGGTGTGCCGGCGGTAAGTGGGGAACAAAATGCTCACCCCTCCCCCCCCACACACACAGTGGATCGCCTTTTCAGTCCAGAAAGAAAAATGATCGAAATTTCGAATTTTAAATCCTTTGAGATGTAGTTATGTCAGTCATCTAGTTGTTAGAAAAAATAAAAAACATGAATTTCGACATATTTTGTAAAATGGCACCATAATTCGGTAAAACGGCTATAGATTTTGCATACGATGTCGGATAAAAAGTTTTTTATATGAAAAGCATCTACAGAAAAAGGTACATCCGAATTCAATGGCTCATGGCTCTTTACCGATTTTTTAGATTCCAGAAAATCCAAAAAAGGAAAATAGAATTTTGAGAGGTTGTAGATTTCAATGCAAATAAATGAAAACCACACCCTCTCTCCATATATCCATTCTCATTTTCTCCTCCTCCTTTTTCCCTCACCAACTTATCCCTCATCCTCTTCCCTTTCTCCACCTCGTTTCCCTCCTCGTCTTCTCCTTCCTCTTCCTCCTTTTTCTACTTCTCATCCTCTTCTCTCTTCTTTCTCTTCTCTCTTCTCACTTTTCCCTCCACCTTATCCCCGCCCGCAGGTTCTTCTCCGACCTCCTCCTCCTACTGCACCCAATGGCCTCCTCCTCCAGCCTTCCACAATGTGTCCCAGCGACCCGATGGTCCGCAGCAGCACCTCCTGAGGGCCTCCTCCTCTTGCACCCGAACTGTGTGGTTCACTAGTGCGCCAGCGACAGGGCCTAGGAGGTGGTGGTGCCAAGGCGACGAGGTCAAGGTCGACCTCCGTCGAGGCCTCTGTTCCAAGGGTGTCGAGGTCATCGCCGTCGAGGACACGATTGCTTTTTGTTTTGTTCTCAAACTTGTTGTAGAAGTGCACACATGCCCGCGAGGCCTTTTTTGTTTTCTAGAAAACGGATACCGACGGCATACCAGTGTGGTGCGCCGGTGATATATGATGTTACCGCCGGCGTACCAGTATGATGCGCCAGCGGTAGGCTGTACCACTGGTATGTGTTGCGGTCAGAAACCCACGGCGAGACGGCAACACTATAGAGCGGGAGGCTCCCAGACTGGGCTGGCCCTGGTCCCTCCGAGCGACGGCCCGCAAAGACTCGGCACGCACGTCCGATGCTGGTGCAGGGCGTGCCACGACCTATACCGGTCAGGAAGGTGTTGGATTGTGCCTCGCTTAGTTTCCTGCATGGCATACATGTAAACATTAAATACGAGCCTCGATCGGCTCTCAGGTTATCCTGTGAATCGGCTCAAGGAGCCGATCCACCCATGATGCGTACGAGGTGTACGATCAGGTGGTCCTGCTTGATCAAAATAAAGCTAAAACGACCTACTACGATTTAGGGTTTTCACCGCATAATCGGAACATCCTACTCGTGATTGAGCCTGGCGGCCACGCACGGTGATCGTAAACCGACCCTAGACAAGGCCTAAAAACCAACACGAAGTTGATCCCCGGAACATCCTGTCTAGGGCTAGCAAACTACACCCTACGCGCCACTGGATCCTTCAACCCGTTTGTAAGGCCTAACTATGCAGATATCAAACTAATCCTTGAAGAACAAGGAGCAATCATAACGGATCGGATCTACTAAATAATGATCAAGCGGGGTGCCGCCCTTACACCTAAGATAGGTGTAAGGACGGCTAGACGTCTAAGGGTTGCACGACGACAGCATATGATACGATGAACAATGCTAACCCTAACACATCTATGATAACTACGTTGCTCGCCATCAAAAGGCTTCAGCACGAGCAACGCATGAACAACGAATAAACGTTACTGCCTAGATCGCAAGATGCGATCTAGGCAGCATGATGCTTACCCGGAAGAAACCCTCGAAACAAGGGGTTGGCGATGCGCCTAGATTGGTTTGTGGTGAACGTGATTGTTGTTTATTTCATAAACCCTAGATACATATTTATAGTCCGTAGACTTTCTAACGTGGGAATAATCCCAACCGTGCACGAGCCAAACTCTATCTAACCGACACGTATCCTACTATATTACAGATACACGGGCAAACTAGCCCAAACTTTGCATATAAGGCCGATTCATGTATTTCTTCTATGTATATTCTTCAAGCCCATCTTCCATCGCGGCCCACCTCTGATCCGGTTAAATTCTGGTGATAACACATGCCCCCCTGGTTTTGGAAATGACAATTCCAAAATCACTCTGCTTTTTCTTCGTCGGGTCATGTCGTGGCAGAGCAGAACCGTCGCAGTATCCTTCATCATGATGCCTTGCCTCCTCCACTTCTCCGCGTGACCTGGCAAATTTTTTTGTTGGGCACCACTTCCTCGGAAACTGCTGTGGCATTGAATCTCCACTATATCCCCTTTTATTTAACCGTTCCAAACAGTTTGCTTCTTCATCCCCTTCGCATTAGCACTCCAAAAGCCCTCCTGCGCCACCATGTCTTCTTCTTCCTCCGCCTCATCGGGTCTTTCCCCCCATCCTCCTCCTCCCGCGAGCCGACGCCGGAGTGGGACCCGGAGGAGGCCCATGCGGCCAACATCCGCCGCGCCATCGAAGCCGGGGAGGAGCCCAGCCACAACTTCTCCGCCTGGTCTGAGGACGACAAGTCCTCGACCGACGGGGAAAGTGACCTCCGCTTCCTTGCCGACGGGGAAACGGAGGAGGAGAGCGATGACGATCGCTTCTCCTGGGACGGACTTCACCTCCTCCGAGGAGGAGGAGGAGGAGGAGGACGACACCTCCTCCGACGAACTGCCGCCAAGCGCTTCGCCCTGGCCGGGAACCTCGGCGACCGGCCGGCGACGCTGACGAGGAGGACGAGGACAACGAGGGCCCTGCCGGCGGCCGTGGCAGCAGCGACGACGAGCCCGCCGGGAGTAGCGCCGACAGCGGCGACGACGGCGACGACGAGGGCAGCGACGGCCCGTAGATAGGACCCTTAGCATAGGATCAGTAGTAGTAGATGGGGCAATGTATCCCCTAGTACTTCCTTTTGAGAGCAATCAGCTCTTTATGTAAGAAATCTTGTCTATCAATGAAGAATTTCCCCGAATTTGATTTTGCCGATTTCCTTTAAGCTAATTTAGCCGATTTCCCCTCAAACTGACCCTGCCGATTGTCCACTTAGCCAATGCTCAATGAGCCGATGGCAACGCATCGTTCCTTCACAATCTATCCTTCAACTCTTCGACTGATGTCTTTGAGATCTGGTGAATAACATGGAAGACCCCTGATCCACTCCTTAAATTCCTCCCACTAGCTCCGGTGATCCTCTTCTGCAAGAACTCACCATCTTTGAAGAAGGTTGCGACGCAGGACCAGCCGATGACACTCCAATCGGCTTCTGAAAACAGAGCATCTACCAGGTCAGCTGCCCCCCGCCTCGATCAAGGCGAAAACAGTGATGAGGACACGCAATTCAGACAAATGGACCTGAGCTCGATCAAATCTGAGAAAGCTACCATGCAGAGCAGCCAGCCGCCCCTTTCTTCCGTTGAAAGCCGATGTTGCAGACGATCACCAACGGCTTAATGAACAGAGGGCTACCTTGTACATCAAAACACCTCTGAAGCACCGCTTGAACTGAAACCTTGCGCGTAGCTTTGAACACGCAGCTGGTAGATCCTGTGTAATTTGTACTAGAGTCGATGGCCGTGCATCGGCTTTTTTTTTTACTGGCCGATTTTTCTATCGGCCCCCAATATTTTACTGCACATGCATCGCACATGTTCATCTGATTAGGTGCCCCCCGAGCCGAATCTGCCAGGTAACTGCGGATATCGGCTCTGTAGCTAGCCGAGGCACTGTATTTGAACGTCGGCTCCGTTAGGACCAATGTTGACTTCTTCCAGCTCATCAGCCGACGTAAACCGCTGCCCATTAGATCGACGTTGAACACAGGCAAACGTATGGTGAGGATAATTTTGGCCGATTGCTGGAATCGGCCTCCACGTTGATTGAATCGCTCAATGAAGGTTTTGCAATGTTCCTCCATAGATCCTTGGGGCCGATCACATGGATCGGCATCGCCACGTTTGTCCATAGATGTTGCTCTTGTTACACGGTCAGGCCGGTGGATAAAACCAGCCTAACCCCGTCCTTTGTCACGTCGATGCGCTCGCAGTCGTCCAAATTGATGCCTGAGAGTGGCTCTTGGCCTGATGTCTCCCAAACGTTCATGCCAGCCGTTGAAATCTCGGCTGAATCATCTGCGTGGACGACTTCTACTTCATCTCCATCCCACTGTATTAGGCATTGGTGCATCGTGGATGGAATGCAACAGTTGGCGTGGATCCAATCTCTCCCTAGTAGGACAGCATAGGTGCTCTTGCTGTCGACAATAAAGAACGTCGTAGGGATGGTTTTCCTTCCTACGGTCAGATCCACGTTCAGAACACCTTGTGCATCAGATGCTTGGCCGTTGAAATCGCTCAGTGTTACGTTGGTCTTGATCAAATCCGAGCTAGAGCGTCCCAACCGACGTAGCATGGAGTATGGCATAATGTTGACTGCCGCTCCGGTGTCCACCAGCATCTTGTTGACAGGCTGCCCATTGATATAGCCTCGCAAGTACAGGGCCTTCAGATGTCTGTAGCTTCTTTCTCGTGGCTTCTCAAAGATAACCGGCCGTGGGCCGCAGTCAAGTTGTGCCACAGGTGCTTCGTCTAATCCTGGAGCACTAAACTCCGTTGGAAGGATGAACACCATGTTTGTGCCAGCCGATGACTCATCATCGGCTTTCTTTTGTCTGGGGCGCCACTCTTTCCTTTGTGGCCGACCTTCTTCGTCCAGGGTTCGCTGAATTTTAGCGGCCAGATCAGGCCGCGCCTTCCTCAACGTGTGCAGGTATAACCTTTCGGCTTCCTCCAAACCACGTAGTCGCTGAACCCTACGCTTTTGGGAACGGCTGAGTCCATCAGGGCACCACCTTGGCCGATGATACTTATCTTCTTCTTCATCATCGTCCTCTAGTTCCTCGAGATCTTCTACCCGAGAGGACTCAGCGTGCTTGTTCCGAGGCGGGAGAGGCCCTAGACGTTTGAACACGGACACGTTAGCTGCATCCTTCTTCTTTTGTCACATTCGGGCATTTGCCGATTGTAGGCAATCGGCTCATTCCTGAATCCCAGCAGTGTCTGAAGAAGGGGCAGTCCCAGTGCCTATCCACGTCGTCTTGCTCTCTCGACTTTTCCTTGGCGTGGCGCTCATATCTCTCCTCGTCGCGATCATGCCGACGGTGTCTCCTGGCGTCCCTAGCCAGACGATCTCTTTCATCATCGTCGTTGTATCGTCGGCGTTGGTCGTATTGACTCACATATTTGTTGAGGAGGTGATCAGAAAGAGGTCGCTGATATCTCACGTTCCTCACTTCTCCCTCTGTGATATAGCGCTTGCCATCGTGACGGAGCCGATCGCGTGGAACGGCTTCCTCTGTGTCCTTGCTATGAGAGCAGCTGCCCTCGTCTCCGTCCTTACCAGAGTGGTGCCCAGGTCCTACCATGTTGATGTTGAACGAGAATCCTGGCTGGCACCCTCCAGGGTAAGTGCACTCCACCATGTTAACGGCGGGGAAGGGGTGTGTGTCGACCTTCATGGCGTACTGGCTGAAAATTAGCCGCCCTTGTTCTATCGCCATTTGGACCTGCTGACGCCACACCCTGCAGTCGTTGGTGGCATGGGTGAACGTGTTATGCCACTTGCAGTATGGCTTTCCGTTCAGCTCCTGAGCCGTGGGGATCTTGTGGCCTTCGGGTACCTTTAGCTGCTTCTCCTTGAGTAAGAGGTCGAAAATTTGCTCAGCCTTGGTGACATCGAAGTCAAACCCTCTTGGAGGACCTTGTGGCTTAACCCACTTACAGGACACGGGGCTTGCCCCCCGAGTCCATTCAGCCACTGCTACCTCTTGATCTCCCGCAGAGCCTTCATCTTCATCTGCCTCAACCAGGACCACCGCACGCTTGAATTTATCCTGGTATACATCTGGGTGGCGCTGTTCATATACTGACAGCTTCTGCACCATGTGCGCCAGTGAAGGGTAGTCTGCTTGGGAGGCCACGTCCTTGATCGGTGATGCGAGACCCACCACCGCCAACTCGACTGCTTCTTTTTCAGTCACACGAGCCGAATAGCATCGGTTCCTAACGGTCCTGAAGCGCTGGATGTATTCTGAAACTGTTTCTCCGCGCTTCTGTTGTACTTGCGCTAGATCGGCAATGCCAGCCTCGGAAGCCTCTGAGTGATACTGCATGTGGAACTGCTCTTCCAACTGCTTCCAAGTCCGGATTGAGTCTGGTGGCAGCGATGTGTACCACCCGAAAGCCGATCCTGTGAGGGACTGTGCGAAGAACCTCACACGCAGCTCATCTGATGCTGAGATCGTGCCCAGCTGTGCCAAATATTGGCTCACATGCTCGATGGAGCTGGAACCATCTGATCCATTAAACTTGGAGAAATCAGGGAGCCGATACTTGGGTGGTAGCGGGATCAATTCGTACTCGTTGGGGTACGGCTTGGAATAGCCGATTGTCCTCCTTTTCGGCACCATGCCGAACTGGTCTTTTAAGATGGTACTAATCTGATCCGCGGTGCTGGCTGCAGGAATCGAACTCTGAAGATTCGCCGGAGTGGCATACTTAGCCAGCCATGCTTGCTTTTCCAGCTCTGAGCCAACTGCAGGCTGAGCTCTGGAGGTTTGTCGGAGTGGCATACTTAGCTAGCCACGTCTGCTTCTCAAGATCTGTTCCCGAAGTTCCTCCTGCTGTTCCGAAGTCCCTGCTGTTGCAGTCTAGTTTGTGAGTGCCCATTCTGCATCGGCACGTATGTGCACGTGTATCCGTGAGGGATCTCCTTAGGCGCCTCATGCAAGAACGGTAGTCACTAGGGTCACCACCGATCTTGTAGACGACGTATGCCGGTGAGTTCGGCACTTCGATGCCAACGCGAACGGCAGCGGTGGACGGGACTGGAGTGGCATCTCTCCTTGGTGAGTCCCTAGAGCTGGTCCTGACGGAGAGTACTGATGCCTCATGATTTCCTGGATCACGCGAAGAGCGACACGCTCCAAAGTGTTCACCAGGCTCTCGGAATGGCGGTGTAGCGAATGAGCTACCATGAAGTTAATCTCCTGACGCAGAGACCTGGTGCGTTCTTCGACGGGGTGGACAGGTCCAATCCATCGAGCGCGCCTTCAGTGAGAACCCTTTCCACCTGATGCCGTGTGAGCGGGTTCTGTGAAAAGAGCCGATGAGATCGGCTTCGAGGATCGCTTTGACCTCGTCATGCTTCTTCTTGAGCTCCTCAGTCAGATCCTCGTACGTGACCGGAGTACCTTCCGCCATCTCTGATGTAGATGGCGATGCGGTTGGTGTCGAAGATTGTCCCACCGCGGTGCGAGAATGTGTTGGGTCGAAACCCACGACGAGCCCGGGCAACACCAGAGCCGGGAGGCTCCCAGGATGCGGCTGGCCCTGGTCCCTCCGAGCGACGGCCCGCAAAGACTCGGCACGCACGTCCGATCTGGTGCAGGCGTGCCACGACCTATACCTGGTCAGGAAGGTGTTGGATTGTGCCTCGCTTAGTTTCCTGCATGGCATACATGTAAACATTAAATACGAGCCTCGATCGGCTCTCGGGTTATCCTGTGAATCGGCTCAAGGAGCCGATCCACCCATGATGCGTACGAGGTGTACGATCAGATGGTGGTCCTGCTTGATCAAAATAAAGCTAAAACGACCTACTACGATTTAGGGTTTTCACCGCATAATCGGAACATCCTACTCGTGATTGAGCCTGGCGGCCACGCACGGTGATCGTAAACCGACCCTAGACAAGGCCTAAAAACCAACACGAGGTTGATCCCCGGAACATCCTGTCTAGGGCTAGCAAACTACACCCTACGCGCCACTGGATCCTTCAACCCGTTTGTAAGGCCTAACTATGCAGATATCAAACTAATCCTTGAAGAACAAGGAGCAATCATAACGGATCGGATCTACTAAATAATGATCAAGCGGGGTGCCGCCCTTACACCTAAGATAGGTGTAAGGACGGCTAGACGTCTAAGGGTTGCACGGACGACAGCATATGATACGATGAACAATGCTAACCCTAACACATCTATGATAACTACGTTGCTCGCCATCAAAAAGGCTTCAGCACGAGCAACGCATGAACAACGAATAAACGTGTACTGCTGATACGTCTCCAACGTATCGATAATTTCTTATGTTCCATGCCACATTATTGATGTTATCTACATGTTTTATGCACACTTTATGTCATATTCGTGCATTTTGTGGAACTAACCTATTAACAAGATGCCGAAAGGCCAGTTGCTGTTTTCTGCTGTTTTTGGTTCCAGAAAGGCTGTTCGGGCAATATTCTCGGAATTGGACGAAATCAACGCCAAACCTCCTATTTTTCCCGGAAGGCTCCAGAACACCGAAGAAGAGTCGGAGAGGGGCCAGGGGGCCACCACACCACATGGCGGCGCGGGCCAGACCGGCCGCGCCGGCCTAGGGTGTGGCGCCCCCAGTGCCCCCTGCGCCGCCTCTTCGCCTATATAACCCCTTTCGACCTAAAAACGCAGTACCAATTGACGAAACTCCAAAAGACTCCAGGGCGCCGCATCGCGAAACTCACCGGGGACAGAACTCTGTTCGGCACCCTGGACGGGGCCCGGAGCCATCTCCACCGCCGTCTTCACCGCCATCTTCACCGCCATCGCTGCCTCCATGATGAGGAGGGAGTAATCCACCCCCGAGGCTGAGGGCTCCGCTGTAGCTATGTGGTTCATCTCTCTCCCATGTACCTCAATACAATGATCTCATGAGCTGCTTTACATGATTGAGATTCATATGAGTTTTGTATCACTACTATCTATGTGCTACTCTAGCAAAGTTATTAAAGTAGTTCTATTCCTCCTGCACGTGTGTAAAGGTGACAGTGTGTGCACCGTGTTAGTACTTGGTTTATGCTATGATCATGATCTCTTGTAGATTGCGAAGTTAACTATTGCTATGATAATATTGATGTGATCTATTCCTCCTACATATGCATGAAGGTGACAGTGTGCATGCTATGCTAGTACTTGGTTTAGTCTTTTGATCTATCTTACACTAAAGGTTACTAAAATATGAGCATTATTGTGGAGCTTGTTAACTCCGGCATTGAGGGTTCGTGTAATCCTACGCAATGTGTTCATCATCCAACAAGAGTGTAGAGTATGCATTTATCTATTGTTATGTGATCAATGTTGAGAGTGTCCACTAGTGAAAGTGTAATCCCTAGGCCTTGTTCCTAAATACTGCTATCGCTGCTTGCTTACTGTTTTACTGCGTTACTACTGCTGCAATACTACCACCATCAACTACACGCCAGCAAGCTATTTTCGGCACCGTTGCTACTGCTCATACTTATTTATACCACCTGTATTTCACTATCTCTTCGCCGAACTAGTGCACCTATTAGGTGTGTTGGGGACACAAGAGACTTCTTGCTTTGTGGTTGCAGGGTTGCATGAGAGGGATATCTTTGACCTCTTCCTCCCCGAGTTCGATAAACCTTGGGTGATCCACTTAAGGGAAAACTTGCTGTTGTTCTACAAACCTCTGCTCTTGGAGGCCCAACACTGTCTACAGGAAAGGAGGGGGAACGTAGACATCAAGCTATTTTCTCGCCGTTGCGGGGAGGAAAGGTAAAAGGTACTCACACTCCGGACCTCGGCTACCAAGCTATTTTCCGCCATTGTAAGTACTCGAAGCTATTTCCTTTAGATCCTGCAATTGCAACTTTTTGTTTCTTGTTTACACTAGTTAGGCATAATGGAAAACAACAAAAAAATTGGTGAGCTTTTTAATCTTTTTCCTGATTTAGAATTGTTTGATGCGAAAATTAAAAAACCTATGGAACCTTATTTGCATGTTAGTAGCGATGTTATTAGTATGAATGCAATTACTGCTAATGCTATGGAAAAGTCTAAGCTTGGGGAAGCTAGTTTTTGTGATCTTTTTAGCTTCCCATCTTTAGGGGAGAAAATTTGTTCTGATAATGCTTTATCTCCCATATGCGATAACTCTAATGATGCTCCTGATATTTTGAATCCACCTGCTGAAAGTATTCCGTATAAAATACCTATGAAAATTATTGAACGTGTTATGGACAATCACTATAAAGGGGATGGAACTGTCCATCCTAGAGATCATTTACTGTTTTTGCATGAATTATGCGGGTTATTCAAGTGTGCAGGTATCTCTATGGATGAAGTGAAGAAGAAGCTATTCTCCGTTTCGCTGTCTGGTAAAGCGGCGCATTGGTATAAATTGTTGGAGAATAGGCATTCTCTTGGTTGGGAGGAAATTGCATCTCTCTTTTATTCTAAATTTTATCCTCCGCATGAAGTGCATATTGATAGGAATTATATTTATAACTTTTATCCTCGTGATGGAGAGAGTATTTCTCAAGCGTGGGGGAGATTGAAATCTCTAATGCTCAAATGTCCCATTCATGAGCTCCCCCGTAATGTTATTGTTAATAATTTTTATGCGAGGCTTTCAGGACAACACAAGGACTATCTGGACGCGTGTTCGGAGGGATCTTTCACAAGCAAGGAGGTTGAAGCTAGGTGGGATCTTCTTGATCGGATTAAGGAGAACGCTGAAGGATGGGAGAACAATGAAGGTAAAGAGTCAGGTATAAATTATGATTATGAATGCATTGAAGCTTTTATGGATACCGATAAATTTCGAAATATGAGTGCTACTTATGGTCTTGACTCTCAAGTTGCTGCAAATCTTTATAAAGCCTTTGCTTCTCATTTTGAATTGCCTAAAAAGAATTTTGATAAGTATCATGAACCTTTTAAAGAGGCTTGCATGAAGAATGAAATTGTTGTTAATTATTGCAATAAGCATGCTCAAACTCCTAAGAATGCTATTTCCTATAAGCATGTTAATTTTTGTGGAATACATAGACCTTGTGGAATTAATCAAATCAAAGATGAATATTGTATCCATCATGCTAATGAAAAAACTAGAAAGTGGTTTAGGGCTTTAGATGATCTTGGTAAAAAAGTTTGTGCCCTTTATCCTTTTATTTGTGAAGTTTGCCATGAAGTGGGTCATTTTAATTTTCAATGCTCCTCCAATGATAATTTGAACCCAATGAGTGCTGCAAATTTGTATTGTGATGATGAAATTACTCCTAATCAGCATGATGAACTTACTTTATTTTTGGGGTGTGAAGAACTGTCGAGAAAAATCTCTTTGTTACATATGAGTGATCTTGATATTGATGATGTCCTGCATGGGTGTTTTTCTTATTGCATTGATAATAGCCATACAAATACTTACATACAAAATATTTTAGAAGATGACACCTTGCCAAAATATGATAGGACCGCTGTGTGTTTTCAACTAATTAATGAAAAGGAGGGATCCTCCCAAGTTTCTTCTATTGTTTCTGAAAGTAAATCAGGTTATGCGGACAAGCCACCCTTCAAGCCTCTCCCTCCTGAAGAAGGGAACGAGGAAAAGGAGAAGGAGAAGAAGAAGAAGGGAACGAAGAAGAAGAAGAAGAATAAGGGGAATAAAAAGAAAGAGGTAACAGCATATCCCCGCGTATATGAGATAACGATAGGTAACCGTAAGTATGTTGCTCCTGATGATTATTGTGATAATGAATCTGAATACGATGATCTTCCTATGCCCTTTACATACATTAGCAATCATGATTTGAATGAGCACACTACTTTTGATATTGCAAATCTCTGGGAAATTAATTCTGAAAATGATGATGATAATGATTGCCATAGTGTCAGTGTTATCCATGCTTCCTCCCATAATGATATAGAAAGCTCTAAGCTTGGGGAAGAGGTGTTTGCAAATCCTTTAGCTACTGGTCATTATGTTCTTGATACATCTCCTTCTAATAACAATAATGGTGTGGACACAGATAAACCGATTGTGAAAGATAACTATTCTATTTCTTATGATGACACTGTGCCTCCGATCTCTGATGTTCATTACAAAGAATGCTATGATATAGGTTCTAACTATCCTTATGAAACTTGTCATAGTCATGATTGGATTACCAAAAACAATTCCCTTAATATGCAACTTGTTTACCATGTTCAAATTCTTGATAATAATCCTGCTCCAATTACTATTAATGAAAAGAACTCTCCTTATGCCAAAATTAATGATACTTCTATGCATATGAACCATGATAAGAATGTTTTAAGTGATGGGTATATTGTGGATTTCATCAATGATGCTACTGAAAGTTATTATGAGAGAGGGAAATATGGTTATATGCATCTTAATAATATTAAGTTTCCCCTCTTTATGTTGAGAATCTGGAAGTTACTCGTGTTTTATCCTCTTATGCTTGTCACTTTGTTCTTCATGAATTCATTTGTGTACAAGATTCCTATGCATAGGAAGCATGTTAGACTTAAATGTGTTTCGAATTTGCCTCTTGATGCTCTCTTTTGCTTCACATACTATTTCTTGCGAGTGCATCATTAAAACTGCTGAGCCCATCTTAATGGCTAAAAAGAAAGAACTTCTTGGGAGATAACCCATGTGTTATTTTGCTACAGTACTTTGTTTTATATTTGTGTCTTGGAAGTTGTTTACTACTGTAGCAACCTCTCCTTATCTTAGTTTTGTGTTTTGTTGTGCCAAGTAAAGTCTTTGATAGTAAAGTAAGTACTAGATTTGGATTACTGCGCAGTTCCAGATTTCTTTGCTGTCACGAATCTGGGTCTACCTCCCTGTAGGTAGCTCAGAAAATTAAGCCAATTTACGTGCATGATCCTCAGATATGTACGCAACTTTCATTCAATTTGAGCATTTTCGTTTGAGCAAGTCTGGTGGCCTAATAAAATCCATCTTTACGGACTGTTCTGTTTTGACAGATTCTGCCTTTTATTTCGCATTGCCTCTTTTGCTATGTTGGATGAATTTCTTTGATCCATTAATGTCCAGTAGCTTTATGCAATGTCCAGAAGTGTTAAGAATGATTGTGTCACCTCTGAACATGTGAATTTTTATTATGCACTAACCCTCTAATGAGTTGTTTCGAGTTTGGTGTGGAGGAAGTTTTCAAGGGTCAAGAGAGGAGGATGATATACTATGATCAAGAAGAGTGAAAGCTCTAAGCTTGGGATGCCCCGGTGGTTCACCCCTGCATATATCAAGAAGACTCAAGCGTCTAAGCTTGGGGATGCCCAAGGTATCCCCTTCTTCATCGACAAATTATCAGGTTCCTTCTCTTGAAACTATATTTTTATTCGGTCACATCTTATGTACTTTACTTGGAGCGTCTGTTTGTTTGTTTCTATTTTTGTTTGTGTTTGAATAAATTGGATTACATCATGCTTGTGTGGGAGAGAGACACGCTCCGCTGGTTCATATGAACACATGTGTTCTTAGCTCATAATATTCATGGCGAAGTTTCCTCTTCGTTAAATTGTTATATGGTTGGAATTGGAAAATGATACATGTAGTAATTTGCTATAATGTCTTGGGTAATGTGATACTTGGCAATTGTTGTGCTCATGTTTAAGCTCTTGCATCATATACTTTGCACCCATTAATGAAGAAATACATAGAGCTTGCTAAAATTTGGTTTGCATATTTGGTCTCTCTAAAGTCTAGATAATTTCTAGTATTGAGTTTTGAACAACAAGGAAGACGGTGTAGAGTCTTATAATGTTTACAATATGTCTTTTATGTAAGTTTTGCTGCACCGGTTCATCCTTGTGTTTGTTTCAAATAACCTTGCTAGCCTAAACCTTGTATCGAGAGGGAATACTTCTCATGCATCCAAAATCCTTGAGCCAACCACTATGCCAATTGTGTCCACCATACCTACCTACTACATGGTATTTTCCGCCATTCCAAAGTAAATTGCTTGAGTGCTACCTTTAAAATTCCATCATTCGCCTTTGCAATATATAGCTCATGGGACAAAATAGCCTTAAAAACTATTGTGGTATTGAATATGTACTTATGCATTTTATCTCTTATTAAGTTGCTTGTTGTGCGATAACCATGTTCCTGGGGACGCCATCAACTACTCTTTGTTGAATATCATGTGAGTTGCTATGCATGTCCGTCTTGTCTGAAGTAAGAGAGATCTACCACCTTATGGTTAAGCATGCATATTGTTAGAGAAGAACATTGGGCCGCTAACTAAAGCCATGATTCATGGTGGAAGTTTCAGTTTTGGACATATATCCTCAATCTCATATGAGAAAATTATTAATTGTTGATACATGCTTATGCATAAAAGAGGAGTCCATTATCTGTTGTCTATGTTGTCCCGGTATGGATGTCTAAGTTGAGAATAATCAATAGCGAGAAATCCAATGCGAGCTTTCTCCTTAGACCTTTGTACAGGCGGCATAGAGGTACCCCTTTGTGACACTTGGTTAAAACATGTGCATTGCGATGATCCGGTAGTCCAAGCTAATTAGGACAAGGTGCGGGCACTATTAGTATACTATGCATGAGGCTTGCAACTTGTAAGATATAATTTACATGATACATATGCTTTATTACTACCGTTGACAAAATTGTTTCATGTTTTCAAAATCAAAGCTCTAGCACAAATATAGCAATCGATGCTTTCCTCTTTGAAGGACCATTCTTTTACTTTTATGTTGAGTCAGTTCACCTATTTCTCTCCACCTCAAGAAGCAAACACTTGTGTGAACTGTGCATTGATTCTTACATATTTGCATATTGCATTTGTTATATTGCTTTGCATTGACAATTATCCATGAGATATATATGTTACAAGTTGAAAGCAACCGCTGAAACTTAATCTTCCATTATGTTGCTTCAATACCTTTTACTAAGAATTTATTGCTTTATGAGTAACTCTTATGCAAGACTTATTGATGCTTGTCTTGAAAGTGCTATTCATGAAAAGTCTTTGCTATATGATTCACTTGTTTACTCATGTCATATACATTGTTTTGATCGCTGCATTCACTACATATGCTTTACAAATAGTATGATCAAGGTTATGATGGCATGTCACTCCAGAAATTATCTTTGTTATCGTTTTACCTGCTCGGGACGAGCAGAACTAAGCTTGGGGATGCTGATACGTCTCCAACGTATCGATAATTTCTTATGTTCCATGCCACATTATTGATGTTATCTACATGTTTTATGCACACTTTATGTCATATTCGTGCATTTTGTGGAACTAACCTATTAACAAGATGCCGAAAGGCCAGTTGCTTTTTCTGTGTTTTTGGTTCCAGAAAGGCTGTTCGGGCAATATTCTCGGAATTGGACGAAATCAACGCCAAACCTCCTATTTTTCCCGGAAGGCTCAGGAACCAAGAAGAGTCGGAGAGGGGCCAGGGGGCCACCACACCACATGGCGCGCGGGCTTCGGCCGCGGTAGGGTGTGGCGCCCCCAGGTGCCCCCGCGCCGCCTCTTCGCCTATAAACCCTTTCGACCTAAAAACGCAGTACCAATTGACGAAACTCCAAAAAGACTCCGGAGGCGCCGCCATCGCAACTCCAATTCGGGGGCAGAACTCTGTTTCGCACCTGCCGGACGGGAATTGCCCCCGGAGCCATCTCCACCGCCGTCTTCACCGCCATCTTCACCGCCATCGCTGCCTCCATGATGAGGAGGGAGTAATCCACCCCCGAGGCTGAGGGCTCCGCTGTAGCTATGTGGTTCATCTCTCTCCCATGTACCTCAATACAATGATCTCATGAGCTGCTTTACATGATTGAGATTCATATGAGTTTTGTATCACTACTATCTATGTGCTACTCTAGCAAAGTTATTAAAGTAGTTCTATTCCTCCTGCACGTGTGTAAAGGTGACAGTGTGTGCACCGTGTTAGTACTTGGTTTATGCTATGATCATGATCTCTTGTAGATTGCGAAGTTAACTATTGCTATGATAATATTGATGTGATCTATTCCTCCTACATATGCATGAAGGTGACAGTGTGCATGCTATGCTAGTACTTGGTTTAGTCTTTTGATCTATCTTACACTAAAGGTTACTAAAATATGAGCATTATTGTGGAGCTTGTTAACTCCGGCATTGAGGGTTCGTGTAATCCTACGCAATGTGTTCATCATCCAACAAGAGTGTAGAGTATGCATTTATCTATTCTGTTATGTGATCAATGTTGAGAGTGTCCACTAGTGAAAGTCTAATCCCTAGGCCTTGTTCCTAAATACTGCTATTACTACTGCTTGTTTCTTGTTTCACTGTGTTACTATTGTCGCAATACTACCATCAACTACAGCAAGCTATTTTCGGCACCGTTGCTACTGCTCATACTTATTTATACCACCTGTATTTCACTATCTCTTCGAACTAGTGCACCTATTAGGTGTGTTGGGGACACAAGAGACTTCTTGCTTTGTGGTTGCAGGGTTGCATGAGAGGGATATCTTTGACCTCTTCCTCCCCGAGTTCGATAAACCTTGGGTGATCCACTTAAGGGAAAACTTGCTGCTGTTCTACAAACCTCTGCTCTTGGAGGCCCAACACTGTCTACAGGAAAGGAGGGGGAACGAATAAACGTGTACTGCCTAGATCGCAAGATGCGATCTAGGCAGCATGATGCTTACCCGGAAGAAACCCTCGAGACAAGGGAGTTGGCGATGCGCCTAGATTGGTTTGTGGTGAACGTGATTGTTGTTTATTTCATAAACCCTAGATACATATTTATAGTCCGTAGACTTTCTAACGTGGGAATAATCCCAACCGGGCACGAGCCAAACTCTATCTAACCGACACATATCCTACTATATTACAGATACACGGGCAAACTAGCCCAAACTTTGCATATAAGGCCGATTCATGTATTTCTTCTATGTATATTCTTCAAGCCCATCTTCCATCGCGGCCCACCTCTGATCCGGTCAAATTCTGGTGATAACAGTATGTTACCACCAACGCACACTGGTGCGCCCTTTTGGTCCACTGGCGGTAGGCCTTTTCCTAGTAGTGTAGAGCCCACTCCAAAAACCCGATCACTCATCACCCCTACAGTGTAGGAGATACGATTTCGAGGGCCGTCTTATCCTTCGTGTATGCTGGAAGATGATATGGGGAAGACATGGATGTATAGGCATGATCTAGGCTCGTCTCAATCCACGAAACATGAGCGTGATGCACGCGTCATGATGAGGCCTGGCGAGGCGGGCGACGTATGAGGAGTGCGTGTGAACTCCTTCTCTTCTTACTCACTTAGTGGGAGTTAAAGATCTTAACTTATAAACCACTCAAACTCCCTCCTAACTAACAATGTGGTACTAAACTCTAGTCCCATCCCTTTCCACCCATGAATGGACCATATCCGAATTTCTGACTCCGTGGTGAGCTAGGGGCTAAGGCTCACTAGAAAATTCCATCAATCCGCCACAAATTCACATCACTTTTGTTCCAGATCGTTATTTATATACCGATGCACGGTGGAGACCATTAAGTAGAACTTCCACTTAGAACTTCACGATGCACTTACTAGCTAGCAACTTGAATGGTAGACTATGTCTTAAACTACAAGTTTTCTGCACACTAGTTTCACATAAAGCCTAGGCCAATGTTGAGCTGCCGTTGGGCTTCCCACGAGTTGAAACTTATCATCATACTCATGGGCCTTTCATTAGTTTTGAGAACACCCAACTCTTTTTTTGAAGTTTAGAACACCTAACTCTCATGGACTACGAAGTTTGACAATAAGAATCATATATGCATGTTCTTCAAAATATGTTTTGAAAGACAACATCTCAGTTTGAATAAGCCACTTAGAACATATTAAGATAAATATCAATCTGCCATGGAGAGTAATACATCTATACGGAGTGGTAAATTTCATATAGGAATACTCTCCTCCGATATGACCAACTACGTGTGAAAATTGAAATGGTAAAACTTCTTCTTATTTTGGTAATGCTTCACAGAAAACATACATTTAGCTCTCATTTTGCAATAATGAGAAGTCATTTTATGAAACGAAGTTAGATACTCTATTTTGCAATGTAGGTTATAATGACTAGATGCACATGTGTGCCAAAATTGTGGTGATTGTCATTAAGCTTGCAATGATTTTACAATCAACATGCCCACTTGGGTAGAAAGCCTAGTTAACCCACACAGGATAGCCTTTTTTGTGAAGTTTTCTTTCTTACGGTTAACAAATGGTAGGTTTTCAAATATTTTCTAGCAACTATATTGCACACAATGACTCCAGACCTATTTTTTTATTTTTTCTAAAAAATGTCCTTTGGTTGCATTCAAATTTGCTTCGAATTTCCTAGCCCCACCATTCGTATAAGGAGGTGAAAATTTGAAGTTTTGTTCTGCATGGCGCATAGCATCCTACATGGTAATATACATATTTTCTTCCAAAATTTAAGATGAACATTTATAGTACATGTTCTTTAAATTTTAGTAAAATCAGCTATAACTCAACAATATATTTAAAAATAATGCAATTAGAAAAAACATCATATAACATAATTGGCCATCCTATAAGGTCTGCTACATGTGAAAATTGAAATAGTGAAACTTTGCGCCTTACTTTTGGTAGCCCCTTCATGAGAAACACATAGTTAGCTCTCATCTTGCATTGATGGAATAGAAAGTCATATTTCATGAAACAAAGTGTGAGACTCTACCTAGCAATATTTTTGTAATGACAAGATGCATATTTGTGCCAAAATTAGGGTGATTATCAGTAAGTTTTCAATGATTTGCAATTAACATGCCTATTTGGGTAGAATGCCAAGTTAACCCATACATGGTAGCTTTTTCTTTGAAAATCTCTCTGCAAGCCATCAAAACTTAGCTTCACTAAAAATGCATGTGCACATGGGTTGGCACCGTGGCTATTGGAGGGCAAAGCTCACCACCGCGAGTGTAAACCGAAGTACGCGAAAATATTCGAGCACACGCTTGGAGTTGTGTGTGCTATAATGTGACGAAGAAACAACCGACGAAGCTTGGAGTTGGTTCTATATCTTTTATTACTGATCAATTTCTGCAATGCCTCATTTATTTTATCGACTCTTGCTTCATGAAAATGATGACATTTTCCATTAAGATGCTATATTGCTTGGGGATGAGCAAGAGTCTAAGTTTGGGGATGTTGATGAGTTCAAATTGCAACATTTTTACCTAATAGTTTTTTGCACTAGTTACATTAGGATTTTCGTATTTTATCACGCTCGTGAGCACCTTTGTTTGTTTGTTTCGCTAGGATCCCAAAGTCTTAAGGAGATATGGAAACATCTTTTAAAGCTATTGTTTTAAAGATAAATTCACCAAACTAAAGCTACATAAGTACTCTAAATATTTATTGGCGTACCTGGGTGAAAAGCAATCAAGAAGACAAGCTCTAGGGACTTTAACGAGAAACGATATAGGCACAACCCGCTCGTATCGATGCCCGTATCTGGTGTCGGCGAATCTGCCTCATCAAATACCTTCACCCCATGTAGACGGATCAGAGATCCAACACAGAGAGACACCAGAACTCGCGAAAACGACCATCGGGAGATATCCAGAGGGGGAACTAGCAAAGGGCATCTATCCAGCAACTGAAGGATCCTTCGAGGCTCAAGCATCATCTTCGTCATCACCACCGTCATCATCAACATCTACATCCATTTACCTCCATTCTTATTTTAATCCCTAGATCTCATTGTGGCTTTGCACAAGTATTTATTCATCCATTTGTGTACCATGCATATTGTTGGAGATATGCCCAAGAGGCAATAATAAAAGTGGTTATTATATATCTTTATGTTTATGATAAATGTTTATATACCATGCTATAATTGTATTAACCGAAACATTGATACATGTGTGTTATGTAAACAACAATGAGTCCCTAGTAAGCCTCTTAACTAGCTTGTTGATTAATAGATGATTAGTTTCATAATCATGAACATTGGATATTATTAATAACAAGGTTATATCATTATATGAATGATGTAATGGACACACCCAATTAAGCGTAGCATAAGATCACGTCATTAAGTTATTTGCTATAAGCTTTCGATACATAGTTACCTAGTCCTTATGACCATGAGATCATGTAAATCACTTATACCGGAAAGGTACTTTGATTACATCAAACGCCACTCCGTAAATGGGTGGTTATAAAGGTGGGATTAAGTATCCGGAAAGTATGAGTTGAGGCATATGGATCAACAATGGGATTTGTCCATCCCGATGACGGATAGATATACTCTGGGCCCTCTCGGTGGAATGTCGTCTAATGTCTTGCAAGCATATGAATAAGTTCATAAGAGACCACATACCACGGTACGAGTAAAGAGTACTTGTCAGAAGACGAGGTTGAACAAGGTATAGAGTGATACCGATGATCAAACCTCGGACAAGTAAAATATCGCGTGACAAAGGGAATTGGTATCGTATGTGAATGGTTCATTCGATCACTAAGTCATCGTTGAATATGTGGGAGCCATTATGGATCTCCAGATCCCGCTATTGGTTATTGGTCGGAGAGAAGTCTCAACCATGTCTACATAGTTCACGAACCGTAGGGTGACACACTTAAGGTTTGATGTCGTTTAAGTAGATATGGAAATATGGAATGGAGTTCGAAGTTTTGTTCGGAGTCTCGGATGGGATCCAGGACATCACGAGGAGGTCCGGAATGGTCCGGAGAATAAGATTCATATATAGGAAGTCATTTTCTAGGTTTGAAAATGATCCGGTATTTTCTCTGGAAGGTTCTAGAAGGTTCTAGAAGAGTCCGGAAGAAATAAGGATGGAAGGTGGAGTCCCAGAGGGACTCCACCCACCTTGGCCGGCCAGCCTAAGGGAGGAGGAGTCCCAAGTGGACTCCCCACCATGGTGGCCGGCCACCCCACCAAGGAAAGGGGGGAGTCCCACTCCCCCTAGGTTTGGTCACATGGAAGGTTTTTGTTGGGGTCTTATTCGGACACTTTGACCTAAACCTTGGGGCTTCCACCTATATAAAGAGGGGAGGAGAGGGGCTGGCCGGCCACCACAACACCACCATGGCCGCACCCCTCAAGGCTGCCCTAGCCGGCGCCCCCTCTCCCAAACCCTAGCGGTTCCCTCCTACCTCTCTCTCCCACATAGCTTAGGCGAAGCTCTGTCGGAGATCTCCACCACCACCGCCACCACGCCGTCGTGCTGCCGGGATTCCGAGGAGGATCTACTACTTCCGCTGCCCGCTGGAACGGGGAGAAGGACGCCGTCATCAACACCGAACGTGTGACCGAGTACGGAGGTGCTGCCCGATTGTGGCACCGTCAAGATCTTCTACGCGCTTTTGAAAGCGGCAAGTGATCGTCTACCGCAGCAACGAGAGCCTCCTCTTGTAGGCTTTGGAAATCTTCAAGGGTTAGTCTCGTTCATCCCCTCGTTGCTCCCATCTTCTAGATTGCATCTTGGCTTGGATTGCGTTCTCGCGGTAGGAATTTTTTTGTTTTCTATGCTACGAATCCCTACAGTGGTATCAGAGCCGTGTCTATGCATAGATGGTTGCACGAGTAGAACACAATGGTTTTGTGGGCGTTGATGCTTATGTTGTCTTTAGTTTGAGTACTTTGCATCTTTGTGGCATAGTGGGATGAAGCGGCTCGGGCTAACTTTACATGACCGCGTTCATGAGATTTGCTCCACGCTCGACATGCAACTTGTATTGCATAAGTGGCTTTGCGGGTGTCTGTCTCTCCTACTATAGTGAAGATTCAATTTACTCTTCTATTGACAACACTAGTATCACCGTTGTGGTTCATGTTCGTAGGTAGATTAGATCTTACTCGAAAACCCTAAACCACGTAAAATATGCAAACCAAATTAGAGACGTCTAACTTGTTTTTGCAGGGTTTGGTGATGTGATATGGCCATGATATGATGATGAATATGTATGAGATGATCATTATTGTATTGTGGCAACCGGCAGGAGCCTTATGGTTGTCTTTAAATTTCATGTTGAGTAGTATTTCAAAGTAGTTGTAATAGTTGCTACATGAGGTGAACAACCATGAAGACGGCGCCATGGACCTTGACGCTACGCCGACGATGATGGAGATCATGCCCGTTGATGATGGAGATCATGTCCGTGCTTTGGAGATGAAGATCGAAGGCGCAAAGACTAAAGGGCCATATCATATCACATATGAATTGCATGTGATGTTAATCCTTTATGCATCTTATTTTGCTTAGAACACGACGGTAGCATTATAAGATGATCCCTCACATTAATATCAAGATAATAAAGTGTTCTCCCCTCGTATGCACCGTTGCTACAGTTCGTCGTTTCGAAGCATCTCGTGATGATCGGATGTGATAGACTCAACGTTCACATACAACGGGTGTAAGCCATGTTGCACACGCGGAATACTTGGGTTTGCTTGACGAGCCTAGCATGTACAGACATGGCCTCGGGACAACGAAACCGAAAGGTTGAACACGAGTCATATGGATGATATGATCAACATGTTGATGTTCACCATTGAAGCTACATCATCTCACGTGATGATCGGTTTTGATGTAGTGGATTTGGATCGTGTACCACTTAACAACTATGAGGGATGTTGTATTAAGTGGGAGTTCATTAGTAATTAGATTAAAACATGAACTAATTATCATAAACATAGTCTGAGTAGTATTTTGAATTAATTTTGTAGTATTGGCATCCGTTTTTCTACCATGCGCTAGTCTTGTTATTGAGATAGAAATACTGTTAAAATCTGACAAGAAACTTTACGGATTGGTACCGTATTGTTAAAGAATCAAGAATTGATTAAGTCCTATTGCAAACTTTTAGTAAACCTCACATTGTTGATTCAAAGAGCTATGGTTTCAATTAGTACCTAAAGTTATCTTGTCTCCGTGAAACTTGAAGTTCAAATCTGTTTGAAAAATAAGGAGCTGAAAATTTAGTTTTCAGAAATAATCAAGGTATGAGATATATGTGATATCTAAGACCTTATTGCAAGATGATAGAATATAAATTTGGTGAGACTACATAAACTCATAAGTTTTATGGGAATGTATGAAGGTTGAAGACGCCAGGCGTCACAATCCTCCAACTATTGGGGCACTAATAATATTCGCATATCCATGAAGTTATCGTCCTTAGTATGCACCGTTGCTAAGACTCGTCGTTTCGAAGCATCACGTGATGATCGGGTGTGATAGATTCTACGTGTGCATACAACGGGTGCAAGCCAGATTTGCATATGCGAATACTGAGGTTAAACTTTACGAGCCTAGCATGTACAAACATGGTCTCGGAAAGTCGTCATGAATTGATGGATAAAATTATGAGTGAAATTGTTCATCATATTACAAAGTTACTAATAGTGAAATCTGAAACACTTGTCATATGATGATCAAAGTAAGAACCTCAAGGTTATTGGTATTTGACCAACAAACCTAGAAGTTATTGAAGGTGAAGTGTTTTTCTGAATAATGAGGAAAGCTAAAAGAGAAACTACAAAAGATATTTTGGCAGAAAGAAAAGAAAAGACTAGAAATTCTAGCTCAGGTGTATATAAATGATATACATGTTATGGTTGTATTCCTAGTTTGATCACACAATGAAATTCTTGGGTATTAGTACCATATTGGTTGGTATGAAGTGTCATACAAAACAACGCAATACAAGAATATAATGGCCTAAGTGACTGACAAGGAATATGATAGGAATGCACGTCTGGAACAAAATAAAGTGCTATTATGTTCGTCGTTGGCATTCTATCTAGCCCTTAGAATTTATAATAAAGAACTTAATAATTGTTATTTTGCTCTGGTCAAATGAAAACAATGAGTTGTTCAAATTATGACATTACTCCATGTACGATGGATAAGTTATTATAAATCTTAATGGTGAAAACACACATACATAAACACTGACGCTAAAATACCATAAGGCAAATGATTTGAATTCCACTTATTTGTGGAAACCGCCATTTAGGTCATGTTAGAGAGGAACGCATGAAGGAACTCCATGCAAATGGAATTTTGGAGTCATTTGATTTTTGAATCGTTTGGCGCTTGCAAATCTTTTCTAAAGAGAATGACTAAAATACCGTTCATAGGCCAAGAGTTGAATGGGCAACTAACTTAGTGGAAAAATACATGATGATGTATGTGGTTCACTGGGCATAGTTGTGTGCGGGAGATTCTTCTACTTCATGAAAAACTTCCAACAATGAATTGAGTATATATGTATATATTCGATAAGGAAGAAGTTTGAAACATTTGAATGGATTCAAATAAATTTCAGCATGAGGTGGAAATCATCGTAATAGAAAAAGTCAAATATCTATGATTGGATCATAGTGGAAATATTTGAATTACGAGTTTTAGTGAACATCTAAGAGAGTTATGAAGTTGTTCTACAACTCACGTTTCTTGGAGTATCATAGTGATGATGGAGTATCCGAGAGATGTATCCAAATCTTGTTGGATCAATGATGAGATAAAATATTGATGCCATTATATTTTTGTGGATTATGCTTTAGAGACTACCGCTTTTACACTGAATAGAGCATCATCATGATCCGTTGAAATGACACCATACGAGTTATGGCATGGGTATGAACCCTAATAGTCCTTTCTTTAAATTTTGGTCTAAGAGTTTACAACCAAAATCGGATGAATGTCTTTGTTGGTTATCCCAAAGAATTGATTGGGAATTCTTTCCACTATGGAGACAAAGACAAAAGTGTTTGTCGATGTTTCTTACTTATTTCCAAGAAATTGTTTTCTAGCGAAGTATTTGAGTGGGAGGACAATAAAACTTGATAAGGTTTATGAACCTGAGCATAATGATCAGAGTAGCGCAGCATCGGAATTGGTTCCGGAAGCGGCCACGACGATCATGGCTCCCATGTCTACAAAATGTTATAGTCATGGAGATCGAAGTACTTATTGAACCTTGTAGGTATGGTTTACTTTGTGATCAAATAAATGATTTGTGAACAAAGGATTGTTTTTGAACAATGATAAACCAACTACAAACAAAGAAGTTATGATGGGCCCTGACTCCGTTAAAATGGCTATACGCCATGAAATCCAAGATAGATAAATAATTTTTGAAAGTAAATGGATCTATAAAATTGATGGATTTGGATGGAATATCCTTGAATAAGCTCGACTTGTCGAAAAGTTGTTTACGACAAAGTTCAAATAGTTGACTACGATAAGATTAGATCTTCTGTAGCAATGCTTACAGTCTATGTGGTTTATTCTAGTAATCGCTACATATTTCTTTCATGAGATATGATAGTAGGATGGCAAAATACATTACTTAACAGAAGTGTGTATTAAAGGTGTATACAAGATACAACCAATTGTTTTTGCTAGTCCGTGGAATACTAGATAGGTATACGAACTTCAATTGGATGAAGTGAGTATCGCGGAGTTGGAATCTTCACCGGATGAAATGATCAAAGAGTTATGATTTCATCAGAGACGATGAAGAGGCTTGCATTTGCAAGAAATTAAGTGGGAGCGCTGAGACATATTTGTAATACTTTATGTAGATGACATATCGTTGATTATAAATAATGTAATTATATAATTGATTAAAAATATTTCATTGAGAATTAAACTTCAATGAAAGGATATGAACTGAAACATATTTAGTGTCAAGATCTATGAAGATGGATTGAAACACATAAAAGTTTAAGTTAAAAAGTACATAGAATGAATATTGAAGTAGTTCAATATAAAGAAGGTGTTCTTTTCATGTGAAGGTTTTACAAGACTTGAGTGTATCTAACACTCAATGAGTAAAAACACATGAGTGATTTTAGATCACGAATAATATGTACAATATCAGATGTCCTATGCTCTAAATGGTTAGGAGCATATACCAGAATGATTCATGTGATAATCATTGGATAAACAGTAAGAATATCCCTGAGTGCTTTAGAAGAACCAAGGATATATAGTTTTGTATGAGTAATGACAAACAAATCGCTGTAAGGTGTTGCACCGATATTAGTTTGGTCACATATAAAAATAAAATTTCAATCTCAAATTAGGCTAAGTGTTGTTTAAAAGGTAGCACAATGAGCTAGAAGTTGTCTATGCTAGATTTAGATGAGTTCTAAATGTTGTGACGGATTCTACAAACGAAGGCAGAATATGTCATTGTTTTGACAATGACTGAGGATGTTAAGTCAAGAGGTTCTTTGAGAACTTGGTGTAGTTCCGATAGTGTCAGAACTTTGAAGCTATATTGTGTATGACAATATTAGTGACATATTTCAGACCGCGGAATTAAGGTTCCACCAGAAGACCAAACATATTTAATGCCGACTCATTTGGAAAATGAGTGATGCGTGAAGACGCAAATGAATTGCAAAATACATACGTTTCTGAGTGTGTCAGAACCGTTGACTAAAGCTCTCCCTAGGGCAAAGTATGACCAACACCAGAATGCCATGGGTGTTAGGTACCTTACAATGTAATCTAGATTATTGACTCTAGTGCAAGTGGGAGACTGTTGGAGATATGCCCAAGAGGCAATAATAAAAGTGGTTATTATATATCTTTATGTTTATGATAAATGTTTATATACCATGCTATAATTGTATTAACCGAAACATTGATACATGTGTGTTATGTAAACAACAATGAGTCCCTAGTAAGCCTCTTAACTAGCTTGTTGATTAATAGATGATTAGTTTCATAATCATGAACATTGGATATTATTAATAACAAGGTTATATCATTATATGAATGATGTAATGGACACACCCAATTAAGCGTAGCATAAGATCACGTCATTAAGTTATTTGCTATAAGCTTTCGATACATAGTTACCTAGTCCTTATGACCATGAGATCATGTAAATCACTTATACCGGAAAGGTACTTTGATTACATCAAACGCCACTCCGTAAATGGGTGGTTATAAAGGTGGGATTAAGTGTCCGGAAAGTATGAGTTGAGGCATATGGATCAACAGTGGGATTTGTCCATCCCGATGACGGATAGATATACTCTGGGCCCTCTCGGTGGAATGTCGTCTAATGTCTTGCAAGCATATGAATAAGTTCATAAGAGACCACATACCACGGTACGAGTAAAGAGTACTTGTCAGAAGACGAGGTTGAACAAGGTATAGAGTGATACCGATGATCAAACCTCGGACAAGTAAAATATCGCGTGACAAAGGGAATTGGTATCGTATGTGAATGGTTCATTCGATCACTAAGTCATCGTTGAATATGTGGGAGCCATTATGGATCTCCAGATCCCGCTATTGGTTATTGGTCGGAGAGAAGTCTCAACCATGTCTACATAGTTCACGAACCGTAGGGTGACACACTTAAGGTTTGATGTCGTTTAAGTAGATATGGAAATATGGAATGGAGTTCGAAGTTTTGTTCGGAGTCTCGGATGGGATCCAGGACATCACGAGGAGGTCCGGAATGGTCCGGAGAATAAGATTCATATATAGGAAGTCATTTTCTAGGTTTGAAAATGATCCGGTATTTTCTCTGGAAGGTTCTAGAAGGTTCTAGAAGAGTCCGGAAGAAATAAGGATGGAAGGTGGACTCCACCCACCTTGGCCGGCCAGCCTAAGGGAGGAGGAGTCCCAAGTGGACTCCCCACCATGGTGGCCGGCCACCCCACCAAGGAAAGGGGGGAGTCCCACTCCCCCTAGGTTTGGTCACATGGAAGGTTTTTGTTGGGGTCTTATTCGGACACTTTGACCTAAACCTTGGGGCTTCCACCTATATAAAGAGGGGAGGAGAGGGGCTGGCCGGCCACCACAACACCACCATGGCCGCACCCCTCAAGGCTGCCCTAGCCGGCGCCCCCTCTCCCAAACCCTAGCGGTTCCCTCCTACCTCTCTCTCCCACATAGCTTAGGCGAAGCTCTGTCGGAGATCTCCACCACCACCGCCACCACGCCGTCGTGCTGCCGGGATTCCGAGGAGGATCTACTACTTCCGCTGCCCGCTGGAACGGGGAGAAGGACGCCGTCATCAACACCGAACGTGTGACCGAGTACGGAGGTGCTGCCCGATTGTGGCACCGTCAAGATCTTCTACGCGCTTTTGAAAGCGGCAAGTGATCGTCTACCGCAGCAACGAGAGCCTCCTCTTGTAGGCTTTGGAAATCTTCAAGGGTTAGTCTCGTTCATCCCCTCGTTGCTCCCATCTTCTAGATTGCATATTGGCTTGGATTGCGTTCTCGCGGTAGGAATTTTTTTGTTTTCTATGCTACGAATCCCTACACATATTATTATGATGATGTTGATTACCTCCATGAGTGAGTAGTTTACCTTATTTTTGGGAGATGGAGAAACCATAGCAATATTATGATATGAAATAAAGATGGTTCATTCCTTAACTTATGAGTGTATAAATTTTTTTGTTTCTCTTGATCTTGTGTGAAGCCGACCACACAAGATTTGCCTACAGGAAGAGAGAGGGGACTACTCGTGGTTAGAGGGTATTGTTGATGGTTCTAAGCGACATGTCCCATCCAGATCTTCATTTTACCTATCCAAGAGGATATGAGGAGACTCACTAAACCTATGCATAACCACGTGGAAACCCTTCATTATAGATGGATTGAAGTGGCTGACTATCAATCACTATGGTGGTTATGAGGGATGACAATTGATGGCTGATCCATTGTCATCCAATTTTGGCGCTCTACCGCATGCATACACAGAAGGAAGGGGTAGATTATCCTAATTATGATTAGTACCTTGGTAGCAGTGTATCCACACCTCGTCGAGAAATCTTTAGTTTATTGCAGTTTCATCTAAAAATCTTCATAATCCACCCCTAGGTTGGAATCTATAGTGCGATAGTATTCAGTTCACTCAAACACAAACACCCAAGTATTCTTACTTGCAGTAGTAGGCTTCTCATAAATATACTTAATAACGGTAATTAGGAGCATTAAGAACATTTGCAATCTAGCTCTCAGTACTTCGATTCTCTTACTTCGAAAATAGCTATAACTAACTCTTCACTTGCAGTAATCAAAATTCTAGTGGTAGCCAATGATGTATGCTACAATGGTGCAAAATCACAATGCAAACAAATTTGGATTGTAGGATATACGAAATTGAAAAAATCTGACAAATTTTATAATCTTAAAATATGCACTATTCACTATAAAATGTGCCAGCATTTGTCATTCTGTGTAGCCTGGAATATGAAGTAGTTTGCATTGAGATTTTACACCATTATAGTATACATCATTGGTTATCTCCAGAATTTTGTTTTGATTTTTTTTGAAATTTTGAAATTTGAATTCTGAACGTTTGCAAATAAAGAGCTACGTATAGCTTAGCCTCCATTTTAAGTTTTTCGTGCATAGCATTGTTTCTATATATTGACTGCCTTAAACTTAAAAAAAATCGCCAGTTACCACTATCAAGACTCAAGACTAAGTGTCGCATGACAACAATCCGTTAGATAGACAATCAATGGAAACACTGGCGACATCTGGAGTACTAGAATAAAGGTAGATGTTAGAATTTCTTCCATAGGACGTTGCTTCCTGCGAAGGCACATAAGTTATCTGACGTGTGCGAGGAACAAAAAAACTACTCCAAAGTATGCATCCGGGTCATACATCTGAGTGGAAAATTTTCGGCAGTATTTTAACTCTTGGAAACTGCAGTTGGTTTTGACACGGCACCCGGCGGGCCGGTCGTGCTGCACTTGTCGCTCGTCTTCACGCGGTCCCGATCGACCCTCCACAATTGCACTTTCTCACATTTTTCTCAGGATCTTCGAGCAAGCAAGAAATCAGCCACAAACAGAAAAATGGCGTCCATCCACACAGTAGCGGCCAGCAAGGCGGGGCGGCTTGCTCCCGTGCCGGAGGAGAGCACGGACGGCTACTCGCTGTGTGGACTCTACCGTGACTCGATCGGGCGGGTCGCCGTGTCCAGAGCACAGATAAGATCCACTCTCTTCTCCCGCTCCCAGTCCTGCCGTAGCTACTCCAGCGACTCGGGTACCTCCAACTCTTACCCGTCCAGCCACTCCGGCATCTCATCGGTTGCGTCACTCTCCGGCTCCGCAGCTGAGCTAGGCAACCATGAGCTGAAAATGATCGCTCGCCGAATGGTCTGCGACGGGTACACTCAGTGCATGGTCCAAGCATTCAACGCCGCGTCTCCACTTGGAATCAATGGCGGCCCGGACCGTGCGCTGGACACTTGGTTCTTCGAGCTCGACATCGACTGTGTTCTCCAAATCCGCGAGAAGTATGGCTCACAGTGGCAGCTCCGGCTCCAAGACAGGTCGGCCCTGTCGTTGCAAGACTTGGTCGAGAGGTGGATCAGAGGTCTCACCGTGATCGTCCACAGTATGATTGAGCTGCTCTCCACTAACTGTGAGATGAAGGCAGCCGAACGGTTTGGCGAAGCGAGCATTTCCAAGATGCTCATCTTCGTCGACGCCATCGTCCCTGCTTTGAAGGTCCAGAATCTGCGGGCTGTGCTAGACATGTATATATGCGTCTGCAGAGCATTGCACAACATAGAGAAGTCCAACATGTGTTTGGAGTCGGACGAAGAAGGTATAATCTTCTCGCTGTTCAGATTAGTGAACAAGCTAAGCGAGGCCATACCCAAAACGATGGAGAAGGTGAGGACACTGATTGAGGACGACGATTCCTGGGCTATCGAGATTCCTCGACGAGGAGGTGAGGTTCATATGAACACTCGGTTGATTGCCGACTACATCGTGTCCTTGGGTGAAGCAGAGGCCGGTTCGACCTTCCTATCGATCAACAACAGTGGACGCCTTCCTCACGGGAGAGATGACACGATCCGATATCTGAAGGACCTGCTCCTGAGAAAATCGGAGCTATGCTCGGATCCAAGTTTGAGGTATTTGTTCCTGCTCAACAATTCACATTTCGTAGCACAACTAACTAAGCCATGCGAATCTGGAAACGATTGGAAACTCACAACTGAATGCCACCAGTACATGGATAGTTATGTTTATGTCTCCTGGGCACCTGTACGTACTGTCCTGCATACCGAAATCGCATTATCCTGGACCGCTCGGTCGTTGGTTCAACACCATTTCACTCGCTAAATTCCAGTCAGTGTTTCATAAAGTATACAAGGCTCAGAGGTTCTGGAAGGTTCCAGACCCCCGACTTCGATCCTTACTACGCAAAACTATCATCAATAAAGTCATTTTAGGTTACCGTTACTACCTGAAGGAGCATCCGGAGCTAGAGAAACACGTTAATGGCGGGAATAGCAGTCCTGACTATTTGGAGGAGATGTTCGGCGAGCTATTTGAAAGATGAAAACTGTTTGAAGCTTCGAACAAAGTCACCGGATAAATAAGTGGCTGGAGTTATGTTTGATCACCGTAGTTGGATTCTTACCCCTTTTGAAGTGAAGTTGTATTCTGAATTTGGTTTGGTAGTTAAGCGTCATATACTATACCACAATCTGCGTTTATGTTTTGATTGGATTCTATTATTCTGTGTCAAAATACTTTCTCACTTTGCTTCTGCGATCGATTTCATATATAAATATATGGCATGTTCAGTTTGGATTAGACAAGATTCTATGCTCATTTATTTTCATCAGTTAAGTAAGACTCCAGTTCGACAATACCCGCACATCAGAATTACAGGGTGGCATAAAATCATCGCAAAATGGTTACATTTTCTTTACTATAAAAATATAGTAACATATGAGTTTAACCGCAATAACTGTCAACAGAAATTTACTTGTATGCTTCTCATTTTCATTTTTTAGCTTACTAACAATCTCCGTGGCTTTGCATGCATCTTTGTCACGGTCTCACGGATTTTACCAATTTTTCACAAAACACATTTGCAACGTATTTCACACAACAGGAACAGAATCACAAAGTGTCTAAAGACTTCTCCGAGAAAAAAGGCATATTATACAAGTTACAATGTGCATCATTCATCACAGTTGACTCTGTGATGCGTTTTCACCTAAAAAATACTGTATGATTTTTTTTTGAACAGGGATAGGGTCCGAAGACCCTAGAAGATACTGGTATTACCAAAGCGGTGGTTACATTTTGCAGAAAAGCCCCTACAGATCAGGGGATTTCTGGATAAGGACAGAACTTTTACAAAAAGGATCTCAGAAAGAAAATGAGAAAAGCAATCAAGTCCTCTGAGCTTGGCACCGCGTCTGGAAGTCGCCGACGAGTTCCTCCGCCACCGAACAGACACCAGCACCGGGGACGAACCACTTGGTCCGGCGTCGTGGCGGAAGCTAAAGATCTTCCCCTCGGACTTCTTGGTCCCTGGGAAGTAGAGATTGAGGAGGGTCGCCCTTCGACCATGAGATGCAGAGGCAGGGTGGTGTTGGCCGCCGGCATCAGTCCTCCGCTGATGAACTCCTTGGACGAGAGCACATAGGCTCTCCGGCGTTGCTGAAGGATCTTCCCTGCTCGCTCCAGATCCTGCAAGATCCAGATAGATCTCAAGACGAACCGCTCCGACCGCCCCCATGGCGGCAAGAACAGCGTCAGAGGCATCCGGATCTTGCAGCTCTGGAGCAGTTCCGAGCTTATTCTTCGTGGAGGGTGAGGGGTTGCTGCTGCTCACTTCCGTCTCCGCCCTTTGGAGCTCTGCAAGCAGAAGCCGCACCACCACCGGCCGCCGAACGCCGCCCGCAAGCGTCGGCCACCAGATCTCCACCGGCATCTCGCCAAACTCCACTACGGGAAGAAAAACTAACCCTACACTACTATATACAGAGGGGAGCCGGCCTCCCCTCTCCCAATCACTCCGGCCGGCGAGGCCGCCGGAGGAGAGGGAGAGGGGAGCCGGCAGAGAGAGAGCGACTCTCAAAAGTACTGTTCACTCGCGAGAGCTGGGGAGGGGGGGAATGGTTGGTCTCTAAAAATACTGTATGATGTATTGATGTAAGCCAGAACACTTGGATTTTCGAAGAACTGGGCTCCACCATCTCTCATCCTATAAAGCACTGTAGCCCATTGCATTAGTGTGTTTTCTTTCACGCACCATATGGCAAGAGCGGCATATATGTGGTGTATGCGATCGATGCTGCATACCTCCGTGAAGAGCAAAAGCATCTCTAGCACACCCGCATATTACCCCAATCCAAATGTTAATCGGTCATACGCGGTTTTGGACGGAAAAAAGCCAGACTAGACTCCGTAAATTCGCCAAAATCGTACATTTTTTAGGGGTTTGGTAAACGCGGCCTCCCTAAACCCTAAATAAGAAGGAATTCTAGGGCTGAACCAGCTGTTATCCTCATCCGTGTGAGGCGTTGGTGCGAAAGACATTTCCCCTCCCCTTCGTTCCTGCGTACCGACCGCCGCCACAAATCCCGCTGGCCCCGCCCGCTCCCCCTCGTCGCGACTTCCAATTGCCGCCATGGCCGCCGCAAACCCGCCGGAGTTTGCTGGCCAGCTCGCGCCGATCTAATCGACCGCTCCGGCTGCTCCCATATCTTGATATGCTCCTAGTGCCACTGCCTAGCTCCGCTCGTCCCTATGACCAGCTCTACAGCGAAGCTCAAGTGTCGGGGCAACCACATTTTTTGGCCCAGCCGCTCCCGATACTGTGGTATCCGTGAGGGGAGGTGCGGACAAGGCGGGGGAGAAACCGACCACGAAGAAGGCTCCCGCGAAGAAGCGGATTGGATCTTTATAAGCATATGCATTATGTGACAAGTTACTTGTGCATTGTTGCATCTTCATACGCTTATGCACTGTTTGCATTTCCATTGTAGAATAGAATTGCAATGGAGCAATAGAGGCAAATGCCAGCTTCAATTCAAAAGGAAGACTCTTCTTGCTTTAACATTGCTACAAGATGCTTGAGCATAGCGACAATTGGAAGTCGAGAGAACAAGAAGCACCGCCGATGAGGGGGCATTTGTTCAATTGAACGATGATGAGGATAATGAGCTCATGGCAAAGAAGAACAAGGGAAGACCGGATGTCAACAATAATGCAAAAGATATGCTTAGAAAGCAAGCTGCGGCAGCTAACTTGAATGAAAAGATTGATGATTTGGTGAAGTCCAAGAATAAATTGTTCAACGAGACTTTGGAGGCAAAAAGGCGATGATGGAGAGGAAAATCCAACAAAAGCAAGCAAAGTGGGGGTTACTCCGAGAACATGAGAAGCGCAAAGTTGTCGTGGAGGAGAGAAGACCAAGTGCGGACGAGAAGCGCGTCATGGCGGAGGTCATTGAAGAGGAGAACAATACCATGATAACATGGATGCCTTCACAAGAGAATGGTGTGAGCTCGCGCGGATGGAGGTATTGCAAAGGAGGAGAGAAGTGGCGATGGCTCTTGCAACGGCAGTGGCACATGCATCGGAAAGTGGTGGCGGTGGTGGCATTGCTTCGGCGAGCTGTGGCGGCGGCGTTGATGCAACGGCTTGATCCTTCATCGATCCACATCACACTTATCTTTTGGTTTGCTGACTATTATTGCAAGGGGTGTTTAGCGGCTGATCGTGTAGATGCATGATGACTGCAAGTATACATATCAATTTTAGCTAATTTCAAAATAAGGGTATCAAACCACAAGGAGCTACTAGTTAAGGTGTTAATGCTCTTTACTACTATATGTTAAAGGCCGTTCGTTAATTTCTAATAAAGGTGTTTAAAATATTTTTGTAATCGGTTGCAAGAAAGTAATTAAACAAAGAATAAGTAATAAACGTAGTGAAAAATGGATTCAAACTTAATAAGATAAAGTGTTCTCGGAAATTATTGGATCCATCTCTAGCATTAGGATTCATGTTAATGAAGATAAAATATAATTTTAATCATATTGTGTGTGGAGAGAGCTTCATAACAAGATGCGCCCTGACCATATATTGATCATCGCATCTCTAAATAACCACTGCGGCTAGCCTTCTGCAAATCACATATTGACCATCGCAATTAAGGGTTTCCCCATGATTATCGATATGAGCTTAGTGAGTCTCCCTTTACCCCTCTCTACCATGTGTTAAAGTGTCGATACGGTAGTGTCACCTCTCGTCGTACACTTTAACACACTTCAAAGGGTAATTCCCTCTCGAGATCATAAGGCAAATATTGCATGGTGCATAACATATAAAATCAAGAGAGAGAACTAACACACATTAATATATTAAAAACATAGACCATCTTTGATTCATTTTATATTCATGGTAGGGTTTCTCCATCTCCCCAAGAATGAGAGGAAGTACTCACTCATGGAAACAATCGAGAACATCACAAACCACAATAGCAATCAAGATCACAACTATGGTTGAAGGAGAATGGGATCGGTGATGGTGATGGAGATGCGGCGGTTGATGATGAAGGAGATGATACCTTGTCCTCCGATGATCCGTGTAGCAGCCCGGATGATGTCTTCTTCAAAGTTTCTCCTCCAGATCTATCCCAGAGGTGGTGTTTCTACGTTCCCGAGGTTGTGTATCTTAGATCTCCCTCTGATCTGGGTGAGGTGAAAGTATTTGACAAGGGGATGCTCCCGATGGTGCGTACGGGCAGTCGGTACGGGCGGGATCCCCCGTACCGGTGTCCGCTAAACCTTCTGATATTTGTCCTCACATTCCCCTTTCACCTAGGCGCAAGGTTAAGTGCTTAGATGATTTTATCACGTCAAAATATAAATAAAATGATAGTTTTTATTGACATTTTATCATTGCCTTAATACTTTGAGATCCTGCGTAAATAACCATAAAATACGCACGGAAGCGTAGTAAAATACAAAAGTCATATTGCTACTCAAAGATATATATACGAAATAACAGTGAAAACACTCGAAAAATGTACTAATCAATACACATGAATTTGGCCGTTTAAAACATTGTATAATACTACCTCCATCCCAAGGCTTAAGGCTTATATTTTTTTTTCAGAAAGTCAAACTATGTTAAGTTTGACTACGTTTTACAAAAAATTATTAACATGTTAAATACAAAATTAATATTATTAGATAGATAATTAAATATATTTTCATGTGCTATCTACAAAATATTATATTTATTGATAGATTATTATAAAATTTTGGTCAAACTTTACTTGCTTTGACTTTTTCAAAAAAATGTAAGCCTTAAGTCTTGGGATGGATGTAGTATCGTATATTGTCAGATGTCCTTCAGAATAATGCAAAATCCTGATTTGCCATTCAGTTTGCGGATTGCATGCAGTTTTGTACAGACCAGACCCCACATTGACATGTGATATGACCGCATATTTGGAAATATGTTGTTATGTCGCACATCAATATGGGATCTGGTCGGCGGGAGCTCTTTTGACCCGTAAAATTGTGATTTTCGCGGCCTGCAAAAGCCTATTTGCGGGTTGTGGCTGGAGGGGTCTGCTAGAGATGCTCTATGACGATGGTGGCCACCCAGAAAAGATGGGGACATGTCGGTTCTTGGGATTTAGGGTGCAGGTGGGGTGTGGGGAGCTCGTGACGACGATGACTTACTGTTTAAAGTGCGGGAGGGTTCGCCGGAGTCGGAGATCAGCAGGCTTTAGAGGGAGTTCGGGAGCGTTGGTGTACCGATGGTGGAAGGCAGGACGGCAAGGCGGCGCTCAAGCCGCCAGCCATGGGTGCAACAACAAGCGGTTTGGCCGGCGACAGAGACAAAGGTATTTTGAGGAAGAAGAACTTCAGGAGGAAGAAAAAGAAGTTGGGCCGCGGCCCATGGTGCACTTCGTACATGTGGCGTCTCCTTTTAGCGCCGCTGAGCGAATCCCCTCCCTGGCAATCGATCGGTCGAGCAATCACTTTCCGTGGCGCGGCAGCACTTGCAGAGCGAGTCAATTCCCTTTTATCACGTAGTGTTTTAATTGCGTTCACACGTGTTCACACTAACAGCTTGTATTACTACTTTGCAAGTTGCATGCAGCCAAGAGCGTTCACACTGCATGCATGCACATGCACAGATCATCTCATGGATTTGCATTTAATGAGCGTTCACACTTTCATAAGTTGTTGCATGCATACACATAGCATCTGATACGTCTCCGACGTATCGATAATTTCTTATGTTCCATGCCACATTATTGATGATATCTACATGTTTTATGCACACTTTATGTCATATTCGTGCATTTTCTGGAACTAACCTATTAACAAGATGCCGAAGAGATTCTGTTTTCTGCTGTTTTTGGTTTCAGAAATCCTAGTAAGGAAATATTCTCGGAATTGGACGAAATCAACGCCTAGGGTCCTATTTTTGCACGAAGCTTCCAGAAGACCGAGGGGAAAGGAAGTGGGGCCACGAGGCGCCACCACAACAGGCGGCGCGACCAGGTCTTGGCCGCGCGCCCTGGTGTGTGGGGCCCTCGTGTGCCCCCTTGCCCTTCCGCCTACTTAAAGCCTTCGTCGCGAAACCCCCACCGAGAGCCACGATACGGAAAACCTTCCAGAGACGCCGCCGCCGCCAATCCCATCTCGGGGGATTCAGGAGATCGCCTCCGGCACCCTGCCGGAGAGGGGATCATCTCCCGGGACTCTTCACCGCCATGGTCGCCTCCTGAGTGATGAGTGAGTAGTTCACCCCTGGACTATGGGTCCATAGCAGTAGCTAGATGGTTGTCTTCTCCTCATGTGCTTCATTGTCGGATCTTGTGAGCTGCCTAACATGATCAAGATCATCTATCTGTAATTCTATATGTTGTGTTTGTCGGGATCCGATGGATAGAGAATATTATGTTATGTTGATTATCAATCTATTACCTATGTGTTGTTTATGATCTTGCATGCTCTCCGTTATTAGTAGAGGCTCTGGCCAAGTTTTTGCTCTTAACTCCAAGAGGGAGTATTTATGCTCGATAGTGGGTTCATGCCTCCATTAAATCTGGGACAGTGACAGAAAGTTCTAAGGTTGTGGATGTGCTGTTGCCACTAGGGATAAAACATTGAAGCTATGTCCGAGGATGTAGTTATTGATTATATTACGCACCACACTTAATGCAATTGTCTGTTGTTTGCAACTTAATACTGGAAGGGGTTCGGATGATAACTTGAAGGTGGACTTTTTAGGCATAGATGCATGCTGGATAGCGTTCTATGTACTTTGTCGTAATGCCCAATTAAATCTCACAATACTCATCATATCATGTATGTGCATGGTCATGCCCTCTCTATTTGTCAATTGCCCGACTGTAATTTGTTCACCCAACATGCTATTTATCTTATGGGAGAGACACCTCTAGTGAACTGTGGACCCCGGTCCATTCTTTTACATCGAATACAATCTACTGCAATACTTGTTCTACTGTTTTCTGCAAACAATCATCATCCACACTATACATCTAATCCTTTGTTACAGCAAGCCGGTGAGATTGACAACCTCACTGTTTCGTTGGGGCAAAGTACTTTGGTTGTATTTTGCAGGTTCCACGTTGACGCCGGAATCCCTGGTGTTGCGCCGCACTATATCCCGCTGCCATCAACCTTCAACGTGCTTCTTGGCTCCTCCTGGTTCGATAAACCTTGGTTTCTTTCTAAGGGAAAACTTGCCGCTGTACGCATCACACCTTCCTCTTGGGGTTCCCAACGGACGCGTGCGCGTATCAAGCACTTTTTCTGGCGCCGTTGCCGGGGAGATCAAGACACGCTGCAAGGGGAGTCTCCACAATCCAATCTCTTTACTTTGTTTTTGTCTTGCTTTACTTTATTTACTACTTTGTTTGCTGCATTATATCAAAATACAAAAAAATTAGTTGCTAGCTTTACTTTATTTACTGTCTTGCACTCTATATCAAAAACACAAAAAAATTAGTTACTTGCATTTACTTTATCTAGTTTGCTTTATTTACTACTGCTAAAATGGCCACTCCTGAAAACACTAAGTTGTGTGACTTCACAACCACAAATAATAATGATTTCTTATGCACACATATTGCTCCACCTGCTACTACAGCAGAATTCTTTGAAATTAAACCTGCTTTACTGAATCTTGTTATGCGAGAGCAATTTTCTGGTGTTAGTTCTGATGATGCTGCTGCCCATCTCAATAATTTTGTTGAATTGTGTGAAATGCAAAAGTATAAAGATGTAGATGGTGACATTATAAAATTAAAATTGTTTCCTTTCTCATTAAGAGGAAGAGCTAAAGATTGGTTGCTATCTCTGCCTAAGAATAGTATTGATTCATGGACTAAATGCAAGGATGCTTTTATTGGTAGATATTATCCCCCTGCTAAAATTATATCTTTGAGGAGTAGCATAATGAATTTTAAACAATTGGATAATGAGCATGTTGCACAAGCTTGGGAAAGAATGAAATCTTTGGTTAAAAATTGTCCAACCCATGGACTGACTACTTGGATGATCATCCAAACCTTTTATGCAGGACTGAACTTTTCTTCGCGGAACCTATTGGATTCAGCTGCTGGAGGTACCTTTATGTCCATCACTCTTGGTGAAGCAACAAAGCTTCTTGATAATATGATGATTAATTACTCTGAATGGCACACGGAAAGAGCTCCACAAGGTAAGAAGGTAAATTCTGTTGAAGAAACCTCTTCCTTGAGTGATAAGATTGATGCTATTATGTCTATGCTTGTGAATGATAGGACTAATGTTGATCCTAATAATGTTCCGTTAGCTTCATTGGTTGCCCAAGAAGAACATGTTGATGTGAACTTCATTAAAAATAATAATTTCAACAACAATGCTTATCGGAACAATTCTAGTAATAACTATAGGCCATATCCTTATAATAATGGTAACAGTTATGGTAATTCTTATGGGAATTCTTACAACAATAATAGGAACACACCCCCTGGACTTGAAGCTATGTTTAAAGAATTTATTAGTACACAAACTGCTTTTAACAAATCTGTTGAGGAAAAGCTCAATAAAATTGATATTCTCGCTTCTAAGGTTGATAGTCTTGCCTCTGATGTTGATCTTTTGAAATCGAAAGTTATGCCTAATAAGGATATTGAAAATAAAATTGTTACTACAGCAAATGCCATCCAAGTTAGAATTAATGAGAATATAAGATTGATGGCTGAATTGCATGCTAGGTGGGAAAGAGAAGAAAATGAAAAACTAGCTAAAGAGAATAATGTAGCTAAAGTTTGGACTATTACCACCACTAGCAATGTTAATGATTCACATGTTGCTGCACCTCCTACTATAAATGGTAAAATAATTGGTGTTGGCAATGTTTCCACTCCTAGTGCAAAGCGTGCAAAATTGCCTGAAACTGCTAAAACTGCTGAAACTGCTTGTGATAAAACTGCTGAAATTTTTTCCAACATTGGGGATGATGATCCCATTGCTTTAGATTATAATGGTTTGGATTTTGATGATTGCCACATCTCTGAAGTTATAAAGTTCTTACAAAAACTTGCTAAGAGTCCCAATGCTAGTGCTATAAACTTGGCTTTCACAAAACATATTACAAATGCTCTCATAAAAGCTAGAGAGGAGAAACTAAAACTTGAAACTTCTATTCCTAGAAAGTTAGAAGATGGTTGGGAGCCCATCATTAAGATGAAGGTCAATGACTTTGATTGTAATGCTTTATGTGATCTTGGTGCAAGTATTTCCGTTATGCCTAAGAAAATTTATGATATGCTTGACTTGCCACCATTGAAAAATTGTTATTTGGATGTTAATCTTGTTGATAATGCTATAAAGAAACCTTTGGGGAGAGTTGATAATGTTCGCATTACCGTTAACAATAACCTTGTCCCCGTTGATTTTGTTGTCTTGAATATTGAATGCAATGCATCTTGTCCCATTATATTGGGAAGACCTTTTCTTCGAACTGTTGGAGCCATCATTGATATGAAGGAAGGTAATATTAAATATCAATTTCCTCTCAAGAAAGGTATGGAACACTTCCCTAGAAAGAGAATGAAGTTACCTTTTGATTCTATTATTACAACAAGTTATGATGTTGATACTTCGTCTCTTGATAACACTTGATATACACTTTCTGCGCCTAGCTGAAAGGCGTTAAAGAAAAGCGCTTATGGGAGACAACCCATGTTTTTACTACAGTACTTTTATTTTATATTTGAGTCTTGGAAGTTGTTTACTACTGTAGCAACCTCTCCTTATCTTAGTTTTGTGCATTGTTGTGCCAAGTAAAGTCGTTGATAGTAAGGTTCATACTAGATTTGGATTACTGCGCAGAAACAGATTTCTTTGCTATCACGAATTTCGACCTGCCTCTCTGTAGGTATCTCAGATAAATATGCCAATTTACGTGCGTGTTCCTCAGATATGTACGCAACTTTCATTCAATTTGGGCATTTTAATTTGAGCAAGTCTGGTGCCTCAATAAAATCCGTCTTTACGGACTGTTCTGTTTTGACAGATTCTGCCTTTTATTTCGCATTGCCTCTTTTGCTATGTTGGATGGATTTCTTTGTTTTATTAATGTCCAGTAGCTTTGTGCAATGTCCAGAAGTGTTAAGAATGATTATGTCACCTCTGAAAATGTGAATTTTTATTATGCACTAACCCTCTAATGAGTTGTTTCGAGTTTGGTGTGGAGGAAGTTTTCAAGGATCAAGAGAGGAGAGATGATACAATATGATCAAGGAGAGTGAAAGCTCTAAGCTTGGGGATGCCCTGGTTCACCCCTGCATATTCTAAGAAGAATCAAGCGTCTAAGCTTGGGGATGCCCAAGGCATCCCCTTCTTCATCGACAACATTATCAGGTTCCTCCCCTGAAACTATATTTTTATTCCATCACATCTTATGTGCTTTGCTTGGAGCGTCGGTTTGTTTTTGTTTTTGTTTGAATAAAATGGATCCTAGAATTCATTGTGTGGGAGAGAGACACGATCCGCTGTTGCATATGGACAAATATGTCCTTAGGCTTTACTCATAGTATTCATGGCGAAGGTTGAATCTTCTTCGTTAAATTGTTATATGGTTGGAATCGGAAAATGCTACATGTAGTAATTCTAAAATGTCTTGAATAATTTGATACGTGGCAATTGTTGTGCTCATGTTTAAGCTCTTGCATCATATACTTTGCACCCATTAATGAAGAAATACATAGAGCTTGCTAAAATTTGGTTTGCATATTTGGTCTCTCTAAAGTCTAGATAATTTCTAGTATTGAGTTTGAACAACAAGGAAGACGGTGTAGAGTCTTATAATGTTTACAATATGTCTTTTATGTGAGTTTTGCTGCACCGGTTCATCCTTGTGTTTGTTTCAAATAACCTTGCTAGCCTAAACCTTGTATCGAGAGGGAATACTTCTCATGCATCCAAAATCCTTGAGCCAACCACTATGCCATTTGTGTCCACCATACCTACCTACTACATGGTATTTCTCCGCCATTCCAAAGTAAATTGCTTGAGTGCTACCTTTAAAATTCCATTCTTTACCTTTGCAATATATAGCTCATGGGACAAATAGCTTAAAAACTATTGTGGTATTGAATATGTACTTATGCACTTTATCTCTTATTAAGTTGCTTGTTGTGCGATAACCATGCTCCTGGGGACGCCATCAACTACTCTTTGTTGAATATCATGTGAGTTGCTATGCATGTCCGTCTTGTCTGAAGTAAGGGAGATTTACCACTCATTTAATGGTTAGAGCATGCATATTGTTAGAGAAGAACATTGGGCCGCTAACTAAAGCCATGAATCATGGTGAAAGTTTCAGTTTTGGACATATATCCTCAATCTCATATGAGAACATTAATTGTTGCTACATGCTTATGCATTAAAGAGGAGTCCATTATCTGTTGTCTATGTTGTCCCGGTATGGATGTCTAAGTTGAGAATAATCAAAAGCGAGAAATCCAAATGCGAGCTTTCTCCTTAGACCTTTGTATAGGCGGCATGGAGGTACCCCTTTGTGACACTTGGTTAAAACATGTGTATTGCGATAATCCCGGTAATCCAAGCTAATTAGGACAAGGTGCGGGCACTATTAGTATACTATGCATGAGGCTTGCAACTTGTAAGATATAATTTACATGATACATATGCTTTATTACTACCGTTGACAAAATTGTTTCTTGTTTTCAAAACCAAAGCTCTAGCACAAATATAGCAATCAATGCTTCCCTCTGCGAAGGGCCTTTCTTTTACTTTTATGTTGAGTCAGTTCACCTATTTCTCTCCACCTCAAGAAGCAAACACTTGTGTGAACTGTGCATTGATTCCTACATACTTGCATATTGCACTTGTTATATTACTCTATGTTGACAATATCCATGAGATATACATGTTACAAGTTGAAAGCAACCGCTGAAACTTAATCTTCCTTTGTGTTGCTTCAATACCTTTACTTTGATTTATTGCTTTATGAGTTAACTCTTATGCAAGACTTATTGATGCTTGTCTTGAAGTACTATTCATGAAAAGTCTTTGCTTTATGATTCATTTGTTTACTCATGTCATTACCATTGTTTTGATCGCTGCATTCATTACATATGCTTACAATAGTATGATCAAGGTTATGATGGCATGTCACTCCAGAAATTATCTTTGTTATCGTTTACCTGCTCGGGACGAGCAGAACTAAGCTTGGGGATGCTGATACGTCTCCGACGTATCGATAATTTCTTATGTTCCATGCCACATTATTGATGATATCTACATGTTTTATACACATTATATGTCGTATTTATGCATTTTCCGGCACTAACCTATTAACGAGATGCCGAAGAGCCGTTTTCTGCTGTTTTTGGTTTCAGAAATCCTAGTAAGGAAATATTCTCGGAATTGGACGAAATCAACGCCCAGGGTCCTATTTTTGCACGAAGCTTCCAGAAGACCGAGGGATAGACGAAGTGGGGCCACGAGGCGCCGCCACAACAGGGCGGCCAGGTCTTGGCCGCGCGGCCCTGTGTGTGGGGCCCTCGTGTGGCCCCCGCGTTGCCCTTCCGCCTACTTAAAGCCTTCATCGCGAAACCCCCAGCCGAGAGCCACGATACGGAAAACCTTCCAGAGACGGCCGCCGCCAATCCCATCTCGGGGATTCAGGAGATCGCCTCCGGCACCCTGCCGGAGAGGGGAATCATCTCCCGGAGGACTCTTCACCGCCATGGTCGCCTCCGGAGTGATGAGTGAGTAGTTCACCCCTAGACTATGGGTCCATAGCAGTAGCTAGATGGTTGTCTTCTCCTCATGTGCTTCATTGTCGGATCTTGTGAGCTGCCTAACATGATCAAGATCATCTATCTGTAATTCTATATGTTGTGTTTGTCGGGATCCGATGGATAGAGAATACTATGTTATGTTGATTATCAATCTATTACCTATGTGTTGTTTATGATCTTGCATGCTCTCCGTTATTAGTAGAGGCTCTGGCCAAGTTTTTGCTCTTAACTCCAAGAGGGAGTATTTATGCTCGATAGTGGGTTCATGCCTCCATTAAATCTGGGACAGTGACAGAAAGTTCTAAGGTTGTGGATGTGCTGTTGCCACTAGGGATAAAACATTGATGCTATGTCCGAGGATGTAGTTATTGATTACATTACGCACCACACTTAATGCAATTGTCTGTTGTTTGCAACTTGGAAGGGGTTCGGATGATAACCTGAAGGTGGACTTTTTAGGCATAGATGCATGCTGGATAGCGGTCTATGTACTTTGTCGTAATGCCCAATTAAATCTCACAATACTCATCATATCATGTATGTGCATGGTCATGCCCTCTCTATTTGTCAATTGCCCGACTGTAATTTGTTCACCCAACATGCTATTTATCTTATGGGAGAGACACCTCTAGTGAACTGTGGACCCCGGTCCATTCTTTTACATAATACAATCTACGCAATACTTGTTCTACTGCTCAAACAATCATCATCCACACTATACATCTAATCCTTTGTTACAGCAAGCCGGTGAGATTGACAACCTCACTGTTTCGTTGGGGCAAAGTACTTTGGTTGTGTTGTGCAGGTTCCACGTTGGCGCCGGAATCCCTGGTGTTGCGCCGCACTACATCCCGCTGCCATCAACCTTCAACGTGCTTCTTGGCTCCTCCTGGTTCGATAAACCTTGGTTTCTTTCTGAGGAAAACTTTCCGCTGTACGCATCACACCTTCCTCTTGGGGTTCCCAACGGACGCGTGCTGTACGCGTATCATGGTCGTGGAACCTCACAACTACCGCTTCAGAGGACACCCCCAGCGAGGATGAAGATTTCGACTTCTCTGATTAATATGTGTGTGTGTCGAGTCCGTGTGTCTAGCGGGTCATGCGTCGACCCAGTGTTAAGTGCTTTGTTCGTGTGTGGGTGTAGTTCTTTAAATGTTTTGGTTTGTGTGTGGGTCTAGTTCTTTAAGTGTTTTGGTTCCTGTGTGGGTGTAGTTCTTTAAGTGTTTTGGTTCCTGTGTGTGGGTGTAGTTCTTTAAGTGTTTCGGTTCGTGTGTGGGTCTAGTTCTTTAAGTGCTTTGTAACGTGTGTGGGTCTCAAGTTCTTAAGTGTATCATTATTGTGTGTCGTCAGAAATCGAGCATCGGAGGGTGGGAATGGTCCCAAAACTCAGGCAGATTATAGACTGTAGGGGTAAAATCCAGGATCTGTATGTGCAAACTCCTGGTACGGCTAAAACGGAGCCTATTTTATGGTAAAGTAAGCCCAACCTATGGTTTCCCATGTACATATGTCCTAAACAAACCAAAGCAAATAAAAAAATCCATTGTTACACCGTCACACGGAGAAAGCTATAGGGGTAGATCTGCGGGGTCCCCGCCCTAGGGTTTCCGAAGATACAGATCAGCGGAGCGTCGGAACCGCTTAAAAACTTGCATATGTCCCTAGCATATGTGCACAAGTGTGATGTAGGGTTTGGCTAACCTTGCATGTACCCGGCGTTGACGATTTTCGCAGACATGGGCCAGCACTTGGTGAAAATCCAGGATCTGTATGTGCAAACTCCTGGTACGGCTAAAACGGAGCCTATTTTATGGTAAAGTAAGCCCAACCTATGGTTTCCCATGTACATATGTCCTAAACAAACCAAAGCAAATAAAAAAATCCATTGTTACACCGTCACACGGAGAAAGCTATAGGGGTAGATCTGCGGGGTCCCCGCCCTAGGGTTTCCGAAGATACAGATCACCGGAGCGTCGGAACCGCTTAAAAACTTGCATATGTCCCTAGCATATGTGCACAAGTGTGATGTAGGGTTTGGCTAACCTTGCATGTACCCGGCGTTGACGATTTTCGCAGACATGGGCCAGCACTTGGTGAAAATCCAGGATCTGTATGTGCAAACTCCTGGTACGGCTAAAACGGAGCCTATTTTATGGTAAAGTAAGCCCAACCTATGGTTTCCCATGTACATATGTCCTAAACAAACCAAAGCAAATAAAAAAATCCATTGTTACACCGTCACACGGAGAAAGCTATAGGGGTAGATCTGCGGGGTCCCCGCCCTAGGGTTTCCGAAGATACAGATCAGCGGAGCGTCGGAACCGCTTAAAAACTTGCATATGTCCCTAGCATATGTGCACAAGTGTGATGTAGGGTTTGGCTAACCTTGCATGTACCCGGCGTTGACGATTTTCGCAGACATGGGCCAGCACTTGGTGAAAATCCAGGATCTGTATGTGCAAACTCCTGGTACGGCTAAAACGGAGCCTATTTTATGGTAAAGTAAGCCCAACCTATGGTTTCCCATGTACATATGTCCTAAACAAACCAAAGCAAATAAAAAAATCCATTGTTACACCGTCACACGGAGAAAGCTATAGGGGTAGATCTGCGGGGTCCCCGCCCTAGGGTTTCCGAAGATACAGATCACCGGAGCGTCGGAACCGCTTAAAAACTTGCATATGTCCCTAGCATATGTGCACAAGTGTGATGTAGGGTTTGGCTAACCTTGCATGTGCTAAATGTTTTCCGTTTCGCGCGTTGGCGGACGGGTGCAACCGCGCGCCCGGTACGGCCATACCGCATGTCCCGGCGGCCCCGTTTTGCACAGTTGGCGAAGTAAACGAAGTCATAAAATCGCGCGGAGCCGCGTGGCGTCATTTTATGTGTCCTAGTAACCACTGCAAAAGACGGAACTGGGATACGGCAATTATCTTGAAAAACCCTTCACGAACAGGGCTATCACGTCCGGAGTTCTATGGCTTTTAGGGGAAATGAGTAGGAAACGGCCCGTTTCACCACATAGTTTGTCGGAACGAGGCCATATTTGGCATGTGCGTGGGCCTTAGGATGGGAAGCAAGGCCCCGGTCGCGGATTTCCAATCCGAACCACGGGCGACGGTTTTTCCATTTTCGGGGTGCCGGAAGGGCTTTTTTTGTGAAGGAGCTACATGGTGCGCATTTTAGTATTGCGCGGGACCTCCGCGCAGCGGTAGGATACCTCCTACGCACCACCTATCACATGCCATATGCGCGCGGTAGCCATCTGGGAATCCCTCCCGCTTCCTGCGGTGTCCCGCCGAATCCGCTGGAAACTGACCGGATTTGAACTGGGGCGACACTCGCTCAATAAATGGAGGGAAAAATGTTTTTAGGTCTATGACGCATCATTTTATCTGCTAAATGTTTTCCATTTCGCGCGTTGGCGGACGGGTGCACGCGCGCGCCCGGTACGGCCATACCGCATGTCCCGGCGGCCCCGTTTTGCGCAGTTGGCAAAGTAAACGGAGCCAAAAATTCGAGCGGAGCCGCGTGGCGTCATTTTATGTGTCCTAGTAACCACTGCAAAAGACGGAACTGGGATACGGCAATTATCTTGAAAAACCCTTCACGAAGGGCTATCACGTCCGGAGTTCTATGGCTTTTAGGGGAAATGAGTAGGAAATGGCCCGTTTCACCACATAGTTTGTCGGAACGAGGCCATATTTGGCACGTGCGTGGGCCTTAGGATGGGAAGCAAGGCCCCGGTCGCGGATTTCCAATCCGAACCACGGGCGACGGTTTTTCCATTTTCGGGGTGCCGGAAGGGCTTTTTTTGTGAAGGAGCTACATGGTGCGCATTTTAGTATTGCGCGGGACCTCCGCGCAGCGGTAGGATACCTCCTACGCACCACCTATCACATGCCATATGCGCGCGGTAGCCATCTGGGAATCCCTCCCGCTTCCTGCGGTGTCCCGCCGAATCCGCTGGAAACTGACCGGATTTGAACTGGGGCGACACTTTCCTTCGCTCAATAAATAGAGGGAAAAATGTTTTTAGGTCTATGACGCGTCATTTTATGTGCTAAATGTTTTCCGTTTCGCGCGTTGGCGGACGGGTGCAACCGCGCGCCCGGTACGGCCATACCGCATGTCCCGGCGGCCCCGTTTTGCACAGTTGGCAAAGTAAACGGAGCCAAAAATTCGAGCGGAGCCGCGTGGCGTCATTTTATGTGTCCTAGTAACCACTGCAAAAGACGGAACTGGGATACGGCAATTATCTTGAAAAACCCTTCACGAACAGGGCTATCACGTCCGGAGTTCTATGGCTTTTAGGGGAAATGAGTAGGAAACGGCCCGTTTCACCACATAGTTTGTCGGAACGAGGCCATATTTGGCACGTGCGTGGGCCTTAGGATGGGAAGCAAGGCCCCGGTCGCGGATTTCCAATCCGAACCACGGGCGATGGTTTTTCCATTTTCGGGGTGCCGGAAGGGCTTTTTTTGTGAAGGAGCTACATGGTGCGCATTTTAGTATTGCGCGGGACCTCCGCGCAGCGGTAGGATACCTCCTACGCACCACCTATCACATGCCATATGCGCGCGGTAGCCATCTGGGAATCCCTCCCGCTTCCTGCGGTGTCCCGCCGAATCCGCTGGAAACTGACCGGATTTGAACTGGGGCGACACTTTCCTTCGCTCAATAAATGGAGGGAAAAATGTTTTTAGGTCTATGACGCGTCATTTTATGTGCTAAATGTTTTCCGTTTCGCGCGTTGGCGGACGGGTGCACCGCGCGCCCGGTACGGCCATACCGCATGTCCCGGCGGCCCCGTTTTGCACAGTTGGCGAAGTAAACGAAGTCATAAAATCACATGTACCTATGACGTAACCAAGATCAAATAGAGGCATATGCCCACCAGGGGACCCCCGCTGGGACGTAGTCAAAGGGGTAGATCGCGCGGTCAACAGAATTAGGTTTTCGTTAGAAATCGAGCATCCAAAGGTCGGAATGGCCCCAAAATGTGTGTGTCTCACTACAAGAAAAGTTCTGATAGACAACGTCTCAAAATCGTCCGCTAAGGGGTATTTTTCGTCGCCTATGGGCCTAACCCGACGATATGGGTTCTGTTGTGGAAACTGCGTCAGGCAAAGTCCTACGACGATTTTTTCGGTCCGTCGCGCTTGGGCGCCCTTCCGCCACGGAAAATCGGACCGTTGCCCAAGTGTTTCCGGGAGCCCGTTGACTGCTGACGTCATGCAAACTGACACGTGGCAGACGCCGTTAACGCAGTTAACGGCGTTAACCGCTGAAACCCCGTGGTAGATGGTAGGCCCACACGAGGCCTGCCACGTCTTAAGCGGGCCGGCCCATTAAGTTTGCGGGCCGGGCCAGCTGACTTAGTTTGACCGGTCAACTATATAGCTGGGCTGGTCCATTAGTTACGTGGGCCGGGCCTAACCTCTAAGGTTGACTGGTCAAAACTTTAATGGGCCGGCCCACTAAGCATGTGGGCCGGGCCGAATGCACTCGTTTGACCGGTCAACAGGCAAAAGGGCCGGCCCACAAGACATGTGGGTCCCACTTTCCTGTTATCGGCCCATTTACAAAGTGGGGTCCACATTAAAGCAAGTGGGCCGGCCCAAGAAGTTAGTGGGCCAATTAGCATGGGTCCCACTTTCCTATTAAAAGGCCGGCCCATTTAGTATGTGGGGTCCACCATATAGCAAGTGGGGCCCAACAAGATAGTGGGCCGGGCCAAAAACACAGGTGGGTCCCACTTTCTGTTACAGGGCTGGCCCATTTAGCATGTGGGGTCCACCATAGAGCGAGTGGGCCGGCCCAACAAGATAGTGGGCCGGGCCAAAAAACTCTGGTGGGTCCCACTTCCCTGCTAAAGGGCCGGCCCATTTAGTATGTGGGGTCCACCATATAGCAAGTGGGCCGGCCCAACAAGATAGTGGGCCGGGCCAAAACGCTGGTGGGTCCCACTTTCCGGTTAAAGGGCCGGCCCATTTAGTATGTGGGGTCCACCGTATAGCAAGTGGGCCGGCCCAACACGCTAGTGGGCCGGGCCAAAAACACAGGTGGGTCCCACTTTCCTGTAAAAGGGCCGGCCCATTTAGTATGTGGGGTCCACCATAGAGCAAGTGGGCCGGCCCAACACGCTAGTGGGCGGGCCAAAAACACAGTGGGTCCCACATTCGTCTTAAAGGGCCGGCCCGTTTAGTACGTGGGGACCACCACAAAAGCAATTGGGCTGGCCCAACTAGTTGGTGGGCCGGCCCAGTAGTGGGTGGGGTCCACCTTAAAGCAAGTGGGCCGGCCCAATAAAAGTGTGGGGTCCACAGTTAATCAAGTGGGCTGGCCCAATAAGTAAGTGGGCCAGCCCGTTTAGTTGCTGTTTATATGCCGGCGTAAAAGGCGCTTTAGGATTTTGCGGGCCGGCACGTATGTGATTTCGCTTAATTGGGCCGTTTAAGGGATGGGAATTCGTGATTTAGATACTGAGAATATTTACGCAGCATTGATTTCTGTCGGATAGCCTCACTTACGACAAGCACCAAAGAAAAAATGCGCGAAAGAACTATAAAAACTAACTAAATATTACATCAGCTGCAAGGCTTTGAAAAAATATTACAGAACCCAGAGAAATTGAATGGTAATTAAACCTAGCAATACAATGAAGCGATCCGGCAATCTTTTAAGTTGTCCATGCAGCACCTATATCTGAAACAAAGACATTACAAGTTAAGACAGCAACAATGGAAACGCAAAGACACTGCAATATTGTTTGCCAAAGAATTTGGAACTCATCATTTCGTCGTTATAACAAGATCATTGTAATGCGCACAATAAGCAAACAAAGAGTGCATGCCGCATACCAACAGCCAATATAACAGAGCATGTTAGAATGAAACAGCAGACTTACTACTGTCGAGTCCCATGCAAACCAACATGTTCAGGGAGTACAAAATTGGCATGAACAACATAGTAGCAGGCTATAAATTTTGTAACAACGACTGAGCAAGATGAAGTTATGATGGCTACATCTACAGAGCAGGGAATGTAAACCAAAAATAGAAGTTACGATGGCAAAAGCTAAAGAGGAGGGAATGTGAACCAACATGTGCCAAGTGCAATTACTTCATTTTGGCCGTGAACTAAATAATACTCCTGAACTTATAGTGAAGGGGATGCAAATCAAGATGTTTCGGGATATAAACTTGTAATGAGCAACACATAGAGGATAGTTAATGCTGGAGCTTAGGATGGACCAGATACAGAATATAGTGGGATCACCTGTGAACTTGTATAAGAGGGAATGCAAACCAATATGTTCAGCTTTCCATATGTGAGCGTCATGCCAAGTCAGAGAAACAAGTCAATAATGCAGCTTTTGAAGAACAAGATGGCACGCAAAATTATTATCTAGTAGTATGACAAGTTTATTTGTACTACAGGCTAGATAGCAGAGTGATAGCATGCCAAACTAAGTCCTTACTTTGTTAGCTTACAATGAACTAGATACAAAACAATGGCATCACCTGTAGTACAGGGAATGCAAGCCAACATGTTCATGGAGTAAAAAATTGGCACAAACAACATAGTAGCAGGCCATAATTTTTGTAACAACGACTGAGCAAGATAAAGTTATGATGGCTAGATCTACAGAGCAGGGAATGTAAACCAAATATAGAAGTTACGATGCCAAAAGCTATAGAGCAGGGAATGCGAACCAACATGTGCAATTACTTAAAATTGGCCATGAACTAAATAATAGCAGGATGTTACTATAATACCTATAATTTTTGTAACAACGACTGAGCAAGATAGAAGTTATGATGGCTACATCTACAGAGCAGGGAATGCAAACCAAAATGTTCAATCGCTTAAAGTTAGCAATGAAGTAGAAAATAGCAACGTGTTACGGTCATAGCTAGGAATGAACTAAAAGAGCTTCAGACAAACAAGCATCTGAACCCAGAACATGGCGCTAAAACAAGGGACTTACATTAGGAGAAGCACTCTGTGGGAGTCACAGCAGATCTTCCTGGGGTTGATAGATCCGGTGATGAAGTACGCTACATGTGCTACTTGGGGTTGGAGAGACGGCCATTACACTTCATGATTACTCATCTCATCTGCAAAAACGTAACGGCGCGTCGTTAGCACAAACAGGTTCCCCCAAGATTAAACAAGAACTTGCAGGCAAGCAATAGAAAAGCGACAGTAGAAGAGTTTAGATCATGCAAGGCGCCGGTGAAGCAGATCCGGTTCATGCACAGCGGTGTCGGTGAGCTAGATCCGATGCGGTGGACGACGGATCCGGCGAAGCGGCTCCGGTGGGGTGGACGATACCGCAGCTGAAGCGACTGCGGTAGACTGCTGGATGAGTATATGGTTTCGAGGTTCGGCGGGGATGATCCGGTCCGGTTGATGACGGCGTCGATGAAGCGGCTCCGGCAGGCAGCCGGATGACGAGGATCGCGAGGCCTCGGGTAGGCCAGGGAAGTCCGGCGGGGATGTTCCGGTGCGGTGGTCGTGGAGGTGGGAGAGAGAGGGACTTGGGAAGTTCCGGTGGGTGGTCTCAGAGGAGAGAGTGAGGGAAATGAATTTTTTTTCGGGGAGTTTCGGAGCTAGGGAGGTGGTGATCGAAAAAAATGACGGGTAGACCCCCCACCAACCGACTTATGCATGGACATTGTTGTCATCTTTACGAGGGTAGAATGGGAAGTTAGAGGCGTGTGAAATATTTGTATTTTTCGGGCGGGAAGTTTTGCCGCTGGAATGAGATTTCGAATTTGGCTACAGTCCAAGTAATACAAAAATATGAGACCGTACTAGTACGGCCAAGTGTCACATCAAGTCATCATCACGTTGAAAATCGGTTACCACGATCATAATCATGATATATCTTGAAAATCAATTTTGAAAAGCCCTTCTGAAATATTTCGGGATTGGTACTAGGAGATTTTGCAGCTTGACTAAGAATTGATTTTGAATAAGGCTATGGTCTAAGTAATTTTTTTTCTTCGAAAAGGGGATATGACCCCAGCCTCTGCATCGTGGTGATGCACACGGCCTTTATTAATAATCCAGTCGCAACAAAAGTATGTTTTTTTTTGCAAGGAGCAACAAAAGTATGTTGTACAGATGGTCCAAGTAATATACTCGTGATTGTAATATAAGGCCAGGGGTAGACCGGAACCATATCCTCTAACGTAGAGATGACAAGTCAGGTAAGCACAGTGCTTAAGTAGTGCAAAACGTAGAAGAAAAATCAGGAAAATGTAACAAATACTGTACGTATTTACTGTAGCAACCACTGTATATTTTTACTGTATAAAAAATCGTATAAATATTAAAAAAGATAGTCATAATTTTGATTGTTACTAATTATCGTAAATGCATATGGCTTACATATATTATGGAAGTTAATTTAGATCAAATTAGACTTAATCATGTAGATGTGGAGAAGGAAAATTAGAGAGGTGTAGCTTACCCGACTTGTCTGTTGCACGTTAGAGGATCTACTTCCGGGGTAGACCATGCTACTTAGACTACTCATAGTGGGAGTAACTAAGGAGTATTAACATAGAGCTGGTTGTGGTAACTAGCTATGTTACCATAACACTTTTCAAGATAGAATGAGTCTACATACTAACTAAAACAATCATGCATGATAGTACTACATCTAAGTTACTATGCATTATGAAGGTAGTAACATAGAGTAGTGTCATATGCATGCGGAAATTCAATTTGGCTCCCGGGTGCATATGCTCCCTCTACCAAAAAAATCATATTTTAAAATGTCGAAAATATTAGCAAAAAAATTTACATGTACATATTCATAATATATGTTCGTTCGTCAAGTTTCACGAAAAACCAATATTTTTTGTGGTCTATGTAAAAAAGAGAAAACTTATCTTGTGAAAAGCATTATTTTTAGTACTGTATTTTATCTTTTTACACACGTCACATGACAAGTCGCAACTTTGTAAGGGCGTAGCACGAGAAGATGTACATGCGAATTTTTTGTTTCATTTTTTTGAAATTCAAAATATGTGTAAGATGCATTTCAAAATGGAGGGAGCATATGCTCCTATGTTTCAAAACACCACTCCCGCATGCGCATGACACTACTATACGGTCACATCAAGTCATAATCACAACCAAAATCAGTTCCCATGTACTATCTCCTAAAAAAACTTAAATTTAAAAACGCGTAGCGAATATTTTGGATTTTATTGGCGGGAGATTGTAGCGCTTGACAGATATTTTCAATTTAGCTGGCGCTAAAAAAATACTGTACTAGAAAAATTGGTAGCTTACTGTAGTACTGCCTCCTTTCAGGGATACAAGGACAAGGACCCATCAACTAAAATAATGTATGAAAATGGTCACCAATGGGCCAACTAATAGTTATACTTTTCCCATGCAGCGCAATATAAAAAATACTACAAATCAGATTAAACCTTGATTAAATATTGGTGCATCCAATCCATTCAGTTTTCATTTAATCCACATCACCAAGGAAACAACCACCAGGTACATAACAAGTGCAGATAGAAGCACCAACAAAATAGTTCAGCATCACAAACCCTTTCACACAACCAAGGGACACCTTTGACTGTCAGTGTTCACTGTGGTATTCAGCATCTCCCACACTTTCTCAGGATGTTGCCCAGGTGGGCTTGACTTGCTTCTAATCCTGCAGTTATACGGTGGATGACTACTCTTTGTGCAGCCACTATTGCTCGTTCCTCTTTGAGTAGTTCCTCGAGAACATAAAAAGACAATGACTTGGACCTCAACCTGCGCTTGGGCTTTGACTTGGACTTGGACCTCGACAAATTAGTTGTGAACCCAGCATTACGCAGGAATGTGTTGTTGGCTATACCATGACATTGTAGTACCTTGGAAAATGAATTCAGACATTCTTCCTGGGTTTTTTCTATACCATCTTTCTTTGGTTTTGCCAGCTCCACTTTCATGTCAGACTGAGGAGTTTTCAGTTGTTACACATGTGTAAGAGAAGAGATTATAATGTGAAGACATGTGTATGAACTACCTCTAATAATCCTACAAACTGGCATGGCTGATTACCGCATATACATTTTAGTAAGAGCATGTTACATCATATTGACATGTCTTCTATTGCTAACACGTAATAGCAGGACTATAAAAATATGCATGGATCCATGTGTAGAATTCGTAATGTGCATGATATTGCTGAGAAGTATATAAGTGAATTGTACTAGCCCTTTCCACCAGTTCGGACATTTGGTTGTGTTGGCTAGTGCATGAAGCTTGACAAATATGACAAGATATTTCTGCATACAATTGAAAACCATAACTGACATTAGTAGAGAATACTTACAATAACACTCTGTGCAAAATGTCCAGTCAAACCATTTCTGCTCGTCTGGCACACCTTGAATTGCTCAAGTAGACTCATCTCTCTGTCTGTACTCTCACAGTATGCTTGCCTTGCCTTCTGATATTTTCGCAAGAGAAAATATAAATTAGTTTCACAACCACGTCACATGCCGACATGCGACAATTGAAAGTTTTCAAAAAAAATATAAATAAAACAGAGACATCAATTTACGATGTATATTGTGCATCTATAAATTCTAAATGATTTACTAATTTAAATATAGTTGTACAGATAACATTCCTTACCATACAGTAGAGGTGTCCAATCAAGCTACGAGATCCTGTACGCTGTTGTAAACGTACATTATTACGAGCACGCATGTTACTTCGAGCGATGAACTACAAATGAAGACTTGTGAGACACATGCTTAAAAAGGAATCAGTAATGTGATCTTGTCTCACTGTCTTCACAGAACATACCAAATTCTTTTGAGCAGACCAATACTCAACAAGATCACACCATTGATCATCAGTCATCTGTAGTATAGGAGAGGTTGTTGGAATATCGCTAGGAGTCCTCCCAGCAAAGTATCTCATCTTTAGCCTATGGCGCTCCTGGCGCAACGCTGAAGAGAATATGCTCCTGATAACAGTGATTACATTCTTCATGTCATCATCAAACTCAAGACATGTCTGTTTACAACAATGGGAACCGTTCATGTGTTAGATAGCTAGCCAACAGAAAGCTAGAGGGAATGTGAACGAGCAACATGGTATTGTTTACGAAAATGACTTACATGTAACATGTGCAGTAAACCTTCAAAATGGGAAGGGGTGTTTACGTGTTGTTTCCATGATGGAAAGATAGGAATTTGAGTCCTGACAAAAACGCCTGTGATCGATGCTATATTAGATGATTCTTGTGGATCCAGTGGCCTTCTGATACCTGCTATAACTGATGTGATGGGAAATCTTGTTCCCATTCGGGCAATCTTATTTTTAAGTGATTTCAAAGTCGTTGGCCCCCTTCGTTTTCTTGGTCGTGGTGGAACTGCAAATTTAAGCATTACATCAAGCTATCAAGGTATTTATGTAACGGAGCATGTAAGGGAACACGTACCTAATTCGGCCCCACCATCATCTTTAAGGAAGAAGTTGTCTCTGGCAGGACTAAATGTCAGCGGGCGATCGTGATTAGTTAGGTGTTGAGAACCTGCTGTTGAAACTGGGTCTGCTGTGAATTGTTCTTGGGTAACTGGATTGGCAACAGGTGGCTGGGGAACATGTGGTTTGGTATTTGCTCCGTCTACAGCTTTTAGACCAACCGATGTGGGGTTAGGTCGAAGCTTTTTATGTTGGTGTTTCGCATTACAATATTTTTTTGCCTGGTCATCATTTTCAACTAGATTAGAGTGACTCTGAGTCTGAGACCTTGTTTTTACTCTGTTCACTGCATTTGTTTGTGATCTGACATGACCAGCTTGAACCCTTTTTATTTTTAGGTGAGCTGTCAGATATTGATCTTCCTGTTGAACTATGTTCTTCACCTTGTTGGTATTTGAAACGTCCTTACGTGAAGTCCCTGATGCCTGCCAGAGATAAACGGTACTTCAATCAACAAAATCATATACATGCTTGATACGATTATGGAACATAAGAACAGCAAGCCAAGACATGATGAAACATATGTTATTATTATGTGTTAACTGAGCAGATGATAATGCTATAACTTGGGCTGGGTTGGACAGATACATCACAGTTATTGAAGATGCAACAATAATGCCAATGAAAAGAGCGAGCAATCACCTTGGGGGGTGGAGTAGGGTGCTTGACAAGGGCATCCTCTTTACTCAGGTCTCCCTCAGACTCTTGTTCAGTAGGATCAAGTTCTGAATAAGAAAATTGATTGTTATCGATGGAGACAGGAGAGGTGTTTGATTGTTCACTGGTGATGCCTATATTTTCTCTCCGGCCCTCTTTGTACTCTACTACAGTATCTTTAGCATGCATTAGAAAAAAATGCTAACGAGATTTATCATGGAACTTTGAGTAGAGCAGTAGAAGGGCAAATTAGTAGTAGCAAGTAGATGATAGCTCAAAAAGGAATAAAGCGTAGATCAAAAATAAATGATTTCCCTGTGCATGCCAATTGATGATTACAAGATTTATAAACATGCAGTTTAATAATGTCGACTAATCACTCTGCAGGCTTGACTTCTACTACAGTCATACCATAGGCATGTCACCGATGAACAGTGCCGTAACATGCACTTTCGGCCGTTGGATCGAAAATGAGTAGACAAGATCAAGCACTGTAGTGATGTACTGTAGATGACCCTGTAGCAGATGTACTGTATCGATGCACTGTAGATTTGTCCCTGTAGCGATGCACTGTGGATTGTCCCTGTAGCGTCTACTGTTCATGTTGATCTGGCCCTCCATTTTCAGTCCAACGATCAGAACATGGTCGCATGTCACAACACTGTTCTCAGGTGACATGCCTATTGCATGTCACCTGATCTCTGTCCAGTGTTTTAGTGGGGATTAGTGGGGATAATACTCTAGAGTATTGGGTGACAGCAGAATTCACCCAATACCCACAAAACCCCATCCCCAATCCACTAGGTAGGGGTAGAGTATTGGGGATTGAAAAAATACACTAAATTTTGCGGAAAAGTAGGGACAAGTGGGGATTAAACTCGCTCATACTCTAGCACCAAACATGCATTGGGGATAAGTGGGGATTTAAAGTTTGGAGCGGATTATCCCTGCTAATCCCAGTAAAACTCTAGTACCAAACAAGCCCTAAAACAGATCGCACGAAACTGATGTTCGGAAATGAAATGCATAACGGAAGCGGCTAAACACCAACCTTCGCATGGGGAGTGGACGGCTTTACGCTTTGGTTTCGCGCGGTGGACCGGTTGGGCGCGGGGTCTACCCATTTCACCGTGCGGTAGACCAGGGAGTCGGGAAGCAGATCCGACGCAGCGGCGGAGGTGGACGGCGTCCCTGAGCAGGATCCGGCGCGGTGGGCGTCGGCTACGGTGGAGCACAAATGGTGCGGTGTGCGCCTTCGTCGGGGAAGCGGCTCCGGCTTGCTTGACAACGTCTTCTCGGACACTACAGCGGCTGGTCAGGAGGCTGTGGTGGCGAGGTGGGACGGTGGTGCACTGCCGTCGTCGGGCGAGATGCTCCGATTCGGTGGGTGACGCGTGAGAGATGTGGGATTCGGCGCCTGTGCCGGTGGTATGTTTTAATGGCTGGGGTGAGATTGGCCTTGGCCCGAATAAGAGAAGAACCGCTGGGGACGTTTTTGATGAAAGGATAAGATGGGAAATTCGAACATTTGAAAATTGGAGGCGGCAACCCGAGCTATTTTCGCCGGTGTTTTGGCGCTTCGTTGAAATGGTTTGGTGGATGCGCGAAAAAAAATGGACGCGGTCCGACCCCATCAAGGTCTCATTTGTAAGCATGGGCGGTACGGCAGCCATCCTACCTTGATTTTTAGTGAATATCCATTCATATATATGTGTTTTTTTCTGAACATTTGAGTACTTAAAACGGACTTCATATGACAAAGTTGCGCCTATTTTAGTGAACACTGCGTGGAGCCGATTTCGAAAACAAAACATGGACTAGGTACCAAAAAACATATATAGACTCGTTCTCCGCATTAAAAAGATTGATGTATCATGGATCTTAGTATATGTAAAATAACCTTGAGCTATTCATTATCATACGCGTAGAATTGAAGACTTCAGATATTTCTTTATATTTGAAAGAAACGCCATGTTTCATCCGACAACATTTATCATCTCATTGAGTTGGCGCTGATTTTATATGTGGTGACGAAAACAACTGAGGCTCCTTTGATTTATAGGATTTAGATCCTACGGGAATTATTCTACACTATTGGTTATATTCATAGGGAACATATCCCATATGAATCTTGTACTACAAATCCTATATGAACAAAACATTAGGTCATCCCTCAGGGAAAAATCCCTTTGGTACAATCAAAGAAACTCATATTCCCATAGGATTCAAATAGACAAGATGTACATACGTTTTTCCTATCCTATGACTTAAAGGACTCCTGAAATGGCTCGACAACAAAGATCATAAATTCCGAGTTGTGCATCGAGCAAAAGATATTGAAAAAATTCTTGATCGATCGAATTACAAAATGATTTTCAAAAGAACTAAAGTTTTGCCATTGATCACATAATTGGTATGTATATAGGTTCTACTTATAATAAAATATGTTTTGGTTTATTGGGATTGCGTTAGAATTACATGCATCACAATGTCTCGGGACTATTTCGGTATTTACCTCTTCTTTTAGAGTTCGCCCTATCTAAGATTATTTCCGACATTCGCCAATGTTTGCAAGGAATGGCATGCAGTCGATTCCCACCCTGTTTTGGAAAAAATGAAGAAAAAAAAGTGAACTTGTGGCTATAAAATGATAAGCTTGAATTTTGATATGTTTTAAAAAAACTAGCTTCAAAATATGGCCTACCATTTTATATAAAAAACCATGGGTCTTAACGAAAATGCCCAAGGTAAAATGTGCATTACCATTTTGGGGAAAGGTGCAATAAGATTTCATTTTATTGTGGGAAACAAATTGTTGTTGTTTTTTTGCCTTTTCTGAATAGCTAAAAAGGTGTCATCTTTTTTCCATACATTCCATAATGTCATAGAACATAAGCATCCGGTGTCCAGATATAGCAACAATTCAGTATAAGACAATACTAACATAGTTTCCATAAAGTACTGCTAACACATAAGAAAACAAAAGATCTAGATGATGACCCAAGAAACAACATCCTTGTATATAATAACAATCTATTGACCATATGGCGGCTTTTGCATCACCCTATCAAAATCATCTGCCTTCAAGCACGAGAGCAGAATGTCGACACGTGCTTCAACATGTTCCAAGATCCTCTTGATGATCTCATGGATATCTGCATCAGCCGAATAGGAATCAAAGTTGTCAGCCACTAGCTTCTGATGAAAAAGAAACATCAGTGTTGAAGGCGTCGATCTTAGGAGTCCCCACATTTCATTACTTGCAAGACCAAGATGATCAAATTCCCTTTACTTCATAAGAATGTCTGGATCGCTGACACGATCGAAATCTTTGCTAGTACCCTCCTTTGGCCGAATTCAAATTTGCATCAGATCTTGGTGCCCATGCCTTTGGTACATGCGGGTAATTTTTTGCCAATATGTCGTGCATTGCACATAGCGTCCTACTGTACAGGGGTACTTCTACATATCTTCTTCCAAATATAATTTAATTTATTTCGGGTTGGATTCAATTTGTTTCAAAATTGTCTGATATACCATTTGTATTGGTAGGAGATGCAGCTTTGAATTTTAATCATTGTTTCTAGGTGCCACACTTGCAGGGTACAGTCAAGGATTTTATCCAATGTTTCATGTCTTGACAAATCCTTTTCGTAATGGAAGTTGAGACCCCCAGCCTCTGCATCAAAATGATGCACATGGAATTTTTTAGTATGGTATTCAACAAAATATGATAAGATGCAAAAATCAAACCTTGGACAAATATGACACATGCTCACTTGGGTAGAAAGCCAATCAAACTGATACAAATTACATTGCAGAGTCCTTGCATGTTAAACTATATATTGCCAAACACCACATATATTAAGGGATACATATTAATTTCGATACTACTACTTTTATGATAGAAGATTTGTAACTACAAACGTTGTGGGTTGTGGCTGCCCTCCTCAATCTACTCACTTGTCTGCCCTCCTCAATCTACTCACTTGTCTCATCGGCAACCGTCTCCACCTCTCTACATGCACATATGGGTACAACTTCTTCACACCCGAAGAAGATTACTTGTTTCCTGTCATGCTCCGCCACTTGTAGTAGGTGTGCTCCTTTTTCAGAGATGAATTCTCTTTTAGGATGGAGATGTTCTCCTTTTTCAGAGATGAGTTCTCTTTTAGGATGGAGATGTTCTCCTTCGTTAGAGACCCGTTCTGATTTACCATGGAGAGGTTCTCCTTCGATAGAGATGAGTTCTCCTTTGATAGAGATGAGTGCTCATTCAAGAGTACGGCATACTCATTCCATAGCTTCATAGCACGGTTTACCAGATGTGCGTTCACATCTCGGAGCTTGGACGCATGGTCAATCAACTCGCGCGACTCATCCAGGAGCGACCGCCGGATTACTTGCAGAGACGCTTCATGTTGTCGTCCTTCATTAGATGGTAGATTCACAGAGCGACCCTGTGTGACACATGATATTATACTAATAAAGTGCAAGAGTGTAACTTCAATAGTAAAAATATAGTACTCCGAAAGTTTGCAGGACTTAAACTTCAATACTCATAGTAATATGTACAAGACTAACTTCAATAGTAATTGTAATATGTATAAATTTCAATTGCAATACTGTAGTAATATGAGTACTCCGGAGCTTGGAGTAATAAAGTTTCAAACTAAGAACGAAACATGAACTAATAAAGTTTGCCCTATGCATCAATCGATGGAGAGGCTGGATCTCAAGTTCGAAAGGGGGAAAAAGACTGCAGTGAAGTTTCAAGTTTGCATTGAAGTTCGAAAGTGGTAATGCAGCTAGTATTAGTGCAGTAGAAATCCCTTGTGCCTTGTTTGGTTGACGTGTTTTCACATGGTTCAGTGAGTAATATCTGGGTCTTTCTTAATAAGAACACATTTTATCTGTTTGGCAGAAGAGTATTGGACAGGATCAGAGTCGCGGGGATCCTCAGGAAACACTTCCGCGCACGTCGGGTGGACGTGGAACCGCAACACCTCTATGCTCTCGCGTTTCTGGTCGTTCCACATACGTGCTCCGATTGCTGCTTCTCCTTCCAGGCATCCACCCCGTTCTAGCATGGATCAGGCTGAGGGATTGATTCCAATGCAAAATTACAAGTCCTGAGGCCTGCTGGCATGGATTACGTGAATAGAAATTGGACGCTTCACTAATAAGGCCCGAGGAACCCCTCAAAAAAAAACTAATAATGCCCCAGGACAGGCTATCTCTCAGGTTGTCCTGATCTGCCGCAAATACTCACGCCAAAACATGGTGAATGAAGTATTTTGCATCAAATCCCCTCCGAATAATACTCAGTAGGGGGCTAACTAGTTTTAAACCAATGATTAAACTACATTAACCACTGACCTCGAAGCTCTCCTCCTTGGAGAGGACCGACTCCCCGGCGACGGCGAGGTTGTCTTGCAGCTGCAGCAGGACTGTCACGTCTGAGCCCACGGAGAGGTCGTTGATCCGCTGCCGCTTGGTGGGCACATCAGACTCAACGGCGAGGCCGCCATGCGCCTGCTGCAGCAGCTGTAGGGGGGCGTGCGAGTTGGCGGCGAGGTCCTGTAGTTGCTGCTGGGGGATTACGACGGTGGGCCGCACACCTAACAGGCCCCCTTGTCCACTCGTGGGATTCATCGCCGGAAGATGGGGGTGCAGGGAGGCGCTAATACAGAGGTTGTGGATGGTACAGCCGCCGACGAGCACTGTACAGGTTGGGGCTATAGGATTTTGAAGATGAATGGGGAGAGGCGGCAGGGGCCTATAAATCGAGAGGAGTGAGGTAGCGAGAAGTGAAGTGAATGGGGAGAGGCGGCAGGGGCCTATAAATCGAGAGGGCTATAGGTTGGGACATGATTTTTTCGCAATATTTAAATTTAGATTTAAGCCGCATGTCACCAGGTGACATGCGAAAGGTGCATGTCACCTGATCTCTATCCGTGAAGGACACAGGTCACTCGCAACACTGTCCATGGTGTACTGTAGGGACGCGAAACAGTATTGTTCACTGTTCGTAGTGTTTTTCATTTTTCTGATTTTTTTGAATTTTATGCCCATTTGAATCTTTTGGTCAAATCCTAGGTTTGACAAAGATTTAAACAAGTTTAAAATATATGAAAAGGTAAGCATGGATCCTTCATAGTCACTCTAAAATGAAGCTTTTGGGATGTTCTTGAAATTTCCATGCTTGACTTCATAAGACAGAGTTTAGGGTTAGGGGTAGATATATACATGATTTGTTTGGTTTGAATATGTCTAGACCTTGTTTATCAACTTTAATTCTTACTATATGACATAAGAAAACTATTTGCTTTGGTTTTTCATTTTTCTGATTTTTTTGAATTTTGATGCCCATTTGAATCTTGTCAAATCCTAGGTTTGACCAAGATAATTTAAACAAGTTTAAAACATGGAAATGAAAAGGGAAGCATGTATCCTTCTTAGTCACTCTAAAATGAAGTTTTTGGGAGGTTTTTGAAATTTCCATGTCTGAAACCCAAAACCACTTCTCTTCATGCTTTACTTCATAAGACAGAGTTTAGGGGTTAGGGGGTAGATACATGGTTTGTCTAGTTTGAAACTTTGAATATGTCTAGACCTTGTTTATCAACTTGAATATGCTTACTATATGACATAAGAAGACTATGTACTTTGGTTTTTCATTTTTCTGATTTTTTTAATTTTCTGCGCATTTGAATCTTGGTAAAATCCTAAATTTGACCAAGATTTAGACAAGTTTAACACGTGAAAACGAATAAGTAAGCCTGGATCCTTCTTAGTCACTCTAAAATGAAGCTTTTGGGAGGTTCTTGAAATTTCCATGTTTGAAACCCAAAACCACTTCTCTGCATGATTGACTTCATAAGATCGACAGATTAGTTTAGGGTTAGGGGTAGATATATACATGATTTTTCTGGTTTGAATATGTCTAGACCTTGTTTATCAACTTGAATTCTTATTATATGACATAAGAAAACTATTTGCTTTTGTTTTTCATTTTTCTGATTTTTTTGAATTTTGATGCCCATTTGAATCTTGTCAAATCCTAGGTTTGACCAAGATAATTTAAACAAGTTTAAAACATGAATATGAAAAGGGAAGCATGTATACTTCTTATTAGTCACTCTAAAATGAAGTTTTTGGGAGGTTTTTGAAAATTCCATGTTTGAAACCCAAAGCCACTTCTCTTCATGCCTGACTTCATAAGATAGAGTTTAGGGGTCAGGGGGTGTAGATACATGTGGTTTGTCTAGTTTGAATATGTCCAGACCTTGTTTAACAACTTTAATGCTAACTATATGACATAAGAAGACTATGTGCTTTGGTTTTTCATTTTTCTGATTTTTTTGAATTTTATGCCCATAAATCTTGGTCAAATCCTAGGTAGAAAAATCGATATACGAATCTATAATTAAATAGGTTAAACTAGGGTTTTGCCCTGTACTACAGATCAAGGTTCAAAAAAATCCAACTACGGGGTTCGAACAACACGATTCTAATCCAAGAATTTTTTCGACCTCATCCAAATGGCCTCAAACTATAGGGTTAGGGGGTATAGATACATGATTTGTCTGGTTTGGATATATCTAGACCCTGTTTATCAACTTGAATGCTTACGATATGACATGAGAAGACTATGTGATTTGGTTTTTCATTTTTCTGATTTTTAGGAATATTGTGCCCACCCATTTGTATCTTCATGAAATCCTAGGTTTGACACAGATAATTTAAACAAGTTTAAAACATGAAAATGAAAAGGGAAGCCTGGGTCCTTCTTAGTCACTCTAAAACGAAGCTTTTGGGAGGTTCTTGAAATTTCCATGTTTGAAACCCAAAACCACTTCTCTTCATGCTTGAATTCATAAGACAGAGTTTAGGGTTTTAGGGGTAGATATATACATGATTTGTCTGGTTTGAATATATATGTCTAGACCTGGTTTATCAACTTGAATGCTTACTATACATATGACATAAGAATGCTATGTGCTTTGGTTTTTCATTCTCTTTTGATTTTTTTCTAAATTTTTAGGCCCCCATTTGAATCTTGGTCAAATCTTTGGTTTGACAAGAATTTAAACAAGTTTAAAACATGAAAATGAAAAGGGAAGTCTGTATCCTTCTTAGTCACTCTAAAATGGAAGCTTTTGGGATGTTCTTGAAATTTCCATGTTTGAAACCGAAAATGACTTCCCTTCATGCTAGACTTCATAAGATCGACAGGGGGTAGATACATGATTTGTCTCGTTTGGATATATCTAGACCTTGTTTATCAACTTGAATGCTTACGATATGACATAAGAAGACAATGTGATTTGGTTTTTCATTTTTCTGATTTTTTGAATATTGTGCCCACCCATTTGTATCTTCATGAAATCCTAGGTTTGACCAAGATAATTTAAACAAGTTTAAAACATGAAAATGAAAAGGGAAGCATGTAACCTTCTCAGTCACTTTAAAATGAAGTTTTTGGGAGGTTTTTGAAATTTCCATGTTTGAAACCCAAAGCCACTTCTCTTCACATGCCTGACTTCATAAGATAGAGTTTAGGGGTCAGGGGGTGTAGATACATGTGGTTTGTCTAGTTTGAATATGTCCAGACCTTGTTTAACAACTTTAATGCTAACTATATGACATAAGAAGACAATGTGATTTGGTTTTTCATTTTTCTGATTTTTTTGAATATTGTGCCCACCCATTTGTATCTTCATCAAATCCTTGGTTTGACCAAGATTTAAACATGTTTAAAACATGAAAATTAAAAGGGAAGTCTGTATCCTTCTTATTTACTCTAAAATGAAGCTTTTGGGATGTTCTTGAAATTTCCATGTTTGAAACCCAAAACGACTTCCCTTCATGCTAGACTTCATAAGATCGACAGGGGGTAGATACATGATTTGTCTGGTTTGGATATATCTAGACCTTGTTTAGCAACTTGAATGCTTACGATATGACATAAGAAGACAATGTGATTTGGTTTTTCATTTTTCTGATTTTTTTGAATATTGTGCCCACCCATTTGAATCTTGGTCAAATCCTAGGTTTGACCAAGATTTAGACAAGTTTAACACGTGAAAACGAATAAGTAAGCCTGGATCCTTCTTAGTCACTCTAAAATGAAGCTTTTGGGATGTTCTTGAAATTTCCATGTTTGAAACCCAAAACGACCTCTCTTCATGCTAGACTTCATAAGATCGACTGAGTTTAGGGTTAGGGGTAGATACATGTTTTGTATGGTTTGAATATGTCCAAACCTTGTTAATTTATCAACTTGAATGCTTACTATATGACATAAGAAGACTATATGCTTTTGTTTTTCATTTTTCTGATTTTTTTAATTTTATGCCCATATATTTGAATCTTGGTCAAATCCTAGGTTTGACAAAGATTTAAACAAGTTTAAAACATGAAAATGAAAAGGTAAGCATGGATCCTTATTAGTCACTTTAAAATAAATCTTTTGGGGGGTTCTTGAAATTTCTAAAAATGATACTTTTCATAGCTATAGTGCATCACAAATTTATGATTTCATGCTTTGCTTTGCCAATTTCGATTTTTTCTAACCACCTTCTCTTTGATTTCAAATTTAGGTCAAACTATCGATGCCTACTATGTGTTCTACTTGAATTGGATGCAGCGTGCGCACATGTTTTGCCATTGTTTTGGGCTTCCACACATCTTTGGGGCATCCAAGTATTTAAGTTACCTTGTTTTTTTGAATTGTAATTCATACCCTTCCTCCCAATTTTTATGCCCATTTGAATCTTGGTCAAATCCTAAGTTTGACCAAGATTTGAACAAGTTTAAAACATGAAAATGAAAAGGTAAGCCTGAATCCTTCTTAATTAGTCACTCTAAAATGAGAAGCTTTTGGGAGTTTTTTGAAATTTCCATGTTTGAAACCCAAAACCACTTCTCTTCATGCTTGACTTCATAAGACAGAGTTAATTTAGGGTTAGGAGGTAGATACATGATTTGTCTAGTTTGTTGTTTAGACCTTTTGTTTATCAACTTGAATGCTTACTATATGACATAATAATACTATGTGCTTTGGTTTTCATTTTTTTGATTTTTTCTGAATTTTTATGCCCATTTGATCTTGGTCAAATCCTAGGCTTAACCAATATTTAAACAAGTTTAAAACATGAAAATGAAAAGGTAAGCCTGTATCCTTCTTAATTAGTCACTCCAAAATGAAGCTTTTGGGAAGGTTTTTGAAATTTCCATGTTTGAAATCCAAAACGACTTCTCTTCGTGCTTGACTTCATAAGACAAAGTTTAGGGCTAGGGGTAGAAACATGATTTTTCTGGTTTGAATATGTCTAGACCTTGTTTATCAACTTGAGTGCTTACTATATGACATAAGAAGGCTATATGCTTTGGTTTTTCATTTTTTTTTGAAATTTTATGCCCATTTTTGAATCTTGATCAAATCTTAGGTACGGTTTGACCAAGATTTGAACAATTTTAAAACATGAAAATAAAAGGTAAGCCCGACCTGGATCCTTTAGTCACTCTAAAATGAAGCTTTTGGGGGTTCTTGAAATTTCCAAGTTTGAAACCCAAAACCACTTCTCTTCATGCTTGACTACATAAGACATACAAAGTTTAGGGTTAGGGGTAGATACATGATTTTTCTTGTTTGAATATATCTAGACCTTGTTTATATCAACTTTAATGCTAACTATATGACATAAGAAAACTATGTGCTTTGGTTTTTAATTTTTCTGATTTTTTATTTTGATGCACATTTGAATCTTTGTCAAATCCTAGGTTTGACCAAGATTTAAACAAGTATACAACATGAAAATGAAAAGGGGAAGCCTGTATCCTTCTTAGTCACTCTAAAATGAAGTTTTTGGGATGTTCTTGAAATTTTCATGTTTGAAACCCAAAACCACTTCTCTTCATGCTTGACTTCATAAGATATAGTTTAGGGGCTAGGGGATAGATACATGATTTGCCTAGGTTTGAATATGCATGTCCAAACCTTGTTTATCAACTTGAATGCTTAGTATATGACATAAGAAGACTATATGCTTTTGTTTTTCATTTTTCTGATTTTTTTTAAATTTTATGCCCATTTGAATCTTTTGGTCAAATCCTTGGTTTAATTTGACACGGATTTAAACAAGTTTAAAATATGAAAATGAAAAGGTGGTAAGCAGGCATGGATCCTTCTTATATATATTAGTCACTCTAAAATGAAGCTTTTGGGAGGTTTTTGAAATTTCCATGTTTGAAACCCAAAACCACTTCTCTTCATGCTTGACTTCATAAGACAAAGTTTAGGGTTAGGGGTATAGATACATGATTTGTATGGTTTGAATATGTCCAAACCTTGTTTATCAACTTGAATATGCTTACTATATGACATAAGAAGAATAATGTCATGTAAATGAGTTAACTTGGATTTCCTACCCTTGAATCCATAGGAAACTTTGTTCTAATGCACTATAATAATCAACCGAGTTTTTACACCAACAGGTCTGTCACTTACGTGTGGTGCCCACGCGTGAGGTCCCACACTTCAGTGAGCACAAGTCACGTGCAATAGGTACGCAAACTCCCAGCCATCTTCTTTGTCAAGAGAAGACGCATCACGCATCAGGATGCGTATTGGAAGCCTGTGGGTCCTTCTGGATCCTTCGTTTGTCCCTCTCACAAAAAAAAACAAATCTCTCTCATTCTCGGCCTCTCTCGACTCGCTCGCTCGCTCGCTCGCTCGCTCGCACCTCCTGCTCACTGACAAACCCTGCACAAAAGTCAACATCATCACCCGAAAAAGGGGAGACACCATAATGCTCTCCCTTCTTCTCTCCTTCCGAGTGATCCCTCTTCCTCCGAGTTTCACTCGACGGGCAAACACATGTGCTGCATAGTATAATAATAAAAAGGTAGAAAAATCAACCTACGAATCTATAATTAAATAGGTTAAACTAGGGTTTTGCCCAGTACTACAGATCAAGGTTCAAACCTTGTTTATCAACTTGAATATGCTTACTATATGACATATATAAGAAGACTATGTACTTTGGTTTTCATTTTTCTGATTTTTTTAATTTTCTGCGCATTTGAATCTTGGTCAAATCCTAGGTTTGACCAAGATTTAGACAAGTTTAACACGTGAAAACGAATAAGTAAGCCTGGATCCTTCTTAGTCACTCTAAAATGAAGCTTTTGGGATGTTCTTGAAATTTCCATGTTTGAAACCCAAAACGACCTCTCTTCATGCTAGACTTCATAAGATCGACCGAGTTTAGGGTTAGGGGTAGATACATGATTTGTATGGTTTGAATATGTCCAAACCTTGTTAATTTATCAACTTGAATGCTTACTATATGACATAAGAAGACTATATGCTTTTGTTTTTCATTTTTCTGATTTTTTTTAATTTTATGCCCATATATTTGAATCTTGGTCAAATCATAGGTTTGACAAAGATTTAAACAAGTTTAAAACATGAAAATGAAAAGGTAAGCATGGATCCTTATTAGTCACTTTAAAATAAATCTTTTGGGGGGTTCTTGAAATTTCTAAAAATGATACTTTTCATAGCTATAGTGCATCACAAATTTATGATTTCATGCTTTGCTTTGCCAATTTCGATTTTTTCTAACCACCTTCTCTTTGATTTCAAATTTAGGTCAAACTATCGATGCCTACTATGTGTTCTACTTGAATTGGATGCAGCGTGCGCACATGTTTTGCCATTGTTTTGGGCTTCCACACATCTTTGGGGCATCCAAGTATTTAAGTTACCTTGTTTTTTTGAATTGTAATTCATACCCTTCCTCCCAATTTTTATGCCCATTTGAATCTTGGTCAAATCCTAAGTTTGACCAAGATTTGAACAAGTTTAAAACATGAAAATGAAAAGGTAAGCCTGAATCCTTCTTAGTCACTCTAAAATGAGAAGCTTTTGGGAGTTTTTGAAATTTCCATGTTTGAAACCCAAAACCACTTCTCTTCATGCTTGACTTCATAAGACAGAGTTAATTTAGGGTTAGGAGGTAGATACATGATTTGTCTAGTTTGTTGTTTAGACCTTTTGTTTATCAACTTGAATGCTTACTATATGACATAATAATACTATGTGCTTTGGTTTTCATTTTTTTTGATTTTTTCTGAATTTTTATGCCCATTTGATCTTGGTCAAATCCTAGGCTTAACCAATATTTAAACAAGTTTAAAACATGAAAATGAAAAGGTAAGCCTGTATCCTTCTTAATTAGTCACTCCAAAATGAAGCTTTTGGGAAGGTTTTTGAAATTTCCATGTTTGAAATCCAAAACGACTTCTCTTCGTGCTTGACTTCATAAGACAAAGTTTAGGGCTAGGGGTAGAAACATGATTTTTCTGGTTTGAATATGTCTAGACCTTGTTTATCAACTTGAGTGCTTACTATATGACATAAGAAGGCTATATGCTTTGGTTTTTCATTTTTTTTGAAATTTTATGCCCATTTTTGAATCTTGATCAAATCTTAGGTACGGTTTGACCAAGATTTGAACAATTTTAAAACATGAAAATAAAAGGTAAGCCCGACCTGGATCCTTTAGTCACTCTAAAATGAAGCTTTTGGGGGTTCTTGAAATTTCCAAGTTTGAAACCCAAAACCACTTCTCTTCATGCTTGACTACATAAGACATACAAAGTTTAGGGTTAGGGGTAGATACATGATTTTTCTTGTTTGAATATATCTAGACCTTGTTTATATCAACTTTAATGCTAACTATATGACATAAGAAAACTATGTGCTTTGGTTTTTAATTTTTCTGATTTTTTATTTTGATGCACATTTGAATCTTTGTCAAATCCTAGGTTTGACCAAGATTTAAACAAGTATACAACATGAAAATGAAAAGGGGAAGCCTGTATCCTTCTTAGTCACTCTAAAATGAAGTTTTTGGGATGTTCTTGAAATTTTCATGTTTGAAACCCAAAACCACTTCTCTTCATGCTTGACTTCATAAGATATAGTTTAGGGGCTAGGGGATAGATACATGATTTTCCTAGGTTTGAATATGCATGTCCAAACCTTGTTTATCAACTTGAATGCTTAGTATATGACATAAGAAGACTATATGCTTTTGTTTTTCATTTTTCTGATTTTTTTTAAATTTTATGCCCATTTGAATCTTTTGGTCAAATCCTTGGTTTAATTTGACACGGATTTAAACAAGTTTAAAATATGAAAATGAAAAGGTGGTAAGCAGGCATGGATCCTTCTTATATATATTAGTCACTCTAAAATGAAGCTTTTGGGAGGTTTTTGAAATTTCCATGTTTGAAACCCAAAACCACTTCTCTTCATGTTGTTGACTTCATAAGATAGAGTTTAGGGGTTAGGGGTATAGATACATGATTTGTCTTGTTTGAATATGTGTCTAGACCTTGTTTATCAACTTTAATGCTTACTATATGACATACGAACACTATGTGCTTTAATTTGGTTTTTAATTTTTATATTTTTTTGAATTTTGATGCACATTTTGAATCTTGGTCAAATCCTAGGTTTGACCGAGATTTGAACAAGTTTAAAACAAGAAAATAAAAGGTAAGCCCGCCAGACTGGATCCTTCTTAGTCACTCTATAATGAAGCTTTTAGGGGGGTTGTTGAAAATGTAAGCATGTATCCTTCTTAGTACGTCACACCACAATGAAGCTTTTGGGAGGGTTTTTTAAATGTCCATGTTTGAAACCCAAAACGACTTCTCTTCGTGCTTGACTTCATAATTAAGACAAAGTTTAGGGTTAGGGGTAGATACATGATTTTTCTGGTTTGAATATGTCTAGACTTTGTTTATCAACTTGAGTGCTTACTATATGGCATATATAAGAAGCTAGGCTATGTGCTTTGGTTTTTCATTTTTTTTGAATTTTTATGCCCATTTGAATCTTGGTCAAATCCTAGGTACGTACGGTTTGACCAAGATTTGAACATGTTTAAAACATGAAAATAAAAGGTAAGCATGGATCCTTCTTAGTCACTCTAAAATGAAGCTTTTGGGAGGTTTTTGAAATTTCCATGTTTGAAACCCAAAACCACTTCTCTTCATGCTTGGCTTCGTAAGATAGAGTTTAGGGTTTGGGGTAGATACGTACATGATTTTTCTAAGTATTTTTACGCCCATTTGAATCTTCGTCAAATCCTAAGTTTGACCAAGATTTGAACAAGTTTAAAACATGAAAATGAAAAGGGTAAGCCTGGATCCTTGTTTAGGGTTAGGGGGTAGATACATGATTTTTGTGGTTTGAATATGCCAGACCTTGTTTATCACCTTGAATGCTTACTATATGACATAGGAAGACGGCGTGCTTTTGTTTTTTTTTTTTTTTTTTTTTTTTGAATTTTTATGCCCATTTGAATCTTGGTCAAGTCATAGGTTTGACCAAGATTTAAACATGTTTAAAACATGAAAATGAAAAAGTAAGCCTGGATCCTTCTTAGTCACTCCAAAATGTACCAATTGATAAATGAGTTAACTTGGCTTCATGGAAAAAATAATGTCATGTAAATGATTTAACTTGGCTTTCGTACCCTTGAATCCATAGGAAACTTTGTATAAATGTAGTAGTATAATAATCAACCGAGTTTTTACATCAACAGGTCTGTCACTTACGTGTGGTGCCCATGCGTGAGGTCCCACACTTCAGTGAGCACAAGTCACGTGCAATAGGTACGCAAACTCCCAGCCATTTTCTTTGTAAGCATTGCATGATACTTTTCATAGCTATAGTGCATCACAAATTTATGATTTCATGCTTTGCTTTGCCAATTTCAATTTTTTCTAACCACCTTCTCTTTGATTTCAAATTTAGGTCAAACTATCGATGCCTACTATGTGTTCTACTTGAATTGGATGCAGCGTGCGCACATGTTTTGCCATTGTTTTGGGCTTCCACACATCTTTGGGGCATCCAAGTATTTAAGTTACCTTGTTTTTTTGAATTGTAATTCATACCCTTCCTCCCAATTTTTATGCCCATTTGAATCTTGGTCAAATCCTAAGTTTGACCAAGATTTGAACAAGTTTAAAACATGAAAATGAAAAGGTAAGCCTGAATCCTTCTTAGTCACTCTAAAATGAGAAGCTTTTGGGAGTTTTTGAAATTTCCATGTTTGAAACCCAAAACCACTTCTCTTCATGCTTGACTTCATAAGACAGAGTTAATTTAGGGTTAGGGGTAGGTACATGATTTGTCTAGTTTGTTGTTTAGACCTTGTTTATCAACTTGAATGCTTACTATATGACATAATAATACTATGTGCTTTGGTTTTCATTTTTTTTGATTTTTTCTGAATTTTTATGCCCATTTGATCTTGGTCAAATCCTAGGCTTATCCAATATTTAAACAAGTTTAAAACATGAAAATGAAAAGGTAAGCCTGTATCCTTCTTAATTACTCACTCCAAAATGAAGCTTTTGGGAAGGTTTTTGAAATTTCCATGTTTGAAATCCAAAACGACTTCTCTTCGTGCTTGACTTCATAATTAAGACAAAGTTTAGGGCTAGGGGTAGAAACATGATTTTTTCTGGTTTGAATATGTCTAGACCTTGTTTATCAACTTGAGTGCTTACTATATGACATAAGAAGGCTATATGCTTTGGTTTTTCATTTTTTTTGAAATTTTATGCCCATTTTTGAATCTTGATCAAATCCTAGGTACGGTTTGACCAAGATTTGAACAATTTTAAAACATGAAAATAAAAGGTAAGCCCGACCTGGATCCTTTAGTCACTCTAAAATGAAGCTTTTAGGGGGTTCTTGAAATTTCCAAGTTTGAAACCCAAAACCACTTCTCTTCATGCTTGACTACATAAGACATACAAAGTTTAGGGTTAGGGGTAGATACATGATTTTTCTTGTTTGAATATATCTAGACCTTGTTTATATCAACTTTAATGCTAACTATATGACATAAGAAAACTATGTGCTTTGGTTTTTAATTTTTCTGATTTTTTATTTTGATGCACATTTGAATCTTTGTCAAATCCTAGGTTTGACCAAGATTTAAACAAGTATACAACATGAAAATGAAAAGGGGAAGCCTATAGATACATGATTTGTATACATGATTTGTCTGGTTTGGATATATCTAGACCTTGTTTATCAACTTGAATGCTTACGATATGACATAAGAAGACAATGTGATTTGGTTTTTCATTTTTCTGATTTTTTTGAATATTGTGCCCACCCATTTGTATCTTCATGAAATCCTAGGTTTGACCAAGATAATTAAAACAAGTTTAAAACATGAAAATGAAAAGGGGAGCATGTATCCTTCTCAGTCACTCTAAAATGAAGTTTTTGGGAGGTTTTTGAAATTTCCATGTTTGAAACCCAAAACCACTTCTCTTCATGCTTGACTTCATAAGACAAAGTTTAGGGTTAGGGGTATAGATACATGATTTGTATGGTTTGAATATGTCCAAACCTTGTTTATCAACTTGAATATGCTTACTATATGACATAAGAAGAATAATGTCATGTAAATGAGTTAACTTGGATTTCCTACCCTTGAATCCATAGGAAACTTTGTTCTAATGCACTATAATAATCAACCGAGTTTTTACACCAACAGGTCTGTCACTTACGTGTGGTGCCCACGCGTGAGGTCCCACACTTCAGTGAGCACAAGTCACGTGCAATAGGTACGCAAACTCCCAGCCATCTTCTTTGTCAAGAGAAGACGCATCACGGCATCGGATGCGTATTGGAAGTCTGTGGGTCCTTCTGGATCCTTCGGTTGTCCCTCTCACAAAAAAACAAATCTCTCTCATTCTCGGCCTCGCTCGACTCGCTCGCTCGCTCGCTCGCACCTCCTGCTCACTGACAAACCCTGCACAAAAGTCAACATCATCACCCGAAAAAGGGGAGACACCATAATGCTCTCCCTTCTTCTCTCCTTCCGAGTGATCCCTCTTCCTCCGAGTTTCACTCGACGGGCAAACACACATGTGCTGCATAGTATAATAATAAAAAGGTAGAAAAATCAACCTACGAATCTATAATTAAATAGGTTAAACTAGGGTTTTGCCCAGTACTACAGATCAAGGTTCAAACCTTGTTTATCAACTTGAATATGCTTACTATATGACATATATAAGAAGACTATGTACTTTGGTTTTCATTTTTCTGATTTTTTTAATTTTCTGCGCATTTGAATCTTGGTCAAATCCTAGGTTTGACCAAGATTTAGACAAGTTTAACACGTGAAAACGAATAAGTAAGCCTGGATCCTTCTTAGTCACTCTAAAATGAAGCTTTTGGGATGTTCTTGAAATTTCCATGTTTGAAACCCAAAACGACCTCTCTTCATGCTAGACTTCATAAGATCGAGAGTTTAGGGTTAGGGGTAGATACATGATTTGTATGGTTTGAATATGTCCAAACCTTGTTAATTTATCAACTTGAATGCTTACTATATGACATAAGAAGACTATATGCTTTTGTTTTTCATTTTTCTGATTTTTTTTAATTTTATGCCCATATATTTGAATCTTGGTCAAATCCTAGGTTTGACAAAGATTTAAACAAGTTTAAAACATGAAAATGAAAAGGTAAGCATGGATCCTTATTAGTCACTTTAAAATAAATCTTTTGGGGGGTTCTTGAAATTTCTAAAAATGATACTTTTCATAGCTATAGTGCATCACAAATTTATGATTTCATGCTTTGCTTTGCCAATTTCGATTTTTTCTAACCACCTTCTCTTTGATTTCAAATTTAGGTCAAACTATCGATGCCTACTATGTGTTCTACTTGAATTGGATGCAGCGTGCGCACATGTTTTGCCATTGTTTTGGGCTTCCACACATCTTTGGGGCATCCAAGTATTTAAGTTACCTTGTTTTTTTGAATTGTAATTCATACCCTTCCTCCCAATTTTTATGCCCATTTGAATCTTGGTCAAATCCTAAGTTTGACCAAGATTTGAACAAGTTTAAAACATGAAAATGAAAAGGTAAGCCTGAATCCTTCTTAATTAGTCACTCTAAAATGAGAAGCTTTTGGGAGTTTTTTGAAATTTCCATGTTTGAAACCCAAAACCACTTCTCTTCATGCTTGACTTCATAAGACAGAGTTAATTTAGGGTTAGGAGGTAGATACATGATTTGTCTAGTTTGTTGTTTAGACCTTTTGTTTATCAACTTGAATGCTTACTATATGACATAATAATACTATGTGCTTTGGTTTTCATTTTTTTGATTTTTTCTGAATTTTTATGCCCATTTGATCTTGGTCAAATCCTAGGCTTAACCAATATTTAAACAAGTTTAAAACATGAAAATGAAAAGGTAAGCCTGTATCCTTCTTAATTAGTCACTCCAAAATGAAGCTTTTGGGAAGGTTTTTGAAATTTCCATGTTTGAAATCCAAAACGACTTCTCTTCGTGCTTGACTTCATAAGACAAAGTTTAGGGCTAGGGGTAGAAACATGATTTTTCTGGTTTGAATATGTCTAGACCTTGTTTATCAACTTGAGTGCTTACTATATGACATAAGAAGGCTATATGCTTTGGTTTTTCATTTTTTTTGAAATTTTATGCCCATTTTTGAATCTTGATCAAATCTTAGGTACGGTTTGACCAAGATTTGAACAATTTTAAAACATGAAAATAAAAGGTAAGCCCGACCTGGATCCTTTAGTCACTCTAAAATGAAGCTTTTGGGGGGTTCTTGAAATTTCCAAGTTTGAAACCCAAAACCACTTCTCTTCATGCTTGACTACATAAGACATACAAAGTTTAGGGTTAGGGGTAGATACATGATTTTTCTTGTTTGAATATATCTAGACCTTGTTTATATCAACTTTAATGCTAACTATATGACATAAGAAAACTATGTGCTTTGGTTTTTAATTTTTCTGATTTTTTATTTTGATGCACATTTGAATCTTTGTCAAATCCTAGGTTTGACCAAGATTTAAACAAGTATACAACATGAAAATGAAAAGGGGAAGCCTGTATCCTTCTTAGTCACTCTAAAATGAAGTTTTTGGGATGTTCTTGAAATTTTCATGTTTGAAACCCAAAACCACTTCTCTTCATGCTTGACTTCATAAGATATAGTTTAGGGGCTAGGGGATAGATACATGATTTGCCTAGGTTTGAATATGCATGTCCAAACCTTGTTTATCAACTTGAATGCTTAGTATATGACATAAGAAGACTATATGCTTTTGTTTTTCATTTTTCTGATTTTTTTTAAATTTTATGCCCATTTGAATCTTTTGGTCAAATCCTTGGTTTAATTTGACACGGATTTAAACAAGTTTAAAATATGAAAATGAAAAGGTGGTAAGCAGGCATGGATCCTTCTTATATATATTAGTCACTCTAAAATGAAGCTTTTGGGAGGTTTTTGAAATTTCCATGTTTGAAACCCAAAACCACTTCTCTTCATGTTGTTGACTTCATAAGATAGAGTTTAGGGGTTAGGGGTATAGATACATGATTTGTCTTGTTTGAATATGTGTCTAGACCTTGTTTATCAACTTTAATGCTTACTATATGACATACGACACTATGTGCTTTAATTTGGTTTTTAATTTTTATAATTTTTTTTGAATTTGATGCACATTTTGAATCTTGGTCAAATCCTAGGTTTGACCGAGATTTGAACAAGTTTAAAACAAGAAAATAAAAGGTAAGCCCGCCAGACTGGATCCTTCTTAGTCACTCTATAATGAAGCTTTTAGGGGGGTTGTTGAAAATGTAAGCATGTATCCTTCTTAGTACGTCATGCTTTGCTTTGCCAATTTCGATTTTTTCTAACCACCTTCTCTTTGATTTCAAATTTAGGTCAAACTATCGATGCCTACTATGTGTTCTACTTGAATTGGATGCAGCGTGCGCACATGTTTTGCCATTGTTTTGGGCTTCCACACATCTTTGGGGCATCCAAGTATTTAAGTTACCTTGTTTTTTTGAATTGTAATTCATACCCTTCCTCCCAATTTTTATGCCCATTTGAATCTTGGTCAAATCCTAAGTTTGACCAAGATTTGAACAAGTTTAAAACATGAAAATGAAAAGGTAAGCCTGAATCCTTCTTAGTCACTCTAAAATGAGAAGCTTTTGGGAGTTTTTTGAAATTTCCATGTTTGAAACCCAAAACCACTTCTCTTCATGCTTGACTTCATAAGACAGAGTTAATTTAGGGTTAGGGGGTAGGTACATGATTTGTCTAGTTTGTTGTTTAGACCTTGTTTATCAACTTGAATGCTTACTATATGACATAATAATACTATGTGCTTTGGTTTTCATTTTTTTTGATTTTTTCTGAATTTTTATGCCCATTTGATCTTGGTCAAATCCTAGGCTTATCCAATATTTAAACAAGTTTAAAACATGAAAATGAAAAGGTAAGCCTGTATCCTTCTTAATTACTCACTCCAAAATGAAGCTTTTGGGAAGGTTTTTGAAATTTCCATGTTTGAAATCCAAAACGACTTCTCTTCGTGCTTGACTTCATAATTAAGACAAAGTTTAGGGCTAGGGGTAGAAACATGATTTTTCTGGTTTGAATATGTCTAGACCTTGTTTATCAACTTGAGTGCTTACTATATGACATAAGAAGGCTATATGCTTTGGTTTTTCATTTTTTTTGAAATTTTATGCCCATTTTTGAATCTTGATCAAATCCTAGGTACGGTTTGACCAAGATTTGAACAATTTTAAAACATGAAAATAAAAGGTAAGCCCGACCTGGATCCTTTAGTCACTCTAAAATGAAGCTTTTGGGGGTTCTTGAAATTTCCAAGTTTGAAACCCAAAACCACTTCTCTTCATGCTTGACTACATAAGACATACAAAGTTTAGGGTTAGGGGTAGATACATGATTTTTCTTGTTTGAATATATCTAGACCTTGTTTATATCAACTTTAATGCTAACTATATGACATAAGAAAACTATGTGCTTTGGTTTTTAATTTTTCTGATTTTTTATTTTGATGCACATTTGAATCTTTGTCAAATCCTAGGTTTGACCAAGATTTAAACAAGTATACAACATGAAAATGAAAAGGGGAAGCCTGTAGATACTTTTAGTCAGATACATGATTTGTCTGGTTTGGATATATCTAGACCTTGTTTATCAACTTGAATGCTTACGATATGACATAAGAAGACAATGTGATTTGGTTTTTCATTTTTCTGATTTTTTTGAATATTGTGCCCACCCATTTGTATCTTCATGAAATCCTAGGTTTGACCAAGATAATTAAAACAAGTTTAAAACATGAAAATGAAAAGGGGAGCATGTATCCTTCTCAGTCACTCTAAAATGAAGTTTTTGGGAGGTTTTTGAAATTTCCATGTTTGAAACCCAAAACCACTTCTCTTCATGCTTGACTTCATAAGACAAAGTTTAGGGTTAGGGGGTATAGATACATGATTTGTATGGTTTGAATATGTCCAAACCTTGTTTATCAACTTGAATATGCTTACTATATGACATAAGAAGAATAATGTCATGTAAATGAGTTAACTTGGATTTCCTACCCTTGAATCCATAGGAAACTTTGTTCTAATGCACTATAATAATCAACCGAGTTTTTACACCAACAGGTCTGTCACTTACGTGTGGTGCCCACGCGTGAGGTCCCACACTTCAGTGAGCACAAGTCACGTGCAATAGGTACGCAAACTCCCAGCCATCTTCTTTGTCAAGAGAAGACGCATCATCAGGATGCGTATTGGAAGCCTGTGGGTCCTTCTGGATCCTTCGGTTGTCCCTCTCACAAAAAAAAACAAATCTCTCATTCTCGGCCTCGCTCGACTCGCTCGCTCGCTCGCTCGCACCTCCTGCTCACTGACAAACCCTGCACAAAAGTCAACATCATCACCCGAAAAAGGGGAGACACCATAATGCTCTCCCTTCTTCTCTCCTTCCGAGTGATCCCTCTTCCTCCGAGTTTCACTCGACGGGCAAACACACATGTGCTGCATAGTATAATAATAAAAAGGTAGAAAAATCAACCTACGAATCTATAATTAAATAGGTTAAACTTGAATGCTTACTATATGACATAAGAAGACTATATGCTTTTGTTTTTCATTTTTCTGAATTTTTTTGAATTTTATGCCCATATATTTGAATCTTGGTCAAATCCTAGGTTTGACACAGATTAAACAAGTTTAAATTATGAAAATGAAAAGGTAAGCATGGATCCTTATTAGTCACTCTAAAATAAATCTTTTGGGAGGTTCTTGAAATTTCCATGTTTGAAACCCAAAACCACTTCTCTTCATGATTGACTTCATAAGACAGAGTTTAGGGTTTTAGGGGTAGATATATACATGATTTTTCTGGTTTGAATATGTCTAGACCTTGTTTATCAACTTGAATGCTTACTATACATATGACATAAGAATGCTATGTGCTTTGTTTTTTCATTCTCTTTTGATTTTTTTCTAAATTTTTAGGCCCATTTGAATCTTGGTCAAATCCTTGGTTTGACCAAGATTTAAACAAGTTTAAAACATGAAAATAAAAAGGGAAGTCTGTATCCTTCTTAGTCACTCTAAAATGGAAGCTTTTGGGATGTTCTTGAAATTTCCATGTTTGAAACCGAAAACGACTTCCCTTCATGCTAGACTTCATAAGATCGACAGGGGGTAGATACATGATTTGTCTGGTTTGGATATATCTATACCTTGTTTATCAACTTGAATGCTTACGATATGTCATAAGAAGACAATGTGATTTGGTTTTTCATTTTTCTGATTTTTTTGAATATTGTGCCCACCCATTTGTATCTTCATCAAATCCTAGGTTTGACCAGGATTTAAACAAGTTTAAAACATGAAATGAAAAGATAAGCCTGGATCCTTCTTAGTCACTCTAAAATGAAGCTTTCGGGAGGTTCTTGAAATTTCCATGTTTGAAACCCAAAACCACTTCTCTTCATGATTGACTTCATAAGACAGAGTTTAGGGTTTTAGGGGTAGATATATACATGATTTTTCTGGTTTGAATATATATGTCTAGACCTTGTTTATCAACTTGAATGCTTACTATATATATGGCATAAGAATGCTATATATGTGCTTTGGTTTTTCATTCTTTTGATTTTTTCTGAATTTTTAGGCCCATTTGAATCTTGGTCAAATCCTAGGTTTGACCATGATTTAAACAAGTTTAAAACATGAACATGAAAAGGTAAGCATGGATCCTTCTTAGTCACTCTAAAATAAAGCTTTTGGGATGTTCTTGAAATTTCCATGTTTGAAACCCAAAACGACTTCGATCTCTTTATGCTAGATTTCATAAGACTGAGTTTTAGGGGTTAGGGGGTAGATACATGATTTGTCTAGTTTGAATATGTTCATAGTACTCCCTCTATAGGAACTTGGAGAAAGCAACTGTTGTGCCACACAATTTTGTTGTTTTCCTATTTTTCTTTCATGAAGCTTTACGATGTGGTTCGTGTGTGGGGATCAAGCTCGTAATCTCGTCTCAATTACACAACCAACTACTCTGCTCATCCTTGCATGTAATTAACCAATATAGGAATTTGATTCCACGGAACTTTTTCAGTACATAAGTCTCCTCCTTAACTCCTCTAGTCTCTACCAAGCCGGCCGCCTCGCTACTTCCCTAGCTTCCTCCCTACAGCACACCTCGCCCCCGTACGCGAGCTAGGTCCAGCCGGAGATGGGGCACAGCCGCCCCCGCTGGAAGAATGCTCAGAGGAAGTCCGGGCAGGAGGACAAGGGTGACGCCATCCCGGATGAACTTCTCGGGCTGGTGTTCCTGCGCCTCACCTCGCCTCTGGATCTCGTCCGCGCCGCGTTCGCCTGCAGGAGCTGGCGCAAGGTCATCGCGGCGGAGGACTTCCGTGTCCTCTCCGCTCGCCACGGCGCGCCATCCTCCATAGTCGCCGGCCACTACCACATCAGCTTCTCCCATTGTCACTATCGGCCGTCTGGCTTGCTGCCCCACTTCGTTCCCTCTTCCTCGTCATGTTGGGCCGGGGTCGCCGCAAATAATCTCGCGCTCGACTTCCTCCCACGGGCGCCAAACGGCGACCTCAGTTTGGAGCTCGCCGACTCTCGGGGCGGCCTCCTACTCCTTGCGGACTTCGACCACACCGAACACGGAAAGCCTTTCGAGCAGCCTTCACGTCTCGTCGTCTGCGATCCCCTGGCAGGTCAGTACGTGACGGTCCCTCCACCCCCTGCTGTTTCGCACACAACATTCGTAAGCTTGTTCCTGGGCGCCGCCCTCCATGGCGAGGACGCTGCGGCGCGCATCAGTCTGTCAAATTACAGGGTGACGTGCCTGATCTATCATGACGGCATCTGCAAGACCTGCGTGTTCTCGCCTGGCCCTGGTGGCCACGCTTGGACCTCCTCCGGCGCCATCGTGCCTCTCCACGCCACGCACACAGGCCGGTCGGATATCCTCTTTGTGGGGTGCAACGCCCGTTTCTTCCAGTGGTACGTGTTCGGTGGGCTCGGAAACTTCATTCTTGCTCTCGACAGAGAATCCGGCGAGCTCTCACGCTTCGAGAGAGCTCGAGACGAGGACTGGCTTCACACCGTGCCGATTGAGATGCTGGGCGGGCCCTCGCGCGTGCTGAATTGGTACGTGCTAGAGCTTCCGTGGCCACCTACCTTCCGAGCTTGCTTATCCTAGGATTCTGGCTTCCTGGGTTGGATTAGTGTCGGCCATGGTGCTGTCGACACGGTCTGGAGGTTGAAGACGAAGGGCATCTCAAGGATTTTGTTGTAATTTCGTTTTTGTTCAGGTGTTTTGTACTATTTGATGTTTCTCTTAATGCCAGAGGGTTTATTTGCACTAGTCATACTTGACATAGCTGTACGTTTTGAAGATTACATTTAACTTGTTCATCATGATCCGAACTTCTAACATACTCTTAATGCCAGAGGGTTTATTTGCACTAGTCATACTTGACATAACTTCTAACTTGTTTTGAGTAATACGTAGTATGGTATACTAGAATAGGAGGAGTAACACTTTTCGCATTTGGGCCACACTACCTCCATTTCAAGGAATAAGGCGCACGCGTACTCCAAGACGTATCTTTTGGTCAGATTACCTTGACCATTGAATTGACAAGACAATACACAGAGCATTGGGGCGTGCTCGATGGTGCTAGCTGCGGCTATACAGACATGTGATAGGCATCGCGGAAGCGTCGCAAATAGAAAACAAATCATATTTTTTGGGGGAGGATGTTTTGGCTCCTGGTTGCGTATGCTCCCTTTAGTTTGAACTGCAACATCTATATATTTTGAAATGTAAAAAAATTCCAAACAAAAAATTAATCTTTTCATCTTCACATGCTAAGAGCGCATAAAGTCTTTCCATAAAAAACTAAATTGTCGTTTGGGCTATGTAAAAAAGATAAAATTTATTGCTAAAAATAAAGCTGTTTGTAATACGGAGTACTTGCTTTTGTCTTCTTACATCAACCACAAAAAATATCGGCTTTTCACGAAACTACACGAACACACATAGATTATCGAGAAGTACATGCGGATTTTTTTGTTAGAATTTTTTGAAAATTAAAAATATGTTTTTTTGGGTCGAGGTAGCATATCCGCCCAATAGCCGAATTAAATTTCCGATTTTATTGGACTGACAATTTCATCGGGAAGACATGGATGCGCGCAGACGGCGTGCAAGGCAAGGCATCGATTTGACCGGACGTACTTAGGGCAGGTCAGGCTGCCAGCGTACTTATTTCGGGCAGGTGAGGTACTAGAACTCAAAGTCCTCCTCAGCGTCTCTCCTCTCTCTCTGTCTTTATTGAGTGTACTAGCGCGCAGGGACTCAAAGTCAGGGAAATGTTTGAGATGCAAAGTAAGAGAATATTTACCAGTATAATTGGTTGATTAGAAGATTAAGTGGTGAAATCACAACAGATTGGAGCAGTACATGGTGGAAACCGCAAAATATCCTTCCAAATGGTGTTTTTGTGCAACATACGAAGTATGAGGTGGTGGAACTTGAGGCCAGTGACTTTACTTACTCCAAAATGCAACTTTACGTACATGAGCCATCGGATCAAGATCCAACGGACACAGTTGATCCAGAATTTGTAGTCACATTTTAAGTTGCTCGAAAAAAATCGAAAACATTACAGTAAGATATATATCTTTCTTAAGTATTCTGGTAAAGTTTTACTTCATTTGAAAATTGAGTTTAATTTTAAGTTTAAAATTTGGATCAACCATGTGCGTTGGATCTTGATCGAATGACTCACGTACAAGTCGCCAGTGAAGTCACTGGATCTCGTTCCTTGGTGGAATCTGCAATTCCCTCGCCTATATATACTATACAAGTCGAAGACTACGACCCTCTATCCCTATCTCCTTCACATCCTCTAAATTCATATTCCCATTTAGAATCGTTGGGCATGGAGGTCCCCCTGGTAGCTTTAGAGCTTTTGTCGACGATGCTAAATTGAGAAGACTGCTCACCTGCGGTTTGTGCTCTCAATCCGCACAACCTCCATTTTGGCGGGTTAGTACTTTCTTCACTAGGTTCATCAAGATGTATTTTAATTTGGGCTAACAGTCGTGTTAATTTCCTTGTATTAAGCAGTGCTGTTCGTGCAAGAAGGTTGCATGCGACAGCTGCGCTAGGAACCTGCCCGGTGGCGCGTGCCCGGGATGCCAGGGCGTCTTCCAAGGTGAAAGTCCTCCATCTGAAAGCATGGACTTTTCCCGTGAATGTGTTATGGAAAAGAATGTGGTGAGAAGAACGTTCATCTGCGGTTTGTGCTCTCAAATCGCACGACGTCCACTATACCGGGTTAGTACTTTCTTCACTAGGTTCCACCCAACTGTATTTTTCTTTGGGCCAACAGTCATGTAAATTTCCTTGTATTAAGCAGTGCATTCGCATGGGGGAGGGACATCACATTGCATGCGGAAGCTGCTTAAGAAACCTGCCCAGTCTCGTGTGCCCGAACTGCGACGACATCTACGAAGAGGATGAGGATTTAAGTAGATTTGCCTCCTTGTTTAAGGTGGATTGCAGCAACGATGGTTGCGACATGAGCGGCGACTTGCTCGAATACTTTCAACATGAGGCGACGTGCCCGCATGCGCCAACGAGACGGTAGGTGGTTGATCTTGCCGGTCTCGATGGAGAAGATGATCGCGCTTTGAGGCTAATCTGAGCTCGGTGGAGAAGGACCGGATGGAGTTTCCTTTTCTAGAACTAGAGTTCTTTTTGTACTTTTGGATGTCTTGTCTGTAGTTTCCTTTTACTTGGAGGGTCCTCCTAGCTTGCAGTCTGTAATCCCACCGTCATCATAATATAAAAGCAGTGTCGCGAGGTCCTTCGGGACATTTCTGTGTTCAAAAAATGTATGATTTTAGACATGTCGTCTATTTATGTGTGCGATGTTGTATCATCTATTACCATGATTAGTTTGAACGTGTCCATGTCCTAGAACAAAACTTCGGCATGATGTGTCTTTGATTGTGGCAAAGGAACTTTTCCATGAGGTATTAGCTAATGGTTTTTTCCTATAAGATTTGCACTACAAGATTCCTATATGAATAGTTCCTATGAATCAAATGACTTGTATAGGAATTTTTCCCATAAGAACCAAATCCAACATAATTCCTATGACAATCATATGAATCAAAGGAGCACGATTCCCATAGGATTCAAGTAGACATGACATCCCAATTCTATGATTTTCCTTTTCCTATACTTTCCATTTCCTATGAACCAAAGGAGGCCTAACTAGTTGGCCATACTGAAACAATTGCCAAATAAATGCCGTGCATCCTATGGCCCCCGTGAGTTTGACCTAAATTTGAAATCATGGTAAAAGGTGCTTAAAATAGGCAAATAAAAGCATGTAGTCAATTTTTTTTGGATGTACTACCTAGGGAAAATACCAAACATGCCATAATGCAAACTGTGTTTTAGAGAGTAGCCCTTCAAAAAAGTTGGCATCCACTTGTTGATTTTGCTATCGACATGACAAAATAACTGATCAGATGACCAAGTGGTAAAAATTGCAACAGATTAGACCACCACATGGTGGAAACTGCTAAAAATCATGAAAACTGCGAAGAAAAAGTTAAAGTGGTGGTTTGTGCAGCATATGGAGGATTGAGTAGTAGAAGTTGGATGTGCACTACCGTGTGCCCGTGGTAATGTTCGCCTATTATGATGATGGCAAGAAAAAATGATGTTTTCTCTGCTGAAACTGTCCCGAGCTGATTTGACGAGACAAAATACAGCTACACGGCGTGCAAGGGACGGCTATACAGTACATTAGCTTCTTCTCGGGTCACACGCCTGCACCACAGGTGCAGTAAGTGCAGCAGAGACCAGAGAGAGAAGGAACGCCCGTATTATATTTGATTTCAATTCATATTGTTTTTTTCCTTGCCTCTCCGTCTTCTTCACCGCCATCTTCTCGGTGTTTTCAAGAGTGATTATCAAGTGGAGAGACAATTGCATTGGGAAAGTCTCTCCACTTGATAATCTCTGTTGAAAAACTCGCACGTCTTGTGAAATGTGAAGGCTGCACGCGTGGGGAAGGGAGACGCAAACGCCGCACCGCATCATTAGTAGTATACCTTTCTCTCCTCAGGCACCCCGGCTGGCCGCCCGCCGCAATAGTTCCTTGCATAGCGCTTGCCGTCTCCTCCAAAAACCCCCAGCGCACTTGCATCCGCCATCCACCTAAATCCACCGCCGAGTACCTTTCTGTCCTCACCACCGCCGCTGCGCCTATTCCCCTGTCCAGCAGATCCGCTCCGCTACCTGCTACACACTTCGAGCAGACGACTGCGGCGTTGCGTGTGTCGCCGCCGTGTCAGATGGAGGCGGAGCCGCTCAACTCCCGAAGGCGGGTCGAGCCAGATCGGGAAGAGCCTCCGTCGAGCCTCGACCTCATCAGCCGCCTCCCCGACGAGATGCTGCACATCATCATCTCCCTCCTGCCCATGATATCCGCTGTAAGGACAACATTGCTCTCCAAACGGTGGCGCCACCTCTGGCGCTCCGTCCCACTTAACCTCCTCGTCGGCGACAACGACCTCATCAGCCGCCTACCGGACCAGATTCTCCACATCATCATCTCCCACCTGCCCACTATATCCGCTGTAAGCACAACCTTGGTCTCCAAACGGTGGCGCCACCTCTGGCACTCCGTCCCACTTAACCTCGAGATCGACGACCAACTCGCCAAGCAAAACCACAAACGCATCGCCGCGGTCTCCAGTATCCTCGCCGCTCACCCTGGCCCCGCCAGAAGCGTGTCAATCGACCCCTTCAGAACCACTTGCAAGGTCGACACCACGCTCGACAGCTGGTTCCGGTCCAGCACCCTATCTTGCGTCGAGAACCTCAGATTCGATGCTGGAACAGTGATGCGCTCCTTCCCGCTGTCCGCGTTCCGCTGCGCGCCCACGCTGCGCATTGTCAGCATTTCTACTTGCTATTTGCCCGAGATTCATGCCAACTCCATGCTTCTTTTCCCCCAACTCAAAAGGCTCTTGCTCTATGACGTCTACATCTGTAAGGCGACGAACATCGACCGCCTGTTCACCCGCTGTATTGTGCTCGAGGCACTTCACCTTGAGGGGGTCCACGGGTTCACCCAACTCAACATTCAAATGCCAAATCTTCGTACAATTAGTGTGGCTAGCTATTGGAAACGCAACACCACCGAACTTATTCAGTTAGACACGGTGCAAATTATGGATGCATCTTGCCTCGAGAGATTGGTCATATGCGTTCATGATGTTCCACTACTAATCCAGGTCGCCAACGCACCAAAGTTGATGGTGTTGGGCTTTGCGTCGTACCCTGGCTGCCAACTTGTTATTGGACGCATAAACTTTTTGGTAGAACAGCCTTCTTCTTGTTGAATTAACTCACATTTTTGTTATTTTTTTTGACATATGTACCATTGTCCTGTAGAGGATGATGCCCATAAGCTTGGAAAATTCTCTGTGCACAGTGAAGAACTTGGTTCTAAAATCTGACGGCCCTCGTCTGGATCAACTACTTGCATTTCTTAGATGCTTTCCCTGCACGGAGAAGCTATATATCCAGGTAAATTCGTTGTTGTTAACTGTTTACCACTATGAGCAAAAACTGTAGAGTTACATGGAGTTAACCTGTTATTAGCCTAGATCAGTTGAACAATTGTACTAGAAGAACATCCACAATGGAGTTATATTATGTTGGTTCAAAACTAAACTTCTTGTCATACAATGTGTTGTATCTTGTGCATCTGTGAAGTTTCATATAAACACATGATAATATGTGATCTGTGTAAAAAAGAGAAGACATATGTAAATAGTGTGACTTACTATTTACACATCATTTGTTCTTTTTTTGTGTAGATCACATATTATCATATTTTTGGATGAAACTTCACAGAAGCACATGATAGAACACAATGTATGTCCAGACTTTTAGTTTACATTTTTTTTGGAAACTTGGAAGTGTCAAAAGAAAAATGGGGTGCACCCGCAACTAGTTGCGGATTGGAGTTTCCCATGTTGGTAACCTTTCCCCAACTTTACAATGACAATAACAGATGTAAAAAAGTGCATCTATCAAATTGGAACGTGTCAGGGGATTATGTTGTTCCACGGTCCTCAATTAACACATGATTCAACTCACCTGAGATATTCATTAGTTGATAGCTATGAAGTACTTTGTTATTGTACTGACTACTTAATTTGACTTCTTTGCAGTTTTATAGAACCGGCAATAAGGTTCATGTGCTGCATAATGAGCCAGCCTGTCCCATTGAATGCCTTGATCTCCACCTCAAAGAAATTTCGATTTCTGACTACCGAGGAAGGAGAAATGATGTTATTGTCTCCAGGTTCTTTATACAGAACACTAGAATGCTCAAAGTAATGAATTTTGGTGTAAGATATCATCACAAGAAGATCTGGTGGGATACCCAGTTCAAGCAGCTAGACCTGAAGAACACCGCTTATAGAGATGTTGATTTTCAGTTTGGATATTTACCATCCTTAGATAAGTTCAGCTCGGACGGTGTTCTTAGCTGGTTGGTACATGACTTGTCAGTGGCTGATCCCTTTGCTAGAGGGATATATGCAAGAGATGGGCCAATTTCTGCATAGTGTTAGTTTAACTCCCTATATTTTGTACTGGTCTGAACAATATATTTTATCACTCTGTTAATGTAGTTCAGACTTGATGTTATTCTTGTGAACATGGTCTAATATTCTAATGCTTTCGCGATGTATGTACTACTAGTGATATATACAGAAGCTAGCAATTGGTTGACAAAATTTACTAAAAAAAGCCTGTAACGCATGTTCACATTCAGTTCGTCAATGCTAGTGTTCACAGAGGAAAGGTTTATTGTTCACAGAGGCTGACATGTGGGGCCCATGAGCCAGCAGAGTCCTCAACGTTTCAAAGGCGGCAGGGAATCAAAAAAAAGGAAGTAGCCACAAATTAGGGTAAAAAATAACTCCAAGAAAGGAAACTTTTTTTGTAAATAGAGGACGACATGCGGGTCCCATTTTGCACGGGATCGAAAGAAAAAAGGCAAGTGACCAAATATCAGGAGCCAAAAATAATCCACGAAAAGAAACTTTTATTGTACATAGAGGATGACATGTGGGTCCCATTTTGCAATAGCGGTCTCATAGTTTCCAGGCGGCACAGGATCAAAAGAAAAAGGAAGTAGCCAGAAATCAGGGTGTCAAAAAATCCATGAAAAGAAAGATTTCAATTGGGCTGCATCTGGACATCTGGGCCTTCGAACTATCGTGCTGGAAGCCTTTTGACTCGTACAATTTAAGCCCACTCCAAAACAGGAAAGTCCAATGCTTGGCAAAAACAAAAAACAAGGAGATTCAACATATAAGTTTGTTTATGTAAAAACAAAGATTTAATTTATCCCTTTGCAATAGCTCAGAGCGAAATACACTGTTTATTGTCTGCAAAATAATCAAGATATCACATGTTTCTTGTACGGGGAGGCTGACATCAGGGACCCATGAGCCAGCAGCGTCGTCAACGTTTTAAAGGCGGCAGGAGATCGAAAGAAAAAATAAGCCAAAAATCAGTTGGTAAACAAAACCAAGAAAAGAAACATTTACCTTTCTGAGGGGATGACATGCGGGACCCATGAGGCAGCAGCATCCTCAACTATTCCAAGGCGGCAGGGGATCAAAAGAAGAAATTAAGTAGGGTAAAAAATAAATCCAACAAAGGAAACTTTTATTGTTCATAGAGGATGACATGCGGGACCCATGAGCCAGCAGCCTCAACGTTTCAAAGTCGGCATGAGATCGAAAGAAAAAGGCAAGTGACCTAATATCAGGAGCCAAAGATAATCCAAGAAAAGAAACTTTATTGTACATAGAGGATGACATGCGGGTCCCATTTAGCAGCAGCTGTATCAACGTTTGAGAGGCGGCAGGCGATCGAAAGAAAAAGGCAAGTGACCAAATATGAGGTGCCAAAAAAATCCAAGAAAAGAAAGTTTTATAGTACATAGAGGATGACATGCGGGTCCCATTTAGCATCAGCGGTATCACCGTTTGAGAAGCGGCAGGGGATCAAAAGAAAAAAAGGAAATAGCCAGAAATTAATTAGGGGTCAAAAATAAATCCACCAAAGGAAACTTTTATTGTTCATAGAGGATGACATGTGGGACCGACCTGCCAACAGCGTCCTCATCGTTTCAAAGGGGCAGGGGATCAAAAGAAAAAGGCAAATAGCCAGAAATTAGGGGTCAAAAATAACTCCAAGAAAGGAAACTTTTTGTTCGTAGAGGATGACATGCGGGACCCATGAGCCAGCAGCTTACTCCAAAGGCGGCATGAGATCGAAAGAAAAAGGCAAGTGACAAAATATCAGGAGCCAAAGATAATCCAAGAAAAGAAACTTTATTGTTCATAGAGGACATGTGGGACCCATGAGCCAGCAGATTCCTCAACGTTTCAAAGGCGGCAGGTGATCAAAAGAAAAAGGCAAGTGACCAAATATCAGCCAAAAATAATCCAAGATTTATTGTACATAGAGGATGACATGCGGGTCCCATTTTGAAGCAGCGGTCTCAATGTTTCAAATGCGTCTTGAGATCAAAATAAAAAGAAAGTAGCTAGAAATTAGGGGCTCAAAAAAATCCAAGAAAAGAAAGTTGATGGACATAGAGAATGACATGCGGGTCCCATGAGCCAGCAGCTTACTCAACGTTTCCAAGGCGGCAGGAGATGATACGTCTCCGACGTATCGATAATTTCTTATGTTCTATGCCATATTATTGATGATACCTACATGTTTTATGCACACTTTATGTCATATTCGTGCATTTTGGAACTAACCTATTAACAAGATGCCGAAGTGCCGTTCCTGTTTTTGCTGTTTTTGGTTTCAGAAATCCTAGTAACGAAATATTCTCGGAATTGGACGAAACGAAGACCCAGGGCCTATTTTTCCACGGAGCTTCCAGAAGACCGAAGAACACACGAAGTGGGGCCACGAGGTGGCCTAACCATAGGCGGCGCGGCCCGGGTCTTGGCCGCGCCCGTGGTGTGGGCCCCCCCCGACTCTGCCCTTCCGCCTACTTAAAGCATCCGTCGCGAAACCCCTGATGCGAAAAACCACGATACGGAAAACCTTACTGAGACGCCGCCGCCGCGATCCCATCTCGGGGGATTCTAGAGATCTCCTCCGGCACCCTGCCGGAGAGGGGATTCATCTCCCGGAGGACTCTACACCGCCATGGTCGCCTCCGGAGTGATGAGTGAGTAGTTCACCCCTGGACTATGGGTCCATAGCAGTAGCTAGATGGTTGTCTTCTCCTCATTGTGCTTCGTTGTTGGATCTTGTGAGCTGCCTAACATGATCAAGATCATCTATCTGTAATACTCTATGTTGTGTTTGTCGGGATCCGATGGATAGAGAATACCATGTTATGTTAATTATCAAGTTATTACATATGTGTTGTTTATGATCTTGCATGCTCTCCGTTACTAGTAGAGGCTCTGGCCAAGTTTTTGCTTTTAACTCCAAGAGGGAGTATTTATGCTCGATAGTGGGTTCATGCATTGACACTGGGACAGTGACAGAAAGTTCTAAGGTTGTGTTGTGCTGTTGCCACTAGGGATAAAACATTGGCGCTATGTCCGAGGATGTAGTTGTTGATTACATTACGCACCATACTTAATGCAATTGTCTGTTGCTTTGCAACTTAATACTGGAAGGGGTTCGGATGATAACCTGAAGGTGGACTTTTTAGGCATAGATGCAGTTGGATGGCGGTCTATGTACTTTGTCGTAATGCCCAATTAAATCTCACTATACTTATCATGCCATGTATGTGCATTGTTATGCCCTCTCTATTTGTCAATTGCCCGACTGTAATTTGTTCACCCAACATGCTTTTATCTTATGGGAGAGACACCTCTAGTGAACTGTGGACCCCGGTCCATTCTTTAATACTGAAATACAAATCTGCTGCAATACTTGTTTTACTGTTTTCTCTGCAAACAATCATCTTCCACACAATACGGTTAACCCTTTGTTACAGCAAGCCGGTGAGATTGACAACCTCACTGTTTCGTTGGGGCAAATTACTTTGGTTGTGTTGTGCAGGTTCCACGTTGGCGCCGGAATCTCTGGTGTTGCGCCGCACTACATCCGGCCGCCATCAACCTTCAACGTGCTTCTTGACTCCTACTGGTTCGATTAAACCTTGGTTTCTTACTGAGGGAAACTTGTGCGCATCACACCTTCCTCTTGGGGTTCCCAACGGACGTGTCAACTACACGCATCAAGCAAATTTCTGGCGCCGTTGCCGGGGAGATCAAGACACGCTGCAAGGGGAGTCTCCACTTCTCAATCTCTTTACTTTGTTTTTGTCTTGCTTTATTTTATTTACTACTTTGTTTGCTGCACTTATATCAAAACACAAAAAAATTAGTTGCTAGTTACTGTCTTGTTTGCTATATCAAAAACACAAAAAAATTAGTTACTTGCATTTACTTTATCTTGTTTTCTTTATTTACTACTGCTAAAATGAGTAATCCTGAAGTTGAAGTTCGTTCATTTAAGCAACAAGGAGGAGAATGTTTAAAAGATGCTTGGTATAGAATTAGTGATGCCCATAATAGGTGCACTAAGAAACACTCCACCACTATCCTACTCAGGAATTTTTATGTTGGTATCTCTAGCTGGAATAGATATGTTCTTGATTGTCTCGCGGGAGGTAACTTCCTAGGTGCTCCCGCTTTAGAAGCTAGTTGCATTATTGAGAGTTTATTTGGAACACCACCTGTTAATGAAATTAAAATTGAAACCTCCCTTGAGGATGTTATGAAAAAATTGGAAACCATAGAGAAAAATTTTAGTGTTGAAACTAAGTTGGAGATGTTACTTGTTAAAACTGATAAACTTGATAAATCCTTAGGAGGAATTGATGAAAGAATTAGTGTCCTAGGAACTTGTGTTGACCATGATAATCAAATTAATAGGATTGGCGAACTTGAAAAAGCTATGGGAACCTTGGGTTCAACCTTTTCATCTTTACAGTTTAGAGAGAAAGCTTATGTGGGAAAGGAGCAAAAGTTTATGTATGCCTCTAAAGTGCCTAAACCAAAGAAATATTATTATAGGCCTAAAATTGACAAAGCCCCTAGTACCACTGCAAATAGGGAAGCTTATGCTTCATCTCTAACACTTTCTGCGCCTAGCTGAAAGGCGTTAAAGAAAAGCGCTTATGGGAGACAACCCATGTTTTTACTATAGTACTTTGTTTTATATTTGTGTCTTGGAAGTTGTTTACTACTGTAGCAACCTCTCCTTATCTTAGTTTTATGTTTTGTTGTGCCAAGTAAAGTCTTTGATAGAAAAGTAAGTACTAGATTTGGATTACTGCGCAGTTCCAGATTTCTTTGCTGTCACGAATCTGGGTCTATCTCCCTGTAGGTAGCTCAGAAAATTAAGCCAATTTACGAGCATGATCCTCAGATATGTACGCAACTTTCATTCAATTTGAGCATTTTCGTTTGAGCAAGTATGGTGGCCTAATAAAATCCATCTTTACGGACTGTTCTGTTTTGACAGATTCTGTCTTTTATTTCGCATTGCCTCTTTTGCTATGTTGGATGAATTTCTTTGATCCATTAATGTCCAGTAGCTTTATGCAATGTCCAGAAGTGTTAAGAATGATTGTGTCACCTCTGAACATGTGAATTTTTATTATGCACTAACCCTCTAATGAGTTGTTTCGAGTTTGGTGTGGAGGAAGTTTTCAAGGATCAAGAGAGGAGTATGATACAATATGATCAAGGAGAGTGAAAGCTCTAAGCTTGGGGATGCCCCGTGGTTCACCCCTGCATATTCTAAGAAGACTCAAGCGTCTAAGCTTGGGGATGCCCAAGGCATCCCCTTCTTCATCGACAACATTATCAGGTTCCTCCCCTGAAACTATATTTTTATTCCGCCACATCTTATGCACTTTGCTTGGAGCGTCGGTTTGTTTTTGTTTTTTGTTTTGTTTGAATAAAATGGATCCTAGCATTCACTTTGTGGGAGAGAGACACGCTCCGCTGTAGCATATGGACAAGTATGTCCTTAGGCTCTACTCATAGTATTCATGGCGAAGTTTCTTCTTCGTTAATTTGTTATATGGTTGGAATTGGAAAATGCTACATGTAGTAATTCTAAAATGTCTTGGATAATTTGATACTTGGAAATTGTTGTGCTCATGTTTAAGCTCTTGCATCATATACTTTGCACCTATTAATGAAGAAACACTTAGAGCTTGCTAATTTGGTTTGCATATTTGGTTTCTCTAGAGTCTAGATAATATCTAGTATTGAGTTTTGAACAACAAGGAAGACGGTGTAGAGTCTTATAATGTTTACAATATGTCTTTTATGTGAGTTTTGCTGCACCGTTCATCCTTGTGTTTGTTTCAAATAACCTTGCTAGCCTAAACCTTGTATCGAGAGGGAATACTTCTCATGCATCCAAAATCCTTGAGCCAACCACTATGCCATTTGTGTCCACCATACCTACCTACTACATGGTATTTATCCGCCATTCCAAAGTAAATTGCTTGAGTGCTACCTTTAAAATTCCATCATTCACCTTTGCAATATATAGCTCATGGGACAAATAGCTTAAAAAACTATTGTGGTATTGAATATGTACTTATGCACTTTATCTCTTATTAAGTTGCTTGTTGTGCGATAACCATGCTTCTGGGGACGCCATCAACTATTCTTTGTTGAATATCATGTGAGTTGCTATGCATGTCCGTCTTGTCTGAAGTAAGAGAGATCTACCACCTTAATGGTTGGAGCATACATATTGTTAGAGAAGAGCATTGGGCCGCTAACTAAAGCCATGATTCATGGTGGAAGTTTCAGTTTTGGACATATATCCTCAATCTCATATGAGAATAATAATTATTGCCACATGCTTATGCATTAAAGAGGAGTCCATTATCTGTTGTCCATGTTGTCCCGGTATGGATGTCTAAGTTGAGAATAATCAAAAGCGAGAAATCCAAAATGCGAGCTTTCTCCTTAGACCTTTGTACAGGCGGCATGGAGGTACCCCATTGTGACACTTGGTTAAAACATGTGTATTGCGATGATCCGGTAGTCCAAGCTAATTAGGACAAGGTGCGGGCACTATTAGTATACTATGCATGAGGCTTGCAACTTGTAAGATATAATTTTCATAACTCATATGCTTTATTACTACCGTTGACAAAATTGTTTCATGTTTTCAAATAAAAGCTCTAGCACAAATATAGCAATCGATGCTTTCCTCTTTGAAGGACCATTCTTTTACTTTTATGTTGAGTCAGTTCACCTATCTCTCTCCACCTCAAGAAGCAAACACTTGTGTGAACTGTGCATTGATTCCTACATACTTGCATATTGTACTTGTTATATTACTCTATGTTGACTATTATCCATGAGATATACATGTTACAAGTTGAAAGCAACCGCTGAAACTTAATCTTCCTTTGTGTTGCTTCAATGCCTTTACTTTGATTTATTGCTTTATGAGTTAACTCTTATGCAAGACTTATTAATACTTGTCTTGAAGTACTATTCATGAAAAGTCTTTGCTTTATGATTCACTTGTTTACTCATGTCATTACCATTGTTTTGATCGCTGCATTCACTACATATGTTTACAAATAGTATGATCAAAGTTATGATGGCATATCACTTCAGAAATTATCTTTGTTATCGTTTTACCTGCTCGGGACGAGCAGAACTAAGCTTGGGGATGCTTGATACGTCTCCGACGTATCGATAATTTCTTATGTTCTATGCCATATTATTGATGATACCTACATGTTTTATGCACACTTTATGTCATATTCGTGCATTTTCTGGAACTAACCTATTAACAAGATGCCGAAGTGCCAGTTCCTGTTTTCTGCTGTTTTTGGTTTCAGAAATCCTAGTAACGAAATATTCTCGGAATTGGACGAAACGAAGACCCAGGGGCCTATTTTTCCACGGAGCTTCCAGAAGACCGAAGAACACACGAAGTGGGGCCACGAGGTGGCCAAACCATAGGGCGCGCGGCCCAGGGTCTTGGCGCGCCGACCTGTGGTGTGGGCCCGTCGGCCCCCCGACTCTGCCCTTCCGCCTACTTAAAGCCTCCGTCGCGAAACCCGATGCGAAAAACCACGATATGGAAAACCTTCGAGACGCCGCCGCCGCCGATCCCATCTCGGGGGATTGGAGATCTCCTCCGGCACCCGGAGAGGGGATTCATCTCCCGGAGGACTCTACACCGCCATGGTCGCCTCCGGAGTGATGAGTGAGTAGTTCACCCCTGGACTATGGGTCCATAGCAGTAGCTAGATGGTTGTCTTCTCCTCATTGTGCTTCGTTGTTGGATCTTGTGAGCTGCCTAACATGATCAAGATCATCTATCTGTAATACTCTATGTTGTGTTTGTCGGGATCCGATGGATAGAGAATACCATGTTATGTTAATTATCAAGTTATTACATATGTGTTGTTTATGATCTTGCATGCTCTCCGTTACTAGTAGAGGCTCTGGCCAAGTTTTTGCTTTTAACTCCAAGAGGGAGTATTTATGCTCGATAGTGGGTTCATGCCTGCATTGACACCTGGGACAGTGACAGAAAGTTCTAAGGTTGTGTTGTGCTGTTGCCACTAGGGATAAAACATTGGCGCTATGTCCGAGGATGTAGTTGTTGATTACATTACGCACCATACTTAATGCAATTGTCTGTTGCTTTGCAACTTAATACTGGAAGGGGTTCGGACGATAACCTGAAGGTGGACTTTTTAGGCATAGATGCCGTTGGATGGCGGTCTATGTACTTTGTCGTAATGCCCAATTAAATCTCACTATACTTATCATGCCATGTATGTGCATTGTTATGCCCTCTCTATTTGTCAATTGCCCGACTGTAATTTGTTCACCCAACATGCTTTTATCTTATGGGAGAGACACCTCTAGTGAACTGTGGACCCCGGTCCATTCTTTAATACTGAAATACAAATCTGCTGCAATACTTGTTTTGTTTTCTCTGCAAACAATCATCTTCCACACAATACGGTTAACCCTTTGTTACAGCAAGCCGGTGAGATTGACAACCTCACTGTTTCGTTGGGGCAAATTACTTTGGTTGTGTTGTGCAGGTTCCACGTTGGCGCCGGAATCTGGTGTTGCGCCGCACTACATCCCGCCGCCATCAACCTTCAACGTGCTTCTTGACTCCTACTGGTTCGATTAAACCTTGGTTTCTTACTGAGGGAAACTTGCCGCTGTGCGCATCACACCTTCCTCTTGGGGTTCCCAACGGACGTGTCAACTACACGCATCAGGGATGAAAAGAAAAAGGAAATAGCCAAAAATCAGAGGGTGAAAAAAATCCAAGAAAATAAACTTTTATAACACATAGAGGATGACATGCGGGTCCCATTTAGCAGCAGGTTCCTCAACGTTTCAAACGTGGCATGAGATCGAAAGAAAAAGGCAAGTGACCAAATATCAAGAGCCAAAAATAATCCAAGAAAAGAAACTTGAATGTACATAGAGGATGACATGCGGGTCCCATTTAGCAGCAGCTGTATCAACGTTTGAGAGGCGGCAGGCGATCGAAAGAAAAAGGCAAGTGACCAAATATGAGGTGCCAAAAAAATTCCAAGAAAAGAAAGTTTTATAGTACATAGAGTATGACATGCGGGTCCCATTTTGTAGCAGCGGTCTCAACGCTTCCAAGGCGGCACAGGACCAAAAGAAAAATGAAGTAGCCAGAAATCAGGGGTTGAAAAAAATCCAAGAAAAGAAAGATTTCAATTGGGCTGCATCTGGACATCTGGGCCTTCGAACTATCTTGCTGGGCCTTTTGACTCGTACAATTTCAGCCCACTCCAAAACAGGAAAGTTCGGATTTTTCTAAAAAAAAACAGGAAAGTCCTATGCTTCGCAAAAACAAAAAACAAGGAGATTCAACATATAAGTTTGTTTATGTAAATATAAAGATTTAATTTATCAGTTTGCAATAGCTCAGAGCGAAATACAATGTTTATTGTCTGCAAAATAAGATATCACATGTTTCTTGTACGGGGAGGCTGACATCGGGGACCCATGAGCCAGCAACGTCGTCAACGTTTCGGCAGGGGATCGAAAATAAAAAAACCAAAAATAAGTTGGTAAAAAAATCCAAGAAAAGAAAACATTTATCATTCTGAGAGGATGACCTGCGGGACCCATGAGGCAGCAGCATCCTCAACGTTTATTGTTTATAGAGGCTGACATGTGGGACCCGTGAGCCAGCAGCGTCGTCAACGTTTTAAAGGCGGCAGGAGATCGAAAGAAGAAAAAAAAGCCAAAAATCAGTTGGTAAACAAAATCCAAGAAAAGAAACATTAACCTTTCTGAGAGGATGACATGCGGGACCCATGAGGCAGCAGCATCCTTAACGATTCCAAGGCGCCAGGGGTTCAAAAGAATAAAAGGAAATATCCAGAAATTAATTAGGGGTCAAAAATAAATCCACCAAAGGAAACTTTTATTGTTCATAGAGGATGACATGTGGGACCGACCTGCCAACGTCCTCATCGTTTCAAAGGGGGCAGGGGATCAAAAGAAAAAGGCAAATAGCCAGAAATTAGGGGTCAAAAATAACTCCAAGAAAGGAAACTTTTATTGTTCGTAGAGGATGACATGCGGGACCCATGAGCCAGCAAACTCAACGTTTCAAAGGCGGCATGAGATCGAAAGAAAAAGGCAAGTGACCCAATATCAGGAGCCAAAAATAATCCAAGATTTATTGTACATAGAGGATGACATGTGGGTCCAATTTTGCAGCAGCGGTCTCAATGTTTGAAATGCGGCTTGAGATCAAAAGAAAAAGAAAGTAGCTAGTAATTAGGGGGTCAAAAAAATCCAAGAAAAGAAAGTTGATGGACATAGAGGATGACATGCGGGTCCCTTGAGCCAGCAGCTTACTCAACGTTTCAAAGGGGGCAGGGGATCAAAAGAAAAAGGCAAGCCAAAAATCAGAGGGTAAAAAAAAATCCAACAAAGGAAAGTTTTATAGCACATAGAGGATGACATGCGGGTCCCATGAGCCAGCAGGTTCCTCAACGTTTCAAACGTGGCATGAGATCGAAAGAAAAAGGCAAGTGACCAAATATCAGGAGCCAAAAATAATCCAAGCAAAGAAACTTGATTGTACATAGAGGATGACATGCGGGTCCCATTGTGCGGCAGTGGTCCCAACGTTTCAAATGCGGCTTGAGATCAATAGAAAATGAAAGTAGCCAGAAATTAGGGGGTCAAAAAAAACTCCAAGAAAGGAAAGCTTTATCGTTCATACAGGCTGACATGTGGGACCTATGAGCCAGCAGCTTACTAAACGTTTCAAAGGCGGATCAAAAAAAAGGAAATGAAAAAAAATCCAAGAAATCAAACTTTTATTGTACATAGAGGATGACATGCGGGTCCCATGAGCCAGCAGATTCCTCAACGTTTCAAACGTGGCATGAGATCGAAAGAAAAAGGCAAGTGACCAAATATCAGGAGCCAAAAATAATCCAAGAAAAGAAACTTTATTGTACATAGAGGATGACATGCGGGTCCCATTTTGCAGCAGCGGTCTCAACGTTTCCAAGGCGGCACAGGACCAAAAGAAAAATGAAGTAGCCAGAAATCAGGGGGTGAAAAAAATCCAAGAAAATAAAGATTTCAATTGGGCTGCATCTGGACATCTGGGCCTTCGAACTATCCTGCTGGGCCTTTTGACTCGTACAATTTCAGCCCACTCCAGAACATGAAAGTTCGGATTTTTCTCAAAAAAAAAACAGGAAAGTCCTATGCTTCGCCAAAACAAAAAACAAGGAGATTCAAGATATAAGTTGTAAAAATAAAGATTTAATTTATCCGTTTGCAATAGCTCAGAGCGAAATACACTGTTTATTGTCTGCAAAATAATCAAGATATCACATGTTTCTTGTACGGGGAGGCTGACATCGGGGACCCATGAGCCAGCAGCGTCGTCAACGTTTCAAAGGCAGGGGATCGAAAATAAAAAAATAAAAATCAGTTGGTAAAAAAATCCAAGAAAAGAAAACATTTATCGTTCTGAGAGGATGACATGCGGGACCGATGAGGCAGCAGCATCCTCAACGTTTCCAAGGCGGCAGGGGATCAAAAGAAAAAAAAGGAAATAGCCAGAAATTAATTAGGGGTAAAAAATAAATCCACCAAAGGAAACTTTTATTGTTCATAGAGGATGACATGTGGGACCGACCTGCCAACAGCGTCCTCATCGTTTCAAAGGGGGCAGGGGATCGAAATAAAAAGGCAAATAGCCAGAAATTAGGGGTCAAAAATAACTCCAAGAAAGGAAACTTTTATTGTTCGTAGAGGATGACATGCGGGACCCATGAGCCAGCAGCTTACTCAACGTTTCAAAGGCGGCATGAGATCGAAAGAAAAAGGCAAGTGACCAAATATCGGGAGCCAAAAATAATCCAAGATTTATTGTACATAGAGGATGACATGTGGGTCCCATTTTGCAGCAGCGGTCTCAATGTTTGAAATGCGGCTTGAGATCAAAAGAAAAAGAAAGTAGCTAGTAATTAGGGGGTCAAAAAAATCCAAGAAAAGAAAGTTGATGGACATAGAGGATGACATGCGGGTCCCTTGAGCCAGCAGCTTACTCGTTTCAAAGGGGGGGATCAAAAGAAAAAGGCAAGCCAAAAATCAGCGGGTGAAAAAAAATCCAACAAAGGAAACTTTTATAGCACATAGAGGATGACATGCGGGTCCCATGAGCCAGCAGGTTCCTCAACGTTTCAAACGTGGCATGAGATCGAAAGAAAAAGGCAAGTGACCAAATATCAGGAGCCAAAAATAATTCAAGAAAAGAAACATGATTTACATAGAGGATGACATGCGGGTCCCATTTAGCAGCAGCGGTATCACCGTTTGAGAGGCAGGGGGATCGAAAGAAAAAGGCAAGTGACCAAATATGAGGTGTCAAAAAATCCAAGAAAAGAAAGTTTTATAGTACATAGAGGATGACATGCGGGTCCCATTTAGCAGCAGCGGTATCACCGTTTGAGAGGCGGCAGGGGATCGAAAGAAAAAGGCAAGTGACCAAATATGAGGTGCCAAAAAATCCAAGAAAAGAAAGTTTTATAGTACATAGAGGATGACATGCGGGTCCCATGAGTAAGCAGCTTACTCAACGTTTCCAAGGAGGCAGGGCATCAAAAGAAAAAGGAAATAGACAAAAATCAGAGAGTGAAAAAAATCCCTAGAAAATAAACTTTTATAGCACATAGAGGATGACATGCAGGTCCCATGAGCCAGCAGGTTCCTCAACGTTTCAAACGTGGCATGAGATCGAAAGAAAAAAACGCAAGTGACCAAATATCAGGAGCCAAAAAGAAAAGAAAAGTTTTATAGTACATAGAGGATGACATGCGGGTCCCATTTAGCAGCAGCGGTATCACCGTTTGAGAGGCGGCAGGATCAAAAGAAAAAAGAAATTGCCAAAAATCAGAGGGTGAAAAAAAACCAAGAAAATAAACTTTTATAGTACATAGAGGATGACATGCGGGTCCCATGAGCCTGCAGGTTCCTCAACGTTTCAAACGTGGCATGAGATCGAAAGAAAAAGGCAAGTGACCAAATTTGAGGTGCCAAAAAACTCCAAGAAAAGAAAGTTTTATAGTACATAGAGGATGACATGCGGGTCCTTAGCAGCGGTATCACCGTTTGAGAGGCGGCAGGGGATCGAAAGAAAAAGGTAAGTGACCAAATATGAGGTGCCAAAAATAATTCAAGAAAAGAAAGTTTTATAGTGCATAGAGGATGACATGCGGGTCCCATTTAGCAGCAGCGGTATCACCGTTTGAGAGGCGGCAGGGGATCGAAAGAAAAAGGTAAGTGACCAAATATGAGGTGCCAAAATAATTCAAGAAAAGAAAGTTTTATAGTGCATAGAGGATGACATGCGGGTCCCAGTTAGCAGCAGCGGTATCACCGTTTGAGAGGCGGCGGGGATCGAAAGAAAAAGGTAAGTGACCAAATATGAGGTGCCAAAAATAATTCAAGAAAAGAAAGTTTTATAGTGCATAGAGGATGACATGCGGGTCCCAAGCAGCAGTATCACCGTTTGAGAGGCGGCAGGGGATCGAAAGAAAAAGGCAAGTGACCAAATATGAGGTGCCAAAAAAACTCCAAGAAAAGAAAGTTGATTGCACATAGAGGATGACATGCGGGTCCCATTTAGCAGCAGCGGTCTCAACGTTTCCAAGGCGGCAAGGGATCAAAAGAAAAAGGAAGTAGCCAGAAATCAGGGGGTCAAAAAAATCCAAGAATAGAAAGAATTTTGGTTCATAGAGGATGACATGCGGGACCCATGATCCTGCATCGTAAACGGCTCGATCGGAGAACGTTGAACGAGATGGCGCGATCGAGAAAAAAACAATGCCAGAGAGGCTGCCATCTGGGCCCTACATCCCTCGGCGGTGCGGATTTGCGTTGACTCGGCCGGCGAACCCGAGAATTCGCGATGCACCACGTCCCGGGCCACCATACGCGACGTTTTGGCCGCTTTCGTCGGGCTAGGTGGCCTCAAAAACGAGAAAAAAAAAGTTTTGACATGCACCACGGAGGGACCAAAATCGTCGGCCATGGTACACCAGCAACCACGGCGCGACTTCAACTTCGTCGGCCATGGCAACTTTTCTTGTAGTGTCTCCCTATAATAATATATTTTACTTGATTTTAGTCCTGAATAGAAAAAAAAAAGAAAAAAAATGTGCCGACGGTGTAGCCGTCGGCACATGTAGGGTTGGTTAACTCTGGTCGGGCCGACCGAGCACGCACGCACGCACTCAGCTCCTCCCCCAGCCGCCACCCTCAGCTCCTCCACCCCGCGCGCCCCCGACCCCGTGCCCGCCGCCGCCATCCCTGCCCGCCGGTGCCTCACCGTCGCCGCCGCCCCCTCCTCCTCACCGTCGCCGCCGCCCCTCTTCCTCCCGAGGCCGCCCCTCCCTCTTCCTCGTCGCCTCCCTCCCCCAACTCCGCGGGCCGCCACAGCCCTCCCCCAACCTCGCGCGCCGCCGTCGCCTCCTCCAACCTCGCGCGCCACCGCTGCCTCCCACAACCCCGCGCGCCGCCGCCTCCTTGATACGTCTCCGGCGTATCGATAATTTCTTGTGTTCCATGCCACATTATTGATGTTATCTACATGTTTTCTGCACACTTTATGTCATATTCGTGCATTTTCTGGAACTAACCTATTAACAAGATGCCGAAGTGCCAGTTGCTGTTTTCTGCTGTTTTTGGTTTCAGAAATAAACGAAATATTCTCGGAATCGGACGAAATCAAGACCCGATTCCTATTTTCCCGGAACCATCCAGAACACCCGAGAGCCGCCGAGAGGCCCAGGGACCCCACACCACACCCGGCGCGGCCAGAGGGGGCCGCGCCGCCCTATGGTGTGGGCCCCCGGGCCCTCCGAGCTGCCCTTCCGCCTATTTAAAGCCTTCGTCGCGAAACCCCGAGACGAAGAACCACGATACGGAAAACCTTCCGAGCCGCCGCCATCGCGAAGCCAAGAACGGAGTCTGTTCCGGCACCCTGCCGGAGCGGGGAAGTGCCCCAAGGCTTCTCCATCGACACCGCTGCCATCTCCACCGCCATCTTCATCACCTGCTCCCATGAGGAGGGAGTAGTTCTCCATCGAGGCTCGGGGCTGTACCGGTAGCTATGTGGTTCATCTCTCTCCTATGTACTTCAATACAATAATCTCATGAGCTGCCTTACATGATTGAGATTCATATGATGATGCTTGTAATCTAGATGTCACTATGCTAGTCAAGTGAGTTTTACTTATGTGATCTCCGGAGACTCCTTGTCCCACGTGTGTAAAGGTGACAGTGTGTGCACCGTGTGGGTCTCTTAGGCTATATTTCACAGAATACTTATTCACTGTTATGAATGGTGTAGTGAAGTGCTTATTTATATCTCTTTATGATTGCAATGTGTTTTGTATCACAATTTATCTATTTGCTACTCTAGTGATGTTATTAAAGTAGTTTATTCCTCCTGCACGGTGTAATGGTGACAGTGTGTGCATCCGTGTTAGTACTTGGCATATGCTATGATCATGATCTCTTGTAGATTGTGGAGTTAATTATCATTATGATAGTATTGATGTGATCTATTCCTCCTACATAGTGTGAAGGTGACAGTGTGCATGCTGTGTTAGTACTTGGTTTAGTCGTGTTGATCTTTCTTGCACTCTAAGGTTATTTAAATATGAACATTGAATTGTGGAGCTTGTTAACTCCGGCATTGAGGGTTCGTGTAATCCTACGCAATGTGTTCATCATCCAACAAGAGTGTAGAGTATGCATCTATCTATTCTGTTATGTGATCAAAGTTGAGAGTGTCCACTAGTGAAAGTCTAATCCCTAGGCCTTGTTCCTAAATACTACTATCGCTGCTTGTTTACTGTTTTACTGCGTTACTACTGCTACCATATTACCACCATCAACCACACGCCAGCAAGCTATTTTCTGGCGCCGTTACTACTGCTCATATTTATTCATACCACCTGTATTTCACTATCTCTTCGCCGAACTAGTGCACCTATTAGGTGTGTTGGGGACACAAGAGACTTCTTGCTTTGTGGTTGCGGGGTTGCATGAGAGGGATATCTTTGACCTCTTCCTCCTGAGATCGATAAACCTTGGGTGATCCACTTAAGGGAAACTTGCTGCTGTTCTACAAACCTCTGCTCTTGGAGGCCCAACACTGTCTACAACAATAGAAGCTTAGTAGACATCAAGCACTTTTCGCGCCGTTAGGAGGAAAGGTAAAAGGCACTCATACTCCGGTTCCAGGTAACAGTACTTTTCTGGCGCCATTGTGTTTGTGCTCGAAGCTATTTCCTTTAGATCCTGCAATTGCATCTTTTTGTTTCTTGTTTACACTAGTTTGGCATAATGGACAACAATGAGCTTCTTATTCTATTTCCTGATTTAAAACATGGATTGTTTGATGCGAAAATTAAAAAACCTATGGAATCTTATTTGCATGCTGGTAGTAATATTAGTATGAACGCTTTGAACACCATTGTTGATAATGATATAGAAAGTTCTAAGCTTGGGGAGGCTGGTTTTGATGAGCATGATCTTTTTAGTCCCCCAAGCATTGAGGAGAAAATTTACTTTGATGATGCTATGCCTCCTATATTTGATGATGAGAATAATAATGATAGCTACTTTGTTGAATTTGCTCCCACTACAACTAATAAAATTGATTATGCTTATGTGGAGAGTAATAATTTTATGCATGGGACTCATGATAAGAATGCTTTATGTGATAGTTATATTGTTGAGTTTGCTCATGTTGCTACTGAAAGTTATTATGATAGAGGAAAATATGGTTGTAGAAATTTTCATGTTATTAAAACACCTCTCTATGTACTGGAATTTTTGAAGCTACACTTGTTTTATCTTCCTATGCTTGTTACTTTGCTCTTCATGAACTTGTTTATTTACAAGATTCCTATGCATAGGAATCATGTTAGACTTAAATGTGTTTTGAATTTGCCTCTTGATGCTCTCTTTTGCTTCAAATACTAATTCTTGCGAGTGCATCATTAAAACTGCTGAGCCCATCTTAATGGCTAAAAAGAAAGAACTTCTTGGGAGATAACCCATGTGTTATTTTGCTACAGTACTTTGTTTTATATTTGTGTCTTGGAAGTTGTTTACTACTGTAGCAACCTCTCCTTATCTTAGTTTTATGTTTTGTTGTGCCAAGTAAAGTCTTTGATAGTAAAGTAAGTACTAGATTTGGATTACTGCGCAGTTCCAGATTTCTTTGCTGTCACGAATCTGGGTCTACCTCCCTGTAGGTAGCTCAGAAAATTAAGCCAATTTACGTGCATGATCCTCAGATATGTACGCAACTTTCATTCAATTTGAGCATTTTCATTTGAGCAAGTCTGGTGGCCTAATAAAATCCATCTTTACGGACTGTTCTGTTTTGACAGATTCTGCCTTTTATTTCGCATTGCCTCTTTCGCTATGTTGGATGAATTTCTTTGATCCATTAATGTCCAGTAGCCTTATGCAATGTCCAGAAGTGTTAAGAATGATTGTGTCACCTCTGAACATGTGAATTTTTATTGTGCACTAACCCTCTAATGAGTTGTTTCGAGTTTGGTGTGGAGGAAGTTTTCAAGGGTCAAGAGAGGAGGATGATATACTATGATCAAGAAGAGTGAAAGCTCTAAGCTTGGGGATGCCCCGGTGGTTCACCCCTGCATATTCTAAGAAGACTCAAGCGTCTAAGCTTGGGGATGCCCATGGCATCCCCTTCTTCATCGACAACATTATCAGGTTCCTCCCCTGAAACTATATTTTTATTCCGTCACATCTTATGTACTTTACTTGGAGCGTCTGTGTGCTTTTGTTTTTGTTTTTGTTTGAATAAATGCTTGTGTGGGAGAGAGACACGCTCCGCTGGTTCGTATGAACACATGTGTTCTTAGCCTTTAATTTTCATGGCGAAGGTTGAAACTGCTTCGTTAAATTGTTATATGGTTGGAATTGGAAAATGATACATGTAGTAATTCTAAAATGTCTTGGATAATTTGATACTTGGCAATTGTTGTGCTCATGTTTAAGCTCTTGCATCATATACTTTGCACCCATTAATGAAGAAACACTTAGAGCTTGCTAATTTGGTTTGCATATTTGGTTTCTCTAGAGTCTAGATAATATCTAGTATTGAGTTTTGAACAACAAGGAAGACGGTGTAGAGTCTTATAATGTTTACAATATGTCTTTTATGTGAGTTTTGCTGCACCGTTCATCCTTGTGTTTGTTTCAAATAACCTTGCTAGCCTAAACCTTGTATCGAGAGGGAATACTTCTCATGCATCCAAAATCCTTGAGCCAACCACTATGCCATTTGTGTCCACCATACCTACCTACTACATGGTATTTCTCCGCCATTCCAAAGTAAATTGCTTGAGTGCTACCTTTAAAATTCCATCATTCACCTTTGCAATATATAGCTCATGGGACAAATAGCTTAAAAACTATTGTGGTATTGAATATGTACTTATGCACTTTATCTCTTATTAAGTTGCTTGTTGTGCGATAACCATGCTTCGGGGACGCCATCAACTATTCTTTGTTGAATATCATGTGAGTTGCTATGCATGTCCGTCTTGTCTGAAGAGAGATCTACCACCTTAATGGTTGGAGCATGCATATTGTTAGAGAAGAACATTGGGCCGCTAACTAAAGCCATGAATCATGGTGGAAGTTTCAGTTTTGGACACATATCCTCAATCTCATATGAGAATAATAATTGTTGCCACATGCTTATGCATTTAAGAGGAGTCCATTATCTGTTGTCCATGTTGTCCCGGTATGGATGTCTAAGTTGAGAATAATCAAAAGCGAGAAATCCAAAATGCGAGCTTTCTCCTTAGACCTTTGTACAGGCGGCATGGAGGTACCCCATTGTGACACTTGGTTAAAACATGTGCATTGCAAAGATCCGGTAGTCCAAGCTAATTAGGACAAGGTGCGGGCACTATTAGTATACTATGCATGAGGCTTGCAACTTGTAAGATATAATTTACATAACTCATATGCTTTATTACTACCGTTGACAAAATTGTTTCATGTTTTCAAAATAAAAAGCTCTAGCACAAATATAGCAATCGATGCTTTCCTCTTTGAAGGACCATTCTTTTTACTTTTATGTTGAGTCAGTTCACCTATCTCTTTCCACCTCAAGAAGCAAACACTTGTGTGAACTGTGCATTGATTCCTACATACTTGCATATTGCACTTGTTATATTGCTTTGCATTGACAATTATCCATGAGATATACATGTTACAAGTTGAAAGCAACTGCTGAAACTTTATCTTCCATTGTGTTGCTTCAATGTCTTTACTTTAAATTATTGCTTTATGAGTTAACTCTTATGCAAGACTTATTGATGCTTGTCTTTAAGTACTATTCATGAAAAGTCTTTGCTTTATGGTTCAGTTGTTTACTCATGTCATTACCATTGTTTTGATCGCTGCATTCATTACATATGTTTACAATATGATCAAGTTTATGATGGCATGTCACTCCAGAAATTATCTTTGTTATAGTTTTACCTGCTCGGGACGAGCAGAACTAAGCTTGGGGATGCTGATACGTCTCCGGCGTATCGATAATTTCTTGTGTTCCATGCCACATTATTGATGTTATCTACATGTTTTATGCACACTTTATGTCATATTCGTGCATTTTCGGAACTAACCTATTAACAAGATGCCGAAGTGCCAGTTCCTTTTGCTGTTTTGGTTTCAGAAATCCTAGTAACGAAATATTCTCGAATCGGACGAAATCAAGACCCAGATTCCTATTTTCCCGGAACCATCCAGAACACCCGAGAGCCGCGGAGGAGCCCCTGGGGGCCCCACACCACACCCTCGCGCGGCCAGAGGGGGCCGCGCCGCCCTATGGTGTGGGCCCCCAGCCCCTCCGAGGCTGCCCTTCCGCCTATTTAAAGCCTCCGTCGCGAAACCCCACGAAGAAGAACCACGATACGGAAAACCTTCCGAGCCACCGCCATCGCGAAGCCAAGATCTGGGGGACAGAGTCTCTGTTCCGGCACCTGCCGGACGGGGAAGTGCCCGGAAGGATTCTCCATCGACACCGCTGCCATCTCCACCGCCATCTTCATCACCGCCTGCTCCCATGAGGAGGGAGTAGTTCTCCATCGAGGCTCGGGGCTGTACCGGTAGCTATGTGGTTCATCTCTCTCCTATGTACTTCAATACAATAATCTCATGAGCTGCCTTACATGATTGAGATTCATATGATGATGCTTGTAATCTAGATGTCACTATGCTAGTCAAGTGCGTTTTACTTATGTGATCTCCGGAGACTCCTTGTCCCACGTGTGTAAAGGTGACAGTGTGTGCACCGTGTGGGTCTCTTAGGCTATATTTCACAGAATACTTATTCACTGTTATGAATGGCGTAGTGAAGTGCTTATTTATATCTCTTTATGATTGCAATGTGTTTTGTATCACTATGTGCTACTCTAGTGATGTTATTAATGTTATTAAAGTAGTGCCGGTGTAATGGTACAGTGTGTGTGTGTGTTAGTACTTATATGCTATGATCATGATCTCTTGTAGATTGTGGAGTTAATTATCATTATGATAGTATTGATGTGATCTATTCCTCCTACATAGTGTGAAGGTGACAGTGTGCATGTTGTGTTAGTACTTGGTTTAGTCGTGTTGATCTTTCTTGCACTCTAAGGTTATTTAAATATGAACATTGAATTGTGGAGCTTGTTAACTCCGGCATTGAGGGTTCGTGTAATCCTACGCAATGTGTTCATCATCCAACAAGAGTGTAGAGTATGCATCTATCTATTCTGTTATGTGATCAAAGTTGAGAGTGTCCACTAGTGAAAGTCTAATCCCTAGGCCTTGTTCCTAAATACTGCTATCGCGCTTGTTTTGTTTTTTGCGTTACTACTGCTACCATATTACCACCATCAACCACACGCCAGCAAGCTATTTTCTGGCGCCGTTACTACTGCTCATATTCATTCATACCACCGTATTTCACTATCTCTTCGCCGAACTAGTGCACCTATTAGGTGTGTTGGGGACACAAGAGACTTCTTGCTTTGTGGTTGCAGGGTTGCATGAGAGGGATATCTTTGACCTCTTCCTCCCTGAGATCGATAAACCTTGGGTGATCCACTTAAGGGAAACTTGCTGTTCTACAAACCTCTGCTCTTGGAGGCCCAACACTGTCTACAACAATAGAAGCTCCCGTAGACATCACTCCTCCAACCCCGCGCGCCGTCGGCGCCTCCCCCAACCTCGCGCCCCGTGCCTCCTGCTCGCCTCTGCGCGCCGCGGCTGCTCCTCGTCGGCCGTGCCTCCTGCTCCGCCCTGCCGCGCCGCGCCTCCGGATCCGCCCCTGCCTCACCACTAGGTAATTTCTTTTGCATTTTACTAATTAGTTGTTGCAATTTGAAAAAAATAGAAACAAAATCGGAAAATAGCAAATAGAAACAAAAATGAAAATAGCAAATAGAAATAGAAATGGAAAATAGAAATGGAAAAAATGGAAAATAGGAAATAGAAATAGAAATGGAAAATAGAAAATAGAAATAGAAATGGAAAATAGCAAATAGAAATAGAAATATGATTTTAACAATTTGAATTTGTTGTTGTCTAAACTAGGCCGATGGCGTGACGACCCCGGGTCCCTGCTGCTTGACGCGATTCGAGACGGTCGCCGACATCGCCGAGGGTGAGCTAAAACTCCACCTCCTCCATATTTTTACATCACTAGATTCATTTTTCAAGTAAAGTTGCGTAACCTAGGTGTCACTTCCCGTCCGCGAGCGTTACGCGGATAAATATGCATTAGTGGTCGGCATATTTTCAACCGTAACGCTTGCGGCATTTACGGGACAGTCGGCGGATGCGTAGTTGTCTACGTTTTCCATGTTCTACTCCGGTCCGAGTCAGGATTTCGGCGGCGCCTCCCCGTTGTTCTCCGGATGCACATCCTCTCGGTTTTTTGCCGAGACGTGTATCGGGAGAGCAGCGGGGAGGTGCTGCCGAAATTCTGACTTGGACCGGGGTAGAGCATGGAGAACGTAGCCAACTACGGATCCGGCGGCTGCTAGGAGCCCACCTAGTAGAGATGTAGGTTGATGCATGCGTTTCGCCCGGTAAAATAAATAAAAATATGATGCATTTAATTTCATGGTACTATTTGTTGTTTGTCTCCCAATCAAGCAGAGGATGGCTGATAATGGGTGGATGTACAGTGGCCGTGCTAGTTCGACTGAAATGACAGAAGAGTGGGTATGGAAGACCAATTTATTAGTGAAGGAGTTAGCGCGTGGTTCAAAGTCAGGCGTTCGTCCAAGTTGCCCTTGCGCTCGTTGCAAGAGGCGTCATCGTCACGGAAAGGATGATATGACTAAACATCTTTGGTTGAATGGGTATATGCCTGATTACGTCACGTGTGTCGACTTTGCTCAGTACGAACGTGACAGAGGTGAGGTGATGAGGCAGCGAATCGATGGCAATGAGGACGATGGGATTAGATACTTGCTAGATGATCTCCACGATGCCTACATGCCAGAATCGCCTCCGCTAGAACAGGAGGGACCGCCAGAACCGGAGGAACCGCCAGAACCGGAGGAACCCGAGCCTACCGCAAAGGCCTTCTATGATATGATGGCTGCGGCTAAGAGGCCTCTATACGAGGGTGCAAAAATTTCTCAGCTCGATGCCATCGCGCAAGTACTAGCCGACAAGGCCCAGTTCGACAGCACCCGTGCATGCTTTGAAAAAAATCTGGTAACAGTTGGTAACATGTTGCCCGAAGGCCATTGTCTGCCTAAAACCATGTATGCAGCAAAGAAAATGTTGAAAGCGCTCAGCATGGATTATGTGAAGTATGATTGTTGTCCCAAAAACTGTCTTTTGTTTTGGAAAGAGTTTGCGGATGACAAATATTGTAGCAAGTGTGGGTCCTCTAGGTATCATGAGATAACCAGAGCTAATGGTGAGAAGGTGCAGACAAAAGTCGCCGTGAAGATTCTTCGTTATCTCCCGTTCATAAAAAGAATCCAACGGCTTTACATGTCCGAGGAGTCAGCCAAACAGATGACGTGGCATAAGAACGGGTTGAGATGGAGGACGAGGACGAGGTGGAGGTGGAGGACGAGGACGAGGTGGAGGTGGACCTTTCCTTGGTGACATACCCTCTGCTTCTGGCGACGTGGCTTCCCAGTCCGCTCACACACAGTCTACTGAGGGGGAGATGGAGGTGGAGATGGAGGTGGAGATGGAGGTGGAGGGGCAGGACGAGGAGGCGGAGAGGGAGATGGCGCCGAAGAAGTTGCGCATTCGTGGTGAAGCGCAAGTCCCTGATGAGAGGAGGGAGCCTACTAGCCACGAGGCGAAAGCCCTCATCATCCCGAACGAAAAAGAGTAAGTTTAATTTTGAACATGTAGATTCATTTTGCTATGTACTAATGTTTTCATTATTGTGCATAACTGATTGGCATACTAATGTTTTGATTATTGTGCAGCAATTGGACATATGACAAGGGGGTTCGCCAGCCGTCGAGCATGATTGGAGCTCTTATTAGGCAGTATTGGCCGGGCTTTTACACTCCGGTCCCCGGCGGCGAGAAGAAGCTAGCCGAGACTTGGGCGGACTATGAGGCAGCTCCTTGCCCGGGCTTTGGGAAAGCTTCTGACGCCGTGTACACCAAGTTTTGGGTAAAGCATGCTTCTCGAGTTTACTTCATAGTTGATGACCACACTATGCTAACTCATGTCTCTCTCACAATTATTCTTATGCATGATTGCAGACCCATTATAAGGTGCCTGATGATATGGTTGAGCAAGGGAAGGCGGTACTGACTAGGGCTTGTCAGAGGTTGACAAGGCAACAGTGGTACAATCAGAAGCATACCTGCATCGGGCACTTCAAGGCTGAGCAGGGCACGAGGGTCAAGAAAGCTGACAATATCAGGGACGATCCTCAGCTGACGAAGGAAGATTACTTGAAGGTAAGTAAATATTCAATGAGACTCTATGTTGCTGCATAGTTGGGATTGCATTATGTGTTCTTCAAATGAGTTTTGGTTTTTCAGGTTATGCCCCTATGGTGCGAGAATAAGGAAGACGCATTTGAGGCCTTGGTAGCGAGGTGGGTTGGCGAAGACGCCGACTTCAACGCCAAGAGCGCGCGCAACAAGGCAAACCGGGGCACTGGAGGAACACACAGTGCGGGAAGCCGCAGCACTGAGCGCTACAGGAAGCACAAGGTACATATATACATGGAACAACTTGCATTTATTTCCCCTCATATTACTACTTGATACACATAACATTTATCTTGCTGTGCAGGAGGCGGAACTCGGGGAGCCTCTCACCGAGGTGGGAGGGTGGCAGAAGATGAAGCTGAAGCAGCCCGATCTGAGCCAGCCTCAGCCCTCGCTGCCCGAGTACTTCGGCTATGCCGAAGAGGAGTTGGAGAAGTACTGCTCGGTGTTCAAGGGTCTTCATCCGGAGGTGGATGATCCTATTGAGCAGGAGACCGACTTGACGGCGATTATGGTGGCGGGGAGCGGCGCGGAGCATGGCCGCACGAAGCTTCTTAGTGGGGTGATCAAGCCGCAGAGGACCCTCACGCAGATCAGGTCTACCCTCACCACCGGCGACCCACCGGTCGCGCCTCCTCGACACCGTCGTACGGATGTAAGTTTTCTCATTTCCATCTTCTTTCCAACATTCATTCCTGAATGGCTAAATTGACATGACTCCTTTTCTTGGAAATTGTAGGCTAACTTTGAGGCCGCCTACGCGGCCGCTTATGAGAAGTATTTGACGGTTGTAGCAGAGTGGGACCTCAAGAGAGCGGCTTGGGAAGAGTACCAGGAGGCGACGAGTCGTGTAAGTTCCAATCTTTTATGGTTCAAAGACATGACAAGTCCCACCTCCCCTTTTTTTATATCTGCGGCGCTTGACATCTAAACTATCTTGCAGGCGGTCAGGACGTTCTTCTTGACTGGAGAGAGGATCGCACTTCCGGAAGAGGAGCCACCTAGGCCGGGGCCGACTCCAGTGTGCCCATCGAGGGAAGCTTTCGCGGCCACATACTACGCACGGACTCCGGTAAGTCCTGTGCCTAACCATTGTCTAAGCTGCTTTCACCGCTTTCCTTTCGCATGTCTAAGATGCTAACTCTTGTCAAACATGTAGGGCACGGGAAGTTCGCGGAACCGACCCTCTCCTGGTTCGTCGCGCGAGGGCACACCGATGCACCCCGGCCGCCATTCTCCCGGTGCTTCAGGGTTTTCACCTGCTGGCGATGGTTCAGGCCATGGTTCTACTTCGGTCTACCTCGACAAAGGCCGGACGCCTGAATTTACGAGTCGGGAACTTGGTTGGACCCCCTGATCTTAGTTTCCCTTAGCTAGGTGTCTAGCGGGTGTGCGTCGATCGTGTGTGCCATGTGTCGACGATGTATGATGATTGTGTGTGCTACATGACACATATTTGTATCACGATGATGTTGTTGCTACATTTGATGATGATTATGTGCTGTGCAACATTTGTGATGCATTTCAATGTATATTACTGCTATTTATGCTGTGCGTGCTGTGCTGTGCCAGGAAATGCAGCGGAAAACCAAATGGTATGGTCTGTGCCGCCAAATGGCAGGGGCAGCCGTCGGCACAGGAAGGTGGTGCCCAGCAGCTGCGCGGAGCGGGCGGCAGCGCGTCTGGGCCGAAGGATCTGGGCCGACGGCTTGGCCGTCGGCACAGCAGTAGGGGCGTGGACGCGTGGCAGCCGCTGGTCATCCGATGGCAGTTGATGGGCCGACGGCTTGGCCGTCGGCACAGCAGCAGGGGCGTGGACGCGTGGCAGCCGCTGGTCGTCCGATGACAATTGATGGGCCGATGGCTTGGCCGTCGGCACAGTACCCTTCCTGACCTAACAGCCGTTAGACGCTCCGCGGGCCCCACGTTGACTGTGCCGACGGCTACTGTGCCGACGGCGTCGTTTGACCGTCGGGCTGGCATCTGTGCCGACGGCAAAGGCTGTGCCGACGGCGGGTCTGTGCGGCGATATTGTGCCGACGGCGGCCGTCGGCACAGGCGTGGGCCGACGGCAGTTGATGCTGTGCCGACGGCTGCCGGCCGTCGGCCCCTCGGCGGGTTCCCGTAGTGCGCATGGCATCCTATAACATGAAAAATCCCCCGGAGATGCTCGACCACAGCATAATGGTCACCTTATTCGTTTATGTGGACAGGCTAAAAAACCTCATAGGCAACACAATGCACAAGGTGAGGACACTCGTGGAGGACGACGACTCATGGGCTACCCAAGTTCTGCAAGGTTGGAGTGAGGTTCACAGGAACACTAGGTGGATTGCAGACTGCATCGTGTCCTTGTGTGAAGCAGATGCCGGTTGGATCTTCATAACGATCAACAATAGCAGCGGCACCCCTTCTAACATGATCCATTATATCAACGACCTTCTCCTGAGAAAGTCGCTGCTATGCCCGGATCCAAGCCTCAAGTACCTCTTCCTGCTCAATAATTCCTATTTTGTAGCACAGATGATTGGGCCATGTGAATCTGGACTCGATTGCAAACTTACACCTGAATGCAAAGCTTACATGGATAGTTATCTCGATGTTTCTTGGGGGGATGTGCTATCCTGCATAGCGAAATCACATTTCCCTGGACTGCTCCATTGTTGGATCAGCACACCTTCACTGGCTAAATTCGAGTCAGCATTTAGCAAAACGTACCAAGCTCAAAAGTTCTGGAAGGTTCCAGACCCTCGTCTCAGGAATATTCTGCGAAGAGCTATCACTGACAGAGTCGGCTCAAGTTACCGCGACTATCTGAAGGAGCATCCGGAGTTAGCGGGGCAGGTTAGTCACAGTAAAAACACTCCTGAAGTTTTGGAGGAGATGCTGGGACAGTTATTTGAAGGCTGAAAACTCCTTGATGCATCCAACACTGATAAATAAGAGGCAGGAGTTCATGTTTTAGCGTTGTATTTGTTTTTCCTTTTGAAGTGAAGTTGTAATCTGAATTTGGTTGGTATCTTAAGCTCCAGATCTTTTATCAAGTGGCCACAATCTGCGGGTGTGTTTTGTTTTGATTTCTGATACATATCAAATACCATTGTACTCCCTCCGTTTATGAACACAAGGCCACATTGACTAACGATTTACTCAACCAAATATAGGTTATATGTTATTTAAAATAGATCATTGGAAAGTTCATTGACATGTGCATCCAATGATATAGTTTTGAATAACATGCAACTTATATTTTATATTTGGTTGACCTAATTATTAGTCAAAGTTTGTATCAAAAAATAAAATGGCCTTGTATTCAAGAACAGATGGAGTATTTTGTTTCGTCTACACATAGATAAGTGTCAAGTTTAGTTCTGATTATAACATTTAATGCACACCTTTCTTTGCCAGTTCAGGTTGCAGATGACATAGTCACTCAAACGTAAAGTTAGCTCCATACTTGTGATCTGTGGGAAGGGGAAATATGCTCACTAAACAACCACATACGTACTATTTGTATTTTACTTCGACATATTATGTTTCTGCGTCAATTTCATTTACAGATGATTACCATATTTAGTTCTGATTATATGACATTCTATACATGCTTATTTTCATTTCCTTCGGTGATACTTAAGCTTGTAGATGCCCCGTACATCAGAACTGAAGGATTGGGAATCCATCAGGAAAAAGTTATATCTGCTATTGAACTGTAATGTCCATGAACTACTTGTATTTCTTACAGTTTTAAGGGTGCTAATGCACATCTGGTTATTAAAGTCCAGACCAGCGACCGCCAAAAAAAAGTCCCTCAGCTCGCACCCAGCTCCCGTCGCTGTTGAATGAGGCTGCCCCACGGCTGACGGTGATGGCGGGAGGTCTCATGCGGTCGCTTCCTCGAAGAAATCCACCCTCACACCCAACAAATCCCCCCAAATTGACCGTCAGCCAAAGATCTGGCTCTAGCATGTGCTCCGCTTCGGTCTCTCTCGTGCGCGTGGCCCAATCTCCATGGCCTCCACGACGGCCGGCGGCGCTTGGCCATGCTGCTCCCCCGACGCGTTGCTTGGCCACCGTGGCCTCCGCACATGCGGCACGCAGCGTCGGTTCAAGGACCTCGGAGCCCCATGTGGACATGGCCTTGCTACTAGGGCCTCCGGCCCAACGGCGCGCTGCCATGCTCCGTCACGGAACACCCTGATGCCCAACCTCTGGTGCGCACAGATCCGCCCCTGGCTTCGAAGCCAGCGTCCTCTTGTAGCTCAACGGCAGCTGGTCGGGGTCGGCCTCCTCTTGACCTTGGGCCTCCTTCCGGAGGTGGCTGTCTGCTGGCCCACAACTCAGTGCTCTCCGCGGCCTCTCCCCTCACCTCGTGCTGGTTGTGGCATGGGCCGCATGGCCTTCAGGGGACTTAAGGCGGATGCCAGATGCCTATAAGTATAGGGGGTCACTGAAATCTTCGATGTAAAGTATGACCCAAATTTATAGTTCGACTCAAGGGGAAAACAAGAATACTAATAAGACTTTGGCAATTGAGACGTCACTTTCAACCACACATGTATATCAATAAACTCATAAAGCAAGTGGTAATTTCATAGCAGCTCAGTCAAAGCAGTAAAGCCAAGTAATAAACAATGGCAAGAAATTTCCAATTTTCACCGGAAGTAGTGATATGTAATTTTCATTGAAAAAAAATCTTAGACATGAGGTGATAGTGGGGTGTTGCATGAATGATATTGATCATATAATGTAATCCTACTAACATGACATAAATCTCTAATCCGGTTGTGTGTAGTTGTGTGATCCAAATGTAGCTATCAATAATAAAGAGAATTTGCATAACATCTTTTATCTTGCATGCCCATTTTACAGGGGCCAACTTGGAACTACATGAAACTAAGGTACATCATTTCGAATAGCCTGAAACAAAGCATTAGGTTTCATGAACACACAATATTCTCGAACTATCACATATTCCCCTTGTTTTTCCAATCTGCAACCTTAGAGATTCACAGGTTCAACATAATAATAAACAATACACCTTGCAGATAAATACCAACCTTAGATTTATGATAAAGCAATATAGCTTCGCTAGTTCGGTACTGAAATCATGTTACTCAGATCTTAGCAACAAGCATTAAATGTACCAACACTCATAAGGCACGAGGACCAATAACATTTCAACACATCGACACAAGGACCCATAACATTTCGACACGTGGTCAACTTGTAGAATGACATGTTTTATTGTCACATGACACGTGGACACCCTATTGATTGACACATGGCATGACTAACAACATAGTGACCATCGCTTTCCTGCGAGGTGGACGAACTAGAAATAGGCATGTGTATTTCTCAAATAGGTCCGTTTGTAGAACGCACCAGGAGGCCCGCTTATAGCTGGGACGGATATCTAGTTCGGCCTAGTAAAAATACGACACAACATTTTATGAGAAGAATCATCTATATTTTCTCGGCGGGATTATATTCGGCCCAGTTGAATATATGACATGGTGAGCCCACGACCCATCGTATAAAGGATATCGGTCTGCTAATGATGCATTAGAGTTAGAGACTCAAAAATATGCGTCGTACATGAAATAAAATGGTCCAAGGGGCTTGTTTACAACAAACGAAACCACAAAAGTTACAGGAATAATTACATGCATATAGTATGTACATTAAGTGAGAATTATTGCACGCATACGCAGATCATACTTAAACGTTGCAGTTGCGGCAACATTAGTTTAATGTGGATCATAACCATCCAACCTTTAAAAACCAACAACTCAATACCGTGCCACCAAAATAACAGTTCGGCCGATAACCAGCCAACCATAAAAACTAACTGTTGAACATCGCACCACCAGTCCACCATACCCGTAATATGTGTTAGGAAGTTTTTTTTGAAACTGTCACATGGTGGGAGAGGGTCCCCACCTGATATAGGTTAGGAAGTCTACATTCACTCGTTAATGAATACGAGCAACTCCTCCATCTTTCCATATATGGCAGAGTGCAACTCTTTATTATCCTTTATCTTGTTGGCCAACTGATCTATTTAATTACGCTGGGTGTTGATAAGATCCTGCAGGTCTACCGTTAACATCTTCTCTTTCACGAGCTCTGCATCGACTTTGCTATTTCTGCATCGAGAGGGCTGCTGATGTATGATCCCTGCACTGTGCAGAAAACTAGGTTGGAGTGTTCTCTTGGACAGGACATCATATAAGCACTGGGCCTCAGCCTTGCTTCCTCCATCTATTAGAGCTCGAGACAACTCATATTCCATCTCGGTCTTGTTTTTCGATGAGAAAAACATGGTTATCAGATACAACAAGATATAAACTTCGCCACATCAGTGGAGACTTTTTGATAGCTAACTTACACCTTGTACAGTAGGGGAAACGATATTCCCGGTTAATGTGGCATCCCTTGTACATATTCAATGGACTGAGTTTTTAATTGTTGGGCTTGGCCATCTGAAAATAAAAAACATACGTGCAACCAGCTTACAAATTCTACGAGGGGAGTGTGCAAATAGTTTATATAAATGTCATCTGTTAAATGTTGGTTTGCATTTGAATAATAATTGAAAGCAATCTGATGCAGAGCATCTTACTCGTAGACCTGATCTACAGTTTCCATGCAACAATGTTCTCAAAACTAATATAAAACAGCTACACACCAAAATAGATTTATTTAATTTGCTTGGACCCACTACAGGAACGACGCGATACGCCGAGGGCCTTTTATACGCCAACGGCCAAAAGTCGGGGCCCTCGGCGTATGGCCTGGCCTGGCCAGCCTCTTCATCCGACCCTCGACGTAGCGCGGCCGTCGGCGTAGCGAGGTCTACGCCGAGGGCAGCCCTCGGCATATCTTTGGCCCTAGGCGTAGACAGGGCTACGCCGACGGCCACCCTCGGCGTAGACATTTTTCAAATTTGTCTAATTTTGTAAAAATCATAACTAATTCATATGATGTCAGAAAAATGCGTATGAGGTATCAAAATGTTCATAAAAACATCATCTATCCGTTCATGTCAAAATCATGCATATTTGAATCATGTAAAGTACCATGTTAATATAGAAACAATTCAATCACTTTCTTATATGTCCTCAGATTCCCGTTTTAGCCAAATGGCAATTTAAACGAAGTCAAAAAATCTCGCGGAGCCGCATGACATTATTTTATGTGTCTTAGTAACCACTCCAAAAGATGGAATTGGGATACACCAATTATTTTGGAAAACCCTTCACAAACAGGGCTATCACGTCCGGAGTTCTATGGCTTTTAGGGCAAATGAGTAGGAAACGGCCCGTGACACCACATAGTTTGTCGGAACGAGGCCATATTTGGCACGTGCGTGGTCCCTGGGATGGGAAGCAAGGCCCCGGGAGCGGATTTCCAATCCGACCCATGGGTGATAGTTTTTTCATTTTCGGGGTGCCAAAACGGGTTTTTTTGTGAAGCAGCTACATGGGACGCATTTTAGTATTACGCGAGACCTCCGCGTAGTGGTAGGACACCGCCTCCGCACCATATATCACATGCCATATGTACGCTCTAGCTATCTCGGAATCCATGCGGCTTCCTGCGGTGTCCACCGAATCCGCTGGAAACTGACCGAATTTGAACTAGGGATACACTTTCCATCGCTCAATAAACTCCGCAAAAAATGTTTTTAGGTCTATAACACATCACTTTATGTGCTAATTTTTTTCCGTTTAGCGTGTTGGCGAACGGTGCACCAGCCCGCCCGATACGGCCATTTCGCATCTCCCGAGGGGGCCGTTTTGGCCACATGGCAAATTGGGCGTCATATTTGGATTCCTCTAATTTTTAGGTTCAAATGATGATATGGATGTTATATTTAGATTCCTCTCATTTTTCTGATCGATTTAGACATATTATTTGTGGAATTTCGATTTTCCGATTTAAAGATATTAATTGTTCCATATTAAATAGAAAAAGACCAAAAAATAAAATCATTTTATTGTTATTTGAATTCAATATTATTAATCATTGTTACTTATATATTCATTATTGTTTACTTAAGTAATTGTTTGGAATTCAAAAATAATGAGTTGTGACATCACGGTCCAAGGGTTAATAGGGTTGATAGGCTATTATTATCAGCAAGGAGTCAATTCTTTAAGGGAAGCTCATCCGAATGGAACCAAGAAGTTAAGCGTGCTGAGGTTGGAGTAGTGTGAGGATGGGTGACCGACTGGGAAGTTTAACCATGATTGTAATTTGACCTAAGATTAAGTGTACTTAGAGTTAAAAGTGTATGGGTGAAAGATAAACAAGTAAAAAAAGAAAAAATGGTGTAAAAAAATTAAAAATTTAAAAAAATTTAAAACTCTATGCCTAGGGCTTTGCCGTCGGCATATACATTTTTTTATTTTTTTTTCGAATTTTTTTTTTGAAATTTTTTATGGAAAAAAGAAAATTCAAATTTGTAAAATTTGTGTGCCGACGGTTTTGCCGTCGGCGTAGCATGCTACGCCGAGGGCCGGGCTACACCGATGGCAATATTGTCTATGCCGAGGGACCTAAACGCCGACGCCATACGCCGAGGGCTGCCGTCGGCGTAGCCTACGCCGAGGGCCAAACGTGGCTACGCCGAGGGCAGCTGGCCGTCGGCGTATGCGTCCATTCCTGTAGTGACCTCTGCATCACATACGTAAACAATTTATGTATATGGAAAAATTGGAATCATAGAAAATAGAACACTCACCGATGTATAGTAAGTGGAGTGGTTGTCCCCAACAAATATTATGGATCACATGGAGTACGTAGAACTGGATACACTAGCACAAAATTTGAATACATATGAATACACACAACTAATCAAACTAGAATCATGCAGCACAGGCATTCGACAAATAAATAAATAATAAATAAATATTCATTAAACATGAAACATCTGTCAAACTTTACGCACTAGACAATGCAACTAAAAGACAAAATTTATGGAAATGGCTAGTGGAATCAACTTATATATACATCAACACCCCTCTGACGTGTGCCGGAGAGGCCAAGCCAACACATGAATAGAAGAAGAGCACACGAGTATGAATGAGCATATACGCGTTAGGATAATAAATTATCAAAGCCATGACTCAATCTCGAGATCATGGGCTCTGATACCATGTCAAACATCATGCACTAACCCAACTCCACAGTGTGGTTGTCAAGCGCAAGGTTTCGCGTAAATAAAAATAACACAAGTACTAGTAAAACTAAAGTAAAATTAGACATGATAGATTAACTAGGTAAAAATCAATAAAATGGTTGATTATTTTTCGTTTTTACTAGAAAAAGGGCGCGCTTCGCGAGAGGGCGCGCAGCTTCGCTTCGCGCTGACAAGTGGCGTGGCCTGGTGCGTTTGAAGCCTCCCGCCGAGCATTCCCAGCTCGACACGTGGCGGGCGCGAAGTAGGTCGCTAGTTGGCTTTTCTCTTTTTTCCGTAGATTCGAATACAAAAACAGAAATATCTTGCAAACCGAGTATCCAAATAAAGTTTCGTTTACATGGCAGTGCTAGTCCCATCGAGATCTACAAAACTAGATCCCATCTTGATAGGTTTGGACGAACTTTTTTTTGAACTGCCTTTCATGCCTTGGTTGCACTGCTTTGAGTCGCTTTTGCACCCGCACAGTGTCGGAGAAGTGCACCATCGTGCACTGCTTTGTTGTACCAAGTTGCACTGCCTTGGATCCCTTTGCATCACGCGGTGTCCTGGCAGTGCATCGCCCGTGTATTTGCCTTTCTGAACCATATTGCACTGCCTTGAGTCGCTTTTGCACTTGCGTCCTGGCAGAGCACCAACTTTGCACTACCTTGTTGTACGGTGTTGCACTGCCTTGGGTCGCTTTTGCTCCGCATAGTGTCGTGGAAGTGCACCTCCGTGTATAGCTTTATTGTACCATATTGCACTGCCTTGGATCTCTTCGCACCGCGCGGTATCCTGGCAGTGTATCGTCCGTGCATTTTCCTTTTTGTACACATTGCACTGCCTTGAGTCGCTTTTGCACCGCGCAGTGTCCTGGCAGTGCACCAACCGTGCACTGCCTTGTTGTATGGCGTTGCACTGCCTTGGATCGCTTTTGCGCCGCACAGTGTCGTGAAGTGCACCGTTGTGCACTGCTTTGTTGTACCATATTGCACTGCATTGAGTCGCTTTTGCACCGCGCGGTGTCCTAGCAGTGCACCAACCGTGCACTGCCTTGTTGTATGACGTTGCACTGCCTTGGGTCGCTTTTGCATCACACAATGTCGTGAAGTGCACCACCGTGCACTGCTTTTGTTGTACCATATTGCACTGCCGTGGATCCCTTTGCACCTCGCGGTGTCCTGCATCGTCCGTGTATTTACCTTTTTGTTCCACGTTGCACTGTCTTGAGTCGATTTTGCTCCGCGCGGTGTCCTGGTTGCTCGCGGTGCACTATTTTTCTCTTCTTTTAATGACGCGGGGTAGGTAGACGTGGAGACCATTTAAATATGGGGTAGTTGGACGCGGGGACAGACTGATGCAGCGTAGCCACGTGTCAAACGCGGAGAGGCCCCGCGCGAAACATCATGCGCGCTGACGCGGAGCGCGCGCGTGTCCTAGTCGTCCTCATTATTTTTGGAGTTTTGGATGCAAATAATATAAATAAATATTTTTGTATTTTCGGATTTAAACTAGCAGGACGGCCCGCGCATTTGCGCGGCTAGATTTTATATAAATTTATATGTTCTCGTTGTTACATTCTTTTCATGTGTAAAATCATGAATATAATTTGATAATATAAAGTAAATTTGTTGTAAGTTTGTTTGACTCAAGACTATGAAATTTATATTATTGATAATGGCAAGACATCCTTCTATGTGAGTATACTTCCTCGTAGAAAGTCGTGTTGTGCCCACGATTCCGCCCACACCGACATGCTTATGCAAAAAATCATTGGTTATTTATTTTCCTTTAAGAATCTTATTTTTACCCATCGCAAAGATATCTAATTTTTAAATGGAAACGCTATCATGAACATGTTCTGTGAGTATGAAATATAGAATTTATGTAACTGCATAAATACCTTAACTCAAATGATGAAGATCCAATTGGTTACAGAAGCTTTGCGCAACTCTGAAACCATGGCATAGAAAATGGGGCCGTATTATTTTCTTATGCCACTACCACCTGTACTTATTTTATGAAGTATACTTGCCTGCTAAATTATTCTGTTATTTATAATATCATCTCTGGTGCTAGACAATAAATCTCCAATTACTTTATATGATTGTATTTGAACTGTATTTTAGACTGTGGGTGTAGTGATACAAAGTCGCAATAATGTTGAATTAACATACACAATATTAACTCTCTATGAGATTCAGAATCGATGCTAGAAGATCCAAAGTAATCTTCTCTTTCTTAATAGATGGCCCCATTTTGCTGATCTCAGATTGAGCCACGTCACCTGATTAATAGGTGGGCTGGTCGAGCCAATTGAGCTGGAATACCTTTTCTGGGCTCGCGGACTCATGGTCCAGACTCGAGACCCGCTCGCCCTTTGACCTGGGAAAAAAGGAAACGCCGCGTATTCCTGGTGGCTATTAAGACCGGCGCTAATTCCTCCGCCACTACCTTCCGATCTCCTCGCTGCAAATTCTCATAAAATCGTCCAATAAATCCCAGCATTCATCGAGTAGAAACTGCTCGATTGAACTGATCCGCCGCCATCACCTCTAGGTTAAAAACTAATCGCGCTGCCACTCTGGTCTTAACGCTGGTACCTGGCCGCTCCGGATTTTAACCCCCCTTTCCTTATTTTTCAATCCCTAACATATCTTCCCAATCTAGCAGGTTGCCCTCCACCCGTTTTGATTTGATTTTGCCTGCTGCTAGCTCAAAGCCTCTGCGATTTGTTTGGATTTATTGGTTTCTCCATGCCGCTCTGAAGATCAGAGGACATGATCGTGTGTGTTGCCATCAGATTGCTCATCTGCTAGCTCAAAGCCCCGCGTTCGGATCTATTGGATTCTCCATGCCCCTCTCTGAAGATCGGAGAAAGCGGCCATCATTGTATGTACTGCCGACAGAGTGCTCATCTGATTTTGTTTTTTTGCGTTCTGCAGCTTACATCCATTCAAGATTGACGTTGCCTCCCATCGATGCATGAAGCCTGCCTCTGCTAGAGCCGTGCTCCTGCACCTTCATAGATCCCTCTCTACCACCGTGGGAGTGTTCATGTCCTCCTTAATCAAGGACATCTTCCTATTCATGGCCGCATCCTACCACACGCTGGATGTGATAAGCAGCACTCCCGCACCTCCTCCTCCTGTTATCCAGGGCTCCCGTAAATTAGAGTTGTAAGTTATCTCTTTCCCCTCCCCTCCTCCTGTTATTGGTACATATTTATTTGTTTTTCATCATGTAGTACTAAAACTATGATCTATCGTTTCAGTGCATCTTTAATTAATTAATGTCAGCCATGTTTCTGTTCATGCAATGTGCCTCTAATCATGAATGTGGCAGCAACAAGTATTATACATGTGTATTTCCATTCTTATCTACTACTGTGTGTGTGTGTGTGTCCAATAAGACTTAGTGTCAAAAAAATAATAGAGATTTCCCTCCAAAGTATGCGGAGTATTTGAAGGGGAATGCTGATTTAAGTTATTGTTGTAGCTCACAAATTTTATTATCCTAACATTTTTTTTTTATGATTTCATTCTTTAGCAGACTGTTGACTGTGATCAACAGATCCACCGGTTTCTTGCTTATCCATGAAGAATCAGATTCAAGAAGGTGTGAGATCGTTGCTATGTATTTACGTATTTTTTTGTTAATGGGGTTTAACCATTTAATATAAATATAAGTTCCCATTGCTCAAGTTGGTTTGAGAACACAATGGGATTATCTTTGTTTCAGGTAGTGTTGCAAGTTGGACAGATGATAAACCATACTGAAGTTTCTGGACTGTCTATTTTCTTCGTTGCTTCAACTGTCATTCTGTACTTTGCTCCATCATTATTTTGGTGATATGTGCATTATACGGTGGACAAGGTAGGAAACAATGGCTACTGTACATCAACCAACGAGTAAAAGTGACTTAGCAAGTATAGCGTTATTTATATAAAGAGTATCTCTATTGCCGATCTGTCTTTCACGTGTGTATGTTTAATATACTTTTAGCTTGACTGATAACATCCATTACTTTATACTTCCACTTTCACTTATCTAATTCTCTAAAGATATATTAACATACTCCTGCAGCAACGCGCGGAGTATCATCTAGTTTACATACCTTTTATACACCAGTTTGTTCCACCGCGAATCACTGAAGATCAATGATCCAACAATAAATTAAACCAACGCCATAGTCTAGAGAAGAAATTTATATGAAGAAACCTGCAACGAAATTAAATGGTATGTTAAGAAACTTGTAAACATCATAGTTTTCTACACCCGGATGATGATTCAGTTTATGGAATATATATACCCAAGAGAAGATTGGTACATTCGTTTGCTTTTATTGCTGGGCGTAGACCTTTATCTTCATGTGGAAGCTCATGCATCCCTAGTTCTGACGTGAGATATATATTGAGATTTTTATTGGACGTGAGTCAGTAGCCTATCTATTTAGTTGAAATTCATACATATCTAACTGATACGTGAATCACACACTTACCTTACCTGACCTCTCAGCTTTTACTCCGCTGCTGCAACGTATCGCCTCCATCGACTGCCATTAGCTCGAATATGTCGTGCATGCATCTGGTGCAGTTTCGATAAGCCGGAACTCGTCCAGGCCGAATGCCTCCTATTCGGTGCTTGCCGTGGCGCTATCTGTCATGCCTTCGATCACGTGGTCGACTGCGCCTCCTGTTCGATGCTTGCCGCGGGCCTGCGACGGAAGCTAGTCAGCTAGATCATCGCTCTCCATCTCGTCGGCGTGGCTTGACACCTTGGCACACCGAAGCAGGCTTGTGTGTGGGTCATCGCCTGGTCGAGTGCTCAGGACGACCGCCTCCTCTCCGATACCTGCGCCATAACACAGGAGATCGCTGTGCCCTGTCTCGTGAAAAATATTGAGGTAGTGACCATGCAACAAAAGAGTGCGAAGAGTATAAGAATCTTAATATAGAATTGAATCTTGGCCAACTCATGGAACGATAGGAGTGCAAAGTTCTCCGGCCGGAGATGAAGATCGTTGCTGATGTTCTCCGGCATGAGAAGATCCTCTTCTGGTACTAATTGAATTTGGCTCTGCGTGCCTCAGACCTAGCTAGGTTCATACAGATTGTAGAGAATAAGAATCTTAATATAGAATTGAATCTTGGCCAACTCATGGAGCGATAGGAGTGAGAAGTTCTTCGGCCGGAGATGAAGATCGTGGCCGATGTTCTCCGGCCTGAAAAGATCTTCTTCTGGTACTAATTGAATTTGGCTCTGCGTGCCTCAGATCTAGCCAGGTCCAATGGCAAGATAAAATTTGTCTTGTCACGCAAGATCACAGTCATGGCAGATGTTCATCGGCTGGATAAAACGTCGTACTAATCGATCTTGAATCTGGGTGTTTTGCGGCGGCCACGACGTGAAGAAAGGAAAAGGTAACGGTGTGAGAGGATAGGCTATAATTTTTTGAATGGTAGCGGTGTGTAATTTTTTTCTCTTTTTCCTTTAAATCCAAGCCTTTCTTTTTCAAGTGCTAAATCTGAGCCGTTATTTGTCTTGTGTTTTAATTATATAATAATAGATAGATATTGCTGCAAGTAAAAAAGCAGGATAAAAGTGATATAAAGGGGTTTTTTATGAAGTGGACCAGAGTTCGTGGGTTTACTTGACTATTCTCTCTTTTAAATTGTAGCAGATAATAACAATTCATCAATGAGATATGAAGACAAAACAGTATTTTGTGAAAAATATGTATTCATGGGCATGACGTCCTAATATAGAGATGATGCAACAAATATCTCTTACACTTCACAAGAAAGGGAAAACCCCAAGCAATCTTGTATTAAGAATTAACAGAGAATATACATAAGTATTTTGACATGATGTTTGAATATCAAATATGCTACCTTGAACAAACAAGATCATCACTTTTGTCACGTGACGAACATCGCACATGTATTCAATATCCCTAGTGAGATAGCAAAAGAAAATACAAAACCATAATAGATCATAAATTTGTTGTCACTATCCAATCACTAAAACCATGCTATTCCATCTAATACACACATCACCCCACACACGCTCTTGCATAATAGTTGGATAAGAACCAATACATAAGAGCGGGATACATAATATGCATCTTTCAATACATCTTACACACACTATGATTAGCTCGCATAGCACAATATCATAGAATAAGGACCCACCACATAGGTATTACAAATATGGCCACAATCATGTTGGGCAGCTCATATGGCACTAAGAACAATTAAAAACATCAGATAAATAGATTAAGGTACTGCCACAAACCCGTAGCCTAGAGGTAGACTACTCCCCTTTGATCATGGTGATGATGATGAAGATGTTGAAGAAGGTGGAGATCCCTCCGGTGGTGGCACCGGCGGAGTTTCCCCATCCAATCTTTGCTGTTGCAGCCTCTGTTTTCGTGTTTCTGGTGTGTGCGGCGCTCTCCTCCCGAGAGCTTTTCGGGACCATATATATAATGATTTTTTAGGTCAAAACACGTCGGTGGGCGAAAAGATCACGCGATTTTATGATCGATGACCGAAAGAGGGCAAGTGGCGCACCCTACCTTGCTGGGCGCGCCACCTAGGCTCTTTTGGGCCTTGGGCCCTTCCGGGTGAGCATCCAGATTTCAGGGTGCTTCTCCCGATGAAAAAATAACGCTCCAAAAATCCATTACTAGAAAAAGGCCTAGCCGTAGAATATTAGCAGTCGTGCACCACTTTACTGGTGCGCCACTACTATATAGCAGTGGCGCACCACAAAGTGGCGCTCCACTGGTAGGCAAGTTAGCAGTGGTGAACAGCCAAGTAGTGCGCCACCACTAAAGATCTACCATGGTCCACCCCTCACCCAAACTTGGTCGCCATAAGTAGTGCTCCATTGGTACGTGTGAGGCTAAATTATAGATGAGGCCTAGGGTTAGCAGTGGGGCACATATATGTGGTGCGCCACTGTGAATGAAATTCATACCGGTCGGCACCCACCCCGTCCCACACCGCGCGGCCCCACCATGCCACGCGCCAGCCACCGCACATGGCCTTCCCCCACCATGCCACGCGCCAGGCACCACCCACCGCACATCACACACACATGCCTCGGTTCCTCCCTTCCCTCATCCACACCACCGAACATCATCCCACTTTATCTTTCTCCCTCCCCTTCCTCCACTCCACCGCACAGCGCAACACAACCTCGGTTCCTCCACCGGCTCCGCTTCGAGGAGCGGCTACGACATCCTGCACTACAACGTCGAGGCAGAGCGATGACTGGTACCCGCGGCTTCCTCATCTCTATCTCCAACGAGCTCCTGCCGCACGTCACCGTCTAGCCCCTCCGGCCACCACCTCCATCCCCGCCTATGGCCACTGCTGCTTTTCCCACTCTCGCGGCATCCTCGAATCTATCCCTGATGAGCACCTCCCGCGCGTCGGCGGCTGGCCCCTCAGGCACCACCGCCTTCCCCGCCTCCAGCCACCGGAGGATCTCGCGGCGCCCTATCTTCCTGTTCCTGGAAGCGGCGGTGCTCGTGAAGCGGTCGAATCTTGCAGGATTCTGCGCTTGCGGCGTTCCTGTTCGGGGTTGAGGAGCAGGAGCGGAGGAGAGGAGGTCGTCGTCGACCGTCGGGCGGCGGGAGGCCTACATTGACCGGCAGCGTGCAGGGAACCGGCTGTTATCACCAGAATTTGACCAAGTCAGAGGTGGGCCGCGATCAAGATGGACGTAAAGAAGTATACATGGAGGATTACGTGAATCGGCCTTTTATACCAAGTTGGGCTTAATGGCCCGTGTATCTGTAATATATTAGATCGTGTTTTAGTTAAGAGATAGAATCTTGGTCGTGCACGGTTTAGTGCACGTCCGCATTAGAAAGTCCCCTGGACTATAAATATGTACCTAGGGTTTATGGAATAAACAACAACTCACGTTCAACCCCAAAAACAAACCAATCTCGGCGCATCGCCAACTCCTTCGTCTCGAGGGTTTCTATCAGGTAAGCGACATGCTGCCTAGATCGCATCTTGCGATCTAGGCAGCACAAGCCCACGTTGTTCATGCGTTGCTCGTACTGAAGCGCTTTTGATGGCGAGCAACGTAGTTATCATTAGATGTGTTAGGGTTAGCATTGTTCTTCGTTTAAGCATGCTTACGTAGTGCAGCCCTTGCATATCTAGCCGTCCTCACGCCTATCTCAGGTGTGGGGGCGGCACCGCTTGATCTTTATTTAGTAGATCTGATCCGTTACGATTGCTCCTTGTTCTACAAGGATTAGTTTAATATCTGCAATAGTTTGGCCTTACAAAGGGGGGAGGATCCTGTGGCACGTAGGGTGGCGTTCGCAAGTCCTAAACGGGATGTTCCTAGGATCAACTCCATGTTGGTTTTTTGGCCTCGTTTAGGATCGGCTTACGAGCACCGTGCGTGGCCATCTGGCCCAACCTGGAGTAGGATGATCCGATTATGTGGTGAAAACCCTAAATCGTCGTAGATCTCATTAGCTTCATCTTGATCAAGCAGGACCACCAAGTATTCGTACACCCCGTACGGATCATGGGTGGATCGGCTCTTTGAGCCGATCCACGGGATAACTGAGCCGATCGAGGCTCGTATTTAACGTTTACATGTATGCCCTGCAGAAACTAAGCGAGGCAATCTCATCACCTTCGACCAGGTATAGGTCAGGTGGCACGCCCTGCACTTCGCAACGCCGCGTGTGACCAGAAGAGCATTGCGGGCCGTCGCTCGGAGGGTCTCAGCCAGCCGCACTCTGGCTCCCCGGCTCTACGGTGTTGACAAGGCCGCTGCCCGCCGGTGGGTTTTGGGTCAACACATTCTGGCACGCCCGGTGGGACATCGTCTACATCAACCACATCGCCATCTCGTGAGATGGCGGACCACGCGGTCACCTACGAGGAACTGCCTGACGACCTCAAGAAGCAATACAACGAGATCAAGGCTACCCTCGAAGCCGACCTCATCGGCTCGTATCACAGGACCCGTCCGCATGGCGTCACGCGGAAGGATTTCTCACCGGAAGGCGCACTCGACGAAGTGGACCTATCTGTCCCATCAGAAGAACGTACCAGGGCCGTACGCCACGAGATTGGTGGCATGGTGGCTCACTCGTTGCGCCTCCATTCTGAGAGCCTGGTGAATACTTTGGAGCATGTCGCCGTTCGGATGATCAGGCAGGTCATGAAGAATCCGCACTCTTTGTTGGAGTCAGCTCTCAGGACCTACCAAGGGAAAGTGTCACCCCAGCCCCGCTTGCCGTTGTCGCGCACATCGGCGAGACCAGGAACGCGCAATTCACCTGCGCGTGCCGTTGACAGGGTTAATGGTACCCACCCCTGGAGGTGCCAACCAGGACATCCATTCAACATCAACATGATAGAACTGGGGCACCCCCTTGATGAAGATAAGGGCGAGGGAAACTGCTCTTATGGCAAAGACAAGGAAGAAGCTGCTCCATGTGATCGGCCCCGACACCGCCAAAACATCCTGGTGATGATCAAGGTAGAAGCCGACGCTAGTAATCGGCCCTCTGTATCCGTATCGCCCGCTCTCCCAGTATGCGGAGTCGACCTTACGGGTGACGGGAAGCTGGGGTACGGGTTCACATCAGCTGATGAGCTAGAGGAAGTTGACATCGGTCCTGGGGATAAGCCTCGACCTACTTTTATCAGCAAGAAGTTAGATCCGCAGCTCAGGGGACAGATGATAGCCCTGTTGAAGGAATACCCGGATTGCTTTGCATGGGATTATACAGAGATGCCTGGTTTGGACAGGAGCATCATTGAGCATCGACTCCCCCTGAAGAAAGGATTTCGGCCGTTCCAACAACGAGCACGTCAGATGAGGCCGAGATTCTGGAGGAAGTCAAGAAGGAGATTGAGAAAATGTTGGCCGCCGGATTCATCAGGCCATGCAGGTATGCTGAGTGGATCTCCAGTATAGTTCCGGTGGAAAAGAAAGACGGCCGATGGCGCGTGGCCATCGATTTCCGAGATCTTAACAGGGCTACCCCAAAGGACGAATATCCGATGCCCGTGGCGGAAACATTGATAAACGCCGCTGCTGGCCACAAGGTGTTGAGCTTCATGGATGGCAACGCCGGTTATAATCAGATTTTCATGGCTCCGGAAGACATACACAAGACCGCATTCAGAGTACCAGGGGCAGTGGGCTTGTTCGAATACGTGGTCATGACCTTCGGTTGAAGAATGCTGGTGCAACGTACCAGCGAGCCATGAATTATATATTTCATGATCTGATCGGCAAGTTGGTGGAGATCTATATCGACGACGTGGTGGTCAAATCGGTATCCATGGAGGGGCACTTGGACGATCTACGGCGCGTCCTAGAACGGACTCGGAAATTCGGGCTGAGGATGAACCCGAAGAAGTGTGCCTTTGGCGTGACGGCTGGTCAATTCCTAGGTTTTCTGGTTCATGAACGGGGAATTGAGATCGGCCTGAAAAGTCAGGAGGCGGTGCGTACCATGCAGCCGCCGACCACGAAAAAGGAGCTTCAACGCCTCATCGGCAAGATCAATTTCGTCCGGCGATTCATCTCTAATCTGTCAGGACGAATCGAGCCGTTCATGGCGCTGGTGAAAACCAACGACGAGTTTCAGGGGGCAGAACAGCAACGGCGTTTGATGAAATTGCGATATCGACAACGCCGCCTGTGCTAGTTCCGCCCCAGCAAGACAGGCCATTCTACATCTACCTGTCGGTAGCTGATACGTCCATCGCTTCAGTAGTGGTGCAACTCTACGACGGCGTTGAGAGAGTCGTTTTCTACCTCAGCAGGAGGATGCTGGACGCGGAGACAAGATACCCTGAGGTCGAGAAACTCTGCCTCTGTTTATTCTTCACCTGCACCAAGCTCCATCACATCCTTCTGACGGCAGAGATCATCGTCATCTGTAAATCAGACGTCGTCAAACACATGTTGTCGGCCCCTGTTTTGAAAGGCCGACTCGGTAAATGGATGCTTGCGCTGTCAGAATTTGATCTCCGGTACCAGCCTGCGAAGGCAGTTAAGGGCCAAGCGTTAGCCGATCTCATCGCTGAACGGATCAGCACCAATATAGCAGCACTATCCATTCGTGCATGGGCTATGTTCTTCGATGGATCGGTTTGTGACGGTGGATGCGGCATCGGCATTCTACTCGTATCACCTCGGGGGGCAGAATACTCTTTCTCCATCAGATTGTCTACCCCTTGCACCAATAATGTAGCAGAATATGAGGCAATACGTAAAGGAATGGAATTGTTATTGGAAGCTGGAGCTGAAGCTGTAGAGCTCTTCGGGGACTCAAAGTTGGTAATTAACCAGCTCACGGAGGAATATAGTTGCGAAAGTGAATCGCTGTTCCCGTATTGGGTGGAATGCCGTGAGTTGATGACACAGTTCCGGTACATTAACTTCAATTGGATCCCGAGGTCCCGGAATACCGATGCCAACAATCTCGCACAAATGGCGTCAGGCTACATAGATATAGCCGACGGAGCAGAAGTTCAGATACAATTCCTGGAACAGAATGATTGGAGAGCCGAGATCTTCGATTATTTGAAAGATTCGGCTCGGGGGCACCTAAACGGGTGAGATACAGAGCCATGAAGTATGTCCTTATAGGAGACGAAATGTTCTACAGGACATTAGAAGGGTTATTACTCAAGTGCCTAGGACCGACTGAGTCAAATCGGCTCTTACATGAGGTACATGAAGGCGCCTGTGGAACACATCAGTCGGCTCATAAGATGAAGTGGTTGATCAGGCGATCAGGGTTTTATTGGCCCACTATGCTTGAGGATTGCTTCAGTTATTACAGGGGGTGCCAAGCATGTCAGATGTTTGGAAAAATTCAGATGGTGCCAGCATCAGCGATGAACCCCATCATCAAACCTTGGCCGTTTCGGGGGTGGGGCATGGATATGATCGGCAAAATCCATCCGGCATCAGGTAAAAAACATGAATGGATTTTGGTTATCACAGATTACTTCACCAAGTGGGTGGAGGCCGTCCCTATGAAGAAAGTAACATCAGAGGACGTGATCAAGTTTGTGAAAGAACACGTCATTCATAGGTTTGGGATCCCCCAGACTATCACTACCGATGGAGGTTCGGTCTTCACTTCTAAAGAATTCAGGAAGTTCTGTGATGATGTCGGGATTAAGCTGATCCGATCATCCCCCTACTATGCTCAAGCTAACGGACAGGCCGAGGCGTCCAATCAAAGCCTGATCAAGCTGATCAAGAGGAAAATTGACGAGAACCCTCGGGATTGGCACGAGAAGCTATCAGAAGCGTTATGGGCCTACCGCATGTCGTGTCATGGAGCTATAAAGACCTCGCCGTACCAGCTTGTATATGGACAGGAGGCCGTATTGCCCTGGGAAATTACGGCTGGGTCAAGACGCGTCACATTTCAGAATGATCTGACAGCTGAAGAATATGCAGCTTTGATGAGCGACACTATTGAGGACGCAACAGAACTCAGGCTTTGGTCGTTGGAGAAGATTAAGGAAAACAAAGCCAGGGTGGCTCGTGCTTACAACAAAAAGGTTAGACCAAAGGAGTTCCAAGTTGGTGATCTTGTGTGGGAAGCTGTGTTGCCATTGGGAACCAGGGATAAGGCATATGGCAAATGGTCTCCTAATTGGCACGGCCCGTACAAAGTGGTCCAGGCCTTGAAAGGTAATGCGTACATGCTGGAGGAATTGAGCGGCGAAAAGTTCCCCGTGGCCGTTAATGGTCAACACCTCAAGAAATATTTCCCAAGCATGTGGGATGATGGACAGTAAGATGTGGGGGCCGATTCCAGAATCGGCCAGTGAAAAAAATATATTAGAGCCGATGCACAGACATCGACTTGAGAAAACATATGGAGATTAACAGCACCAAGTACAGCCGATGCACGGGCATCGACTTCAGAAAACAGAGCCGGTACGCTGATATCGACTTTAGCAAAACAAGTTTATACGCAGCTTGGCCTCAGACAACAAGATGAGCCGATATTTTGCCATCGGCTCCCTGTACGACAACTCTATTCGGCAATCGACCAGGGGGCGAAATTAGTTGAGGGATTTTCTTCATTGATGAGGGGATTCCTTACAAAGAAAGAGCCGATTTGCTCAAGGAGAGCCGATTGTTTGCATACCACTGATGCCGTGTTACTAATCCTCGCTGCCTTTCGTTATCGGCATCATGACTACTTACTGAAGAGACAAGAGGCACTGCAACGGTGATGCCACGACATGACCCGACGAGGGAGGAACATGATGATTTTGGAAATAATATTTCCAAAACCAGGGGGCATGTGTTATCACCAGAATTTGACCAAGTCAGAGGTGGGCCGCGATCAAGATGGACGTAAAGAAGTATACATGGAGGATTACGTGAATCGGCCTTTTATACCAAGTTGGGCTTAATGGCCCGTGTATCTGTAATATATTAGATCGTGTTTTAGTTAAGAGATAGAATCTTGGTCGTGCACGGTTTAGTGCACGTCCGCATTAGAAAGTCCCTGGACTATAAATATGTACCTAGGGTTTATGGAATAAACAACAACTCACGTTCAACCCCAAAAACAAACCAATCTCGGCGCATCGCCAACTCCTTCGTCTCGAGGGTTTCTATCAGGTAAGCGACATGCTGCCTAGATCGCATCTTGCGATCTAGGCAGCACAAGCACGTTGTTCATGCGTTGCTCGTACTGAAGCGCTTTTGATGGCGAGCAACGTAGTTATCATTAGATGTGTTAGGGTTAGCATTGTTCTTCGTTTAAGCATGCTTACGTAGTGCAGCCCTTGCATATCTAGCCGTCCTCACGCCTATCTCAGGTGTGGGGGCGGCACCCCGCTTGATCTTTATTTAGTAGATCTGATCCGTTACGATTGCTCCTTGTTCTACAAGGATTAGTTTAATATCTGCAATAGTTTGGCCTTACAAAGGGGGGAGGATCCTGTGGCACGTAGGGTGGCGTTCGCAAGTCCTAAACGGGATGTTCCTAGGATCAACTCCATGTTGGTTTTTTGGCCTCGTTTAGGATCGGCTTACGAGCACCGTGCGTGGCCATCTGGCCCAACCTGGAGTAGGATGATCCGATTATGTGGTGAAAACCCTAAATCGTCGTAGATCTCATTAGCTTCATCTTGATCAAGCAGGACCACCAAGTATTCGTACACCCCGTACGGATCATGGGTGGATCGCTCTTTGAGCCGATCCACAGCTGAGAGACGATCGAGGCTCGTATTGCGTTTACATGTATGCCCTGCAGGAAACTAGCGAAGCAATCTCATCGACCAGGTATAGGTCAGGTGGCACGCCCTTGCAGCAACGCCGCGTGTGACCAGAAGAGCATTGCGGGCCGTCGCTCGGAGGGGTCTCAGCCAGCCGCAGCTCTAGGCTCCCCCCGGCTCTACAGTGTTGACAAGGCCGCTGCCCGCCGGTGGGTTTTGGCAGTCAACACGGCGTTCTCCATCCTTGCGGAAGCAGTGACTTGATTGCCTTTTTCCATCTTTTTAGGGTTTTAGTTGCAAAGTTCAAAAACTTGTTGTATTTTTATGTAATATATCTAGTTTATATATAATATATAAATGTTCAGGTTCGACATTAAATATAAAAATTTGAAAAGGGCAAGAAAAGGGGAACATGACCATAGGACCGCGCTCCACGTCCAACATCTTCTTTTCCCTGCGCCAACACCTGTGGCGCATGTGTATTGCTTCCTCTGCCGCACATGGTTAAGCAACCTCTGGCGCACTCATAGGCATCGTGTGGCGCATCTCTCGCTCGGTTAGTGGCGCACATATACTGCTATGTGTGGCGCACCGCGCAGTGCGCCATTGGGATCATTGGTACTAGTGGAGCACCACTAGTGCGCCACTGCTAACCATTACCAGTGGCGTGATAGCAGGTGCACTACTGGAGCCAATTTTGGTGTGCCAATGCTTATCATTTTTTTAGTAGTGATCCTAGGTTAATTTGACTCTCTATAGGTCTTTAAAAGTGAAAAATACATAAAACCGGGAATTCATGTTCTGCAGAGTTATAAACTAAATAAAGGGGGTCATTGGTAAATCCCCATAAATCAATGTAAAACATGGTATTATCATTATATGTGTTGCAAATATGTGAAAAATCAATATGATCAAGGATAAAGTTCATGCATCCATTTTACATGCATCACCAACGCAACCAAAAGGCTGAACTGATAAAAAGGGCTAGTGCAATCGACTTGTATATACATCAACAAAATCCACTATATATAGTTTATGTTTAGTCCGTGTCCTTACCAACTTTGCCAAGCGAGTTTCATAGCTCCGCGACCTAGTGAATTGCTGGAACATAACCTCAGAACGGTTCCTTCTGTTGATATCGCAGACCACCTGCAAACATTGTGGAATTAGTAACGCAAAATCCTACAAAAAATAGTAGTTTTGATTTCTGAAAGGAACCAACCATTGTCCTGGGATCCATCCAGTGCTGCACAAGCTCATTCCACTCAAAGTTGTCCATAGAATGGACATGACTTGTTTTTTGCACTTCATCGGGATGATAGTAATCAAAGTACTTAACTTTCAATAGGTGACGACGTTGCTAATTACCTTTTTGAAGATGCTTTCTGCATTCTTCTTTTACTGGTGAAGCAGTTCTGTCCATACTAAACTTCGACTAATGACATCAACCCATAATGAAAGGAAATACCTACATATTTAGTGGGAAATTTGCCGAAAACACAACCCAGAATTTCAGAGAAACCATAAGTCTCTCCTCCTCATCTATACAGAGGGGAATTAACTAGCTTTGTGCATAGTTAATTCTCATGGTAGATACTTGCACAAACCAGGATAGAAACCATTTTAGGTTAGTAGCCAACACGTGTTATTTTTATGCAAAAGGGTGGTCGATTTATTAATCATCCTCAATCAACAATAGTACAAAGAACATCAAAGATAATAAAATAATATATAGGTCTTTGGACCATCTAGTAAAGACTACGAGCATATGATTGAGCCGAAGGCGCACTGCCATCCTAGCCCCTTTATCACCGGAGCTAGGCAAAGCTTGTCCAAGAAAAACTTGAGTAGAGCCAAACGAGTAACCACACTAACTACCACGAAAATGGACTAGATCCCAGTAGATCCACCAGACAAAAAACCTCTGCCCCTCCGTTGGCACTAGACGAACTACCGGAGAGAGGATCGGGCGTGGACAACCTTATTCTTCAAAGAGGATGTGGCCGTTGCTTCATCGTCTAAAAAGTGATACTGAAAACAACATAAAAAGGAACGAGAACCCTCCCGCTAGTGAGGGGTCGTGGTCGTCCATGCCTCCAAGATCCTAAGCTCACTAGAGACAGAGCAGACCTACGGTGTCACCAATGGAGGGACGTAACTCGCTCATGTTCCCAAATTGGGAATGTTTGATAGACTCATTCACGCAGATATAGTAGGTTATTTTTTGAATGAATATTAATACACATTTTTGCATTTCAACATTAAGCACGCATATTGGGCAAGTGGCGGAACCAACATGGCCATATATCTTCTATAGAAAATGAGATAAAACAAAAACAAGTCCAACCCAAGTAAGGTTTGCCCTACCAAGTAAAATGGGTTGAATTTACCATACTGAACCCTAGATGGGTTTTTAATGAGTTTCTTTGTGCAAGTTTGCATGACAAGCATGTTTGCCTCATGTGGTGACCATACGAGTAATCTCTAAATAATATGGTTATTCCAAAAAAAAAATAGCGGTCAGCAATTATGTTGGATTACCTCACGCATAGCGTGCGTAGCACATCCATGTATGGCAGGTATCACGTCCGTCGAATATAGCAGATGCGTGTATCGAAAATACCAAACAGAACCTAGGTGCACGCACCTAGGTATGAAAAATTCAAAATAATGCTACTTTGAAATTTCAAAAAATGCACACATGTATATATTATGTTGACACTTCCTCGTGTAAGTTTTCATGAAAAGGTATGATTATATGTGAACTACACAAATGATAAGGGGTGGCCCGATCTTCTCAGTAAGCAACAGTGGTGATGATGATCACGGGATGAACACAACGGAGAATCACGGATGATGAAGTGGATGATAACTTGTATGACGCAACGAGATCTCTCGATTGATCCCTATCGCCAATGCAACAGCTCTCAACCCTGCAAGATATTCGCAACTCCACACACTTGCGCACGTAGCCGCCGACCACGAAGCGGTAACTTGCAACCTTCTAATTCCCAATGGAACAACAGATTACACAACACTTTCAGATCTACACCAAATCAACCAATATGGTGTAGGGAATTCAATAGTTTTGCAGAGCAAATAACTAAGAACTAGAGTTTATCTTAAACGTGGTCTAAAACAACTTTGGGGCGTCCTGGGCACTTATATAGGCATCCGGGACGACCTCAGATCGAAAAAGTACGAAAATAACCGACCCAGAATAGATCTGGTCGAGATAGACTCGGACACGGCCGGTCTGGGGGCCGGCCGACCGGGCCTGGGGCCGGCCTGTCCGGTTCAAACCGCGCCAGGGACCGGGTGGTGACCGGGGGCTGGCAGTGTCGCGCAGTAACGCTCCCGGTTGGCATTAGCGTGACGCCGGTTGGCGCCGGGTCGGATCCGGCGACCGGGCGCGCCGGTGTGGCGGCCGGTCTGACCGGGTGCTGGACCGGCCTGGACTTTGGCTTCTCCTCTCGCACATGCCTCCCGCTCCTCCATCGCGCGTCCATGGGGTATCTTCATGTCGAGCTCCATGTCCAGCTTCACGTCCATCTTCACGTCCAGCTGCTCCTCTCCTCCTCGTGCGGTGCTTGTCTCCTCTTCATACCTGATTATACATAAGTAACAGGACTTAGGCAGTATAAAGTTCTCATTAATCAAAGTATCATTTAGAAACAAGTTCACCTGTTGTTTAAGTAGCTTCGCACGAGTCCTTGTAATAGGTCCAATCCGAACTTCATTGGACTTGAGCTTCACAGCAGCTTCATCTTCATTTGGTAATGACGGAGGTAGTAGTGTGGTAGGGATGTCCTCATCATCTCCCCCTTCAAAAGGCGTCGACCCCGACGCTCCAAGGTCTTCTCCGTCATATGGTGTCAAATCAGCAACATTGAAATAATTACTGACACCAAACTCATCAAGTGGAAGATCTATCGAGTATGCATTATCATTGATCTTGGCAAGCACTTTGTAAGGACCAGCACCACGAGGAAGCAACTTGGACTTCCGTAGCTTCGGGAATCTATCCTTGCGAAAATGTACCCAGACCATATCACCAGGCTTGAACAACATCTCCTTGCGCTTCTTGTTCATCCTTGCAGCATTGCTCTTGCCTTTCTTTCCTATCAACTCTTTAATCTTCACATGTATCTTCCGTACAAAATCTGTCATCTTGGATGCCTCCATATTGACTCTCTCATGCATGGGTAGAGGCAACAAATCCAGCGGAGTAATGGGTTTAAAACCATACACCACCTCAAAAGGACACAACTCCGTGGTAGAATGTACCGCCCTGTTGTAAGCAAACTCCACATGCGGCAAACACTCTTCTCACTCCTTCAGATTCTTCTTGATCATGGATCTCAACAGTTGTGACAAGGTTCTATTCACCAACTCAGTTTGACCATCAGTTTGGGGATGACAAGTAGTACTGAAAAGTAACTTTGTCGTTTCCAGAAGTAGCTCATGAACTTCACATCACGATCAGAAACAATAGTCTTCGGGACTCCATGTAGACGTACAATCTCCCTGAAAAACAGGTTAGCAATATGCGACGCATCGTCGCTTTTGTGGCAGGCAATAAAGTGTGACATTTTAGAAAATCTGTCCACTACCACAAATATAGAATCATGGCCTCTTTTAGTACGCGGCAAACCCAACACAAAATCCATACTAATATCCTCCCAAGGTGTAGTAGGTGCCGGTAAATGAGTATACAAACCGTGAGACTTCAGCTTGGACTTGGACTTGTTGCAAGTAATGCATCTCTTCACATACCTGTCCACATCCCGCCTCATCTTTGGCCAATAGAAGTGATCAGCGAGCATGAGTAGCGTCTTCTCACGCCCAAAGTGACCCATCAAACCTCCAGCATGTGATTCCTGCAATAAGAGCAAACGCACATATGATTCTGGAACACATAGTTTGTTAGCTCTAACAAAGAACCCATCATGTATGTGATATTTTTCCCACGCTTTACCAATAGCACAGAAGCGATATGGTTCAGCAAAATCATGATCAGTAGCATACAAATCACATAACACTTCTAATCCAGGAATTTTAACATCAAGTTGAGTTAATAGCATATTCTTCCTAGATGAAGCATCAGCAACAATATTATCTTTTCTCTTCTTATGCTTAATAATGTATGGAAAAGACTCAATGAACTCAACCCACTTAGCAAGACGCTTATGCAAAGTAGACTGAGCTTTCAGGTATTTTAAAGGTTCATGATCAGAATGTATGATAAATTCTTTTGGCCACAAGTAATGTTGCCAAACCTCAAGAACTCTAATTAAAGCATACAATTCTTTATCATATATAGGATAGTTTAACTTAGCACCAGAAAGTTTCTCAGAAAAATATGCAATTGGGCGACCCTCTTGCATCAACACACCACCAATTCCAATACCACTAGCATCACATTCAATCTCAAATTGCTTATTGAAATCAGGAAGTGCAAGCAACGGTGCAGAAGTTAACAATCTCTTAAGTTCATCAAAAGCATGATCTTGGGCTGCGCCCCACTCAAATATAACACCCTTTTTAGTCAAATCATTCAAAGGTGCAGCAATAGTACTAAAGTTGGGCACAAATCTTCTATAAAACCCAGCTAGACCATGAAAACTTCTTACTTGACTCACATTCATGGGAGTAGGTCAATTTTGAATAGCTTCAATTTTAGACACATCTACTTCTACTCCATGCTGAGAGACAACATAACCCAGAAATATGACCTTATCTTTGCAAAATGTGCACTTCTCAAGATTACCATAGAGTTTATTATCACGCAACACTTGCAAAACATATCGAATATGTATAGTATGATCAGATTCATTGCGGCTGTAGATTAATATGTCATCAAAATACACAACCACAAACTTGCCAATAAAATCACGCAAAACATGGTTTATCAGTCTCATGAAAGTGCTAGGTGCATTAGTTAACCCAAAAGGTATTACTAACCACTCATATAAACCAAATTTTGTTTTAAAGGCTATTTTCCATTCATCCCCTTCTTTAATCCTAATTTGATGATAACCACTATGCAAATCAATTTTAGAGAAAACAACAGCACCACTCAATTCATCTAGCATATCCTCTAAATGGGGAATAGGATGACGATATCGAATAGTAGTGTTGTTTATCGCTCTACAATATACGCACATACGCCATGTACCATCTTTCTTAGGAACTAGAATAACAGGAACAACACAAGGACTAAGGCTTATGCGGATATAACCTTTGTCGAGTAGCGCTTGTACTTGCTTCATTATCTCCTTTGTTTCTTCGGGATTCGTTCTATATGGTGCCCTATTGGGCAACGAAGCTCCGGGGATCAAGTCGATTTGATGCTCAATACCGCGCAATGGTGGTAGTCCTGCGGGTACCTCCTCCGGAAACACTTCACCGAATTCCTGCAAAACATTAGAAACACCAAGAGGAAGAGGGGTCATGTCGTTAGAAACCAAAACCGTACCCCTGTACAAGAGCACAAGAGGCATGGATGTAGGATCCTCACTAAATTCTCTCATGTCTTCTTTGGTGGCTAATGAGACTAAGGAATTCACTCTCTCACTTTTCGTTATATCACTCACGATATTACAATTCTCTCGCCTATCTAAAGGAGCATCCTCCGAGTTTACTTCAACTTTCTGACGAGATTCATTGACAATTTGCTGTGGTGACATATGCTGTAGATTGATTTTCTTGCCCTTGAACTCCAAGTGATATGTATTGGCACGGCCATTGTGTTGCACAGAACGGTCATAGAGCCAAGGCCGACCCAATAGTAGGTGACACACCATCATAGGAACCACGTCAAAATCAATGAAATCCTTATACGGTACAATCGCAAATTCAACACGCGCCATGTGGTTTACCTTCATCTCACCATTGTCGCTCAACCACTGAATATAGTATGAATGCGGGTGCGGTAGATACTTCAACTTCAGCTTGGTACACAACTCCTTGCTTGCTAAATTACGGCAACTCCCGCCATCAATAATGACCTTGCAAGCCTTGTCAGGACCAACTAAAGCCTTTGTTTGGAACAAATTGCAGCGCTGAGTAGATGCACTAGGCAACACATTAAGAGCACGCTGAGACACAACTATAGTGCGAGCTTCAGACGGATAAGCATCTACACCATCACTGTCATAATCATCATCTTCTGGAGCATTTGGATCAACATCATCTCCAGTCTCGTACTCATGGTCCTCATTAATAATCATGACCTTGCGGTTAGGACAATCCCTCCTAAAGTGACCCTTGCCACCACATGTATGGCAATTCATATCGCGGTTGCGCGCCGTAGACATGCTAGAACCACTCGTACTTGCAGCAGATTTGGACTTTTTTGTGTTGGACACATTGGAGACCGGTTTGCTAGGCGAAGTAGAATAACGTGCGGAGCGCGTAGATGGCGCCGGCACCGTTGATGGGGGCGCCCGAGGCGTGAAGCGCCCAGCTCCCGTAGTACGGCCTTTAACCTTAGCTTCGTCAGCCAACTGTGATTCAGCTTCTCTTGCATGATGTAGCAACTCATTCATAGTGGTGTAACTGTAATGACGAACAATGCCTTTGATATCATACTTCAAACCATTGAGAAAACGAGTCATTGTCATCTCAAGGGACTCACGTACACAGCCACGCTGCATGAGCATCTCCATCTCCATGTAATATTCATCAACAGTCTTAACACCTTGTCTTAATAGGGTCAACTTATCAAATATATTTCGCAAATAATTAGTGGGCACAAAACGATCATTCATTGCCGCCTTCATTGCACGCCATGTGATAATAGGCGGCTCACCATCTTTTTCACGAGCACTAACAAATCTATCCCACCAACGCAAAGCATATCCATCAATTTCGGAAGAAGCAAGCTTGATCTTCCTATCTTCAGTGTAATTATGTAAGCGCCATAACTTCTCAATTTTCAGCTCCCAAGTGAGGTATTCTTCAACATCAGCACCTCCTTCAAACTTGGGTATGGAGAACTTAGGCTTACCCAATCCATCTTCTTCCTCAAACCCACGACCTGGACGTCGGAGTTCAGCAAACCCACGAGGACGATTACCACGTGCTACACCACGATTAGCATTAGGTGCGTCATCTTGAAGCTCATGATCTTCTTCGTCTTCTTGTTGTTGTTGTTGGGTCAAATTCTCAACAGCTAGTCGCAAATCTTGAAGACTACGCTGGATATCCGTCATTTGATCTTTCATTGTAGTGACGGTCTCACTTGTAGTATCCAGCTTCTGGGAGATTCCCTGAACAGTCCCCTAAGCTCATCATCCTGAGTGCGGAATTCACGTCGCATCTCATTACGAAGAGCCTCATACTCCCTCCATGTCATCAAATCCGCAGTTCTTGTTTTTCTGGTTAACAATTTTCTCATCACTAGCAGACATGGTTAGTAGGTTAGTGCACTAAATCAAAAATATATGGTGGTACTCTCACAACTCACTCAAAACTGATAAGAAAAGGAAATCTTACCGCTCCAAAGTGAATTAGTATTGCTTACCACTTGTAGTGACAACTAGTGCACGGATGTAGCGAAGCGAATATCAAGGGTATAAGAACAAATTACATGGCAAAGCAGGATATATGTGGGGCTGTAGGTGGGCTACCTATTTGCACCAATAACAAGCTCTAGCGCTGATCGTAGACAACCAATGATACTCACACAATGCGATAAATGTGGCAATGCATCTATATGTAGGAAAGGTTGCAATGCACTAGAGAGACGCTAACAAAGCTCAACGAGATAGGCACAAGATTGCTCAACTTCGGGTGCAGTTAAAGAAAACTTAGGCCTTCAATTGATTCTACTAGCACTTCACTTTTCTTTTTTGGATTTTCTTTTTATCACACGCAGCTATGTAGCTCTTTTTGCTTCTTTTCAATTTTTTTTTGATTTTATGACTCACCTCCTTGATAACACGGCCAACAGATAATGCAAAGCACCAAAACCCTAATGAGCAGCCTGTCGAGTGGTAAAACTAGTCTCTTCTGGGGAAGTTCCGAGTCACTTATATCGAAAGGTTGTGGCTATGGTTTGGACAAACACACTGTATGCTATGTGGACTCGGAGCAACAAAAACTGACTCTAGATGAAAGCGGAAACACAAACCCTAACAATACTAGATAGAAGAAAAAGATACGCAAAAACAACTACGAAAAGCAACTAAAACTCGAAATTAGTGCAATCTAAGGCTATGGCAAACCCTAACCCTAACTTTTTATGGCTTTTTCTGGATAGGAAACACTCACAACTCAACTATGGGGTGGATTGTGGATGGCTTACCGAGGAAACGCTGAAATCTGATACCAAGATGATAAGGGGTGGCCCGATCTTCTCAGTAAGCAACAATGGTGATGATGATCACGAGATGAACACGGCCGAGAATCATGGATGATGAAGTGGATGATAACTTGTATGACGCAATGAGATCTCTCGATTGGCCTCTGTCGCCAATGCAACAACTCTCAACCCTGCAAGATATTCGCAAATCCACACACTTGCGCACGTAGCCGCCGACCACGAAGCGGTAAGTTGCAACCTTCTAATTCCCAATGGAACAACAGATCACACAAGACTTTCAGATCTACACCAAATCAAGCAATATGGTGTAGGGAATTCAATAGTTTTGCAGATCAAACAACTAAGAACTAGGGTTTATCTTAAACGTGGTCTAAAACAACTTTGGGGCGTCCTGGGCACTTATATAGGGGCGCCTGAGTCGAAAAAAATACGAAAATAACCGACCCGAATAGATGCGGTCGAGGCAGACTCGGACACGGCGGTGAGGGCGTCGACCGGAGCTGGGGCCGGCCTGTCCGGTTCAAATCGGGCCGGACCGGGTGGTGACCGGGGTGGGTGTCGCGCCGAACGCTCCGGTTGGCATCGCGTGACGCCGGTTGGCGCGGGTCGGATCGGCGACCGCCCCGTCGGACAGGCCGAGGGAAGTGCGCCGGTGTCGCGGCTTGTCGGCCACAGTCTTTGGACCGGCCTGGACTTCTGCCTCTCGTGCCGGCCTCCTCGCTCCTCCATCGCGCGTCCATGGGGTATCTTCATGTCGAGCTCCATGTCCAGCTTCACGTCCATCTTCACGTCCAGCTGCTCCTCTCCTCCTCGTGCGATGCTTGTCTCCTCTTCATACCTGATTATACATAAGTAACAGGACTTAGGCAGTATAAAGTTCTCATTAATCAAAGTATCGTTTAGAAACAAATTCACCTGTTGTTTAAGTAGCTTCGCACGAGCCCTTGTCATAGGTCCAATCCGAACTTCATTGGACTTGAGCTTCACAGCAGCTTCATCTTCATTTGGTAATGACGGAGGTAGTAGTGTGGTAGGGATGTCCTCATCAACAAAAATGAGAAAATGAAAATTCCTATATTCCTATGAATAGTACAAATCCAAATATTATGGTGTCATTTGGATATTTTTTCATTTTCGCGTAGGCCACATAAAATCTTATTTTTCCATGAAAACTTACCCGAGTAAGTATTAACATAATATGTACATGCACAATTTTATTTAAATATTTTTTTAAACTTTTAAATAGTACTTTTTTTCTAGTTTGGAAAAACTAGTTGCACAGGTACCCAGGTTTCGAAAGTACCTGTCGGTGCATGTATGGGTGTTGATGTTTAGTAAGGGCATCTCCAGCAGCGTGATACGTCCATTTTGCATCACTATTTTATATCATAATTTACTGTTATTCATTGATATATTTCATATTTAGAGATGATACTTATGTTATTTCATCTATTTTGCATGTTTCATGATTATTGGAGAATCGCGCACCGGAGTCAGGATTCTGCTGGAAAAAGCACCGTCCGAATGCAATATTTCGGAAGATCAACAATTGACGGAAATTACATGGAAAATCTTATTTTTCCAGAAGACGGAGTAGCCAAGGAGGAGCCGGGGAGGGCCGCCATGGCCCCCATGGCCGGCGCGGGCCCAGGGCCAGCCGCGCCGCCTTGTGGGGAGGGGCCCACAGCCCCCCTCCTCTCCTTCGCGTACTTCTTCGTCCCGAAAACCTAAGCTCGAGAGAATAATCGCGAGGAGACACAGCCGCCTCTGCGGGCGGAAAACACCGAGAGAGAAAAGAGCTCTCCGGCGGATGAAATCTGCCGGGAAAATTCCCCCTCCGGAGGGGAAATCGACGCCATCGTCACCGTCACCGAGCTGGACATCATTGGGATCATCATAACCATCATCTCCATAATCATCACCGCCATCTCCACCGCTGCACCTCGTCACCGCTGTAACATCTAGGGTTGAATCTTGATTGTTTGGTAGGGGAAACTCACCCGGTATTGATTACTCCTTGTTATTGATGCTATTGAGTGAAACCATTGAACCAAGGTTTATGTTCAGATTGTTATTCATCATCATATCACCTCTGATCATGTTCCATATGATGTCTCGTGAGTAGTTCGTTTAGTTCTTGAGGACATGGGTGAAGTCTAAATGTTAGTAGTGAATTATGTTGGGTAATATTCAATGTTATGATATTTAAGTTGTGGTGTTATTCTTCTAGTGGTGTCATGTGAACGTCGACTACATGATACTTCACCTTTATGGGCCTAGGGGAATACATCTTGTATTCGTTTGCTAATTGCGGGGTTGCCGGAGTGACAGAAACCTAAACCCCGTTGGTATATCGATGCAGGAGGGATAGCAGGATCTCAGAGTTTAAGGTTGTGGTTAGATTTATCTTAATTACTTTCTTGTATTTGCGGATGCTTGCAAGGGGTATAATCACAAGTATGTATTAGTCCTAGGAAGGGCGGTGCATTAGCATAGGTTCACCCACACAACACTTATCAAAACAATGAAGATTAATCAGCTATATGAAGCGAAAGCACTAGACTAAATTCCCGTGTGTCCTCAAGAACGTTTGGTCATTATAAGTAAACAAACCGGCTTGTCCTTTGTGCTAAAAAGTATTGGGCCACTCGTTGCACTTATTACTCTCGCATTTTACTTACTTGTACTTTATTCTTCTGCTATATCAAAACCCCCTGAATACTTGTCTGTGAGCATTTACAGTGAATCCTTCATCGAAACTGCTTGTCAACACCTTCTGCTCCTCGTTGGGTTCGACACTCTTATTTATCGAAAGTACTACGATACACCCCTATACTTGTGGGTCATCAAGACTATTTTCTGGCGCCATTGCCGGGGAGTGAAGCGCTATTGGTAAGTGGAATTGGTAAGGGAAACCTTTACTGTACGTGCTGATTTTATTTCTGCCTGCTGCTATAATTCATTATGGAGAGGTCTTCTCTTGAATTCCTCTTTGGAAAATCTACTACTACTGCAAAGGTAGTGGATGAGGCGCCATGTGAGAAAGAGGTTCCATACAAAATACCTATGAAAATTATTGAAAGTGTTGTGGATAACCGCTATGAAGGGGATGGAACTATCCATCCTGGAGATCATTTACTGTTTTTACATGAATTATGCGGGTTATTCAAATGTGCAGGTATTGCTATGGATCAAGTTAGGAAGAAACTATTCTCTATATCGTTGTCTGGTAAAGCAGCGCATTGGTATAAATTGATGAAGAATAGGGATTCTCTTGATTGGGAGGACATTGTGCCTTTATTTTATTCTAAATTCTATCCTCCAAGTGAAATTCACAAAGATCGGAACCGCATATATAATTTCTGGCCTCATGATGGAGAGAGTATTGCCCAAGCATGGGGGAGATTGAAGTCTTTAATGCTCAAATGCCCCATTCATGAGCTTCTTGGTAATATTATCATTGATAATTTCTATGCAAGACTTTCTTTTCAAGATAAGACCTTGCTGGATACTTCTTGTTCTGGATCATTTACACGCAACAAAGAAGAGTTTAAAAGGGACCTTCTTGATCGGATCCAGGAGAATACTGAAGGATGGGAGAACGACAAAGATAGAGAGTCGGGTATAAACTATGATTATAAATGCATTGAAGTTTTTATGGATACTGATAAATTTCGTAATATGAGTGCTACTTATGGTCTTGATTCTCAAGTCGTTGCAAATTTTTATAAAGCTTTTGCCTCTCACTTTGAATTGCCTAGGAAGAATTTTGATAAGTATCATGAACCATACAAAGATAAAACTGATCCATCTATAAATAAATGTGCTATAATTGAAACTGTTGATCATATTCTTCCTGAAGCTTATATTGAAAAACTCCTTTCCCTGCTAAAATGAAGGAGTATTCTGTTATAACTAGTGCGGTTAATAAAAGTGCAAAGAAACCTATAGAACCTGAAGAACAAATAAAAGTTGAACCTGCTATTGCAATAGTTAAAGATCTTGTGACTGAAAATGTAGAAGATGGTCATATTATTTTCTGTGAAGATGCTTCTAATATTGTTTCGCATCCTAATAAGTCTAGGAAAGCCGTGTTCCTATGCTCTCTGTTAGAATTGGTGATCATTGTTATTATGGTTTATGCGACATTGGTGCAAGTATTAGCGCCATTCCTTATGAGCTTTATACGGAGATCATGCATGAAATTGGTTCTTGCGAACTTGAAGATATTGATGTGCTTATTCGGCTAGCTAATTGAGAAACTATCTCTCTGTTGCCTGCCAAAACTCACCGGCGAGCAGTGGTTAAGCAACACGAAGAGCCGGGAGGCTCCCAAGGCCGCTTAGTGGACCCTGGCACCTCGCGTCGTCCCGCAAGTTCTTCTGCACACGTCCTGGCGGTTGCAAGGGCGTGCCACCTGACCTAGACCCGATCAGGAAGGTGTTAGATTGCTTCGATTGTTCCTGCATGGTAGACACGTAAACATTAAATATGAGCCCTATCGGCTCTCAGGTTGCCCTGTGGATCGGCTCAAAGAGCCGATCGCCCCATGGTTCATGTTGGATTTGCGATGACATGGGGATCCTGCTTGATCAAAACAAAGCTAAACCAATCTACGACAGTTTAGGGTTTTCACCGCATAACCGGAACGTCCTACGCGTAGTTGGGCCTAGCAGATACGAAAGATGATGCAAACTATCCCTAGAAGAGGCCTAAAAACCAACATTACGTTAATTCCCGGAACATCCCTTATAGGAACGGTAAACAGCACCTAGCGCACTACCGGATCCTCCAACCCCAGCATAAGGCCTAATCATGCGATATTAAACTAATCCTTGTAGAACAAGGAACAACTATAACAGATCGGATCTACTAAGTAAAGAACAAGCAAGATGCTGCCCTTACGCCCAGATAGGCGTAAGGGCAGCTAGTGTCGAGGGACGGCATTGCTAAGCAGATATGCATAAGAAAAGCATAAATGCAAGCCCCAAAACACCTAAGATAAATAGTGCTACTCGCCATCAACAACGCTTCAGCACGAGTAACACAAGGTAGACGAATAACGTGTCTGCCTAGATCGCAAGATGCGATCTAGGCACATGATGCTTACCCGGAAGGAAACCCTCGAAGAAGGGGTGGCGATGCGCCTGGTTTGTGTTTGTTGTGAACGATGATTGTTGTTTATTTCATAAACCCTAGATACATATTTATAGTCCGGGGGACTTTCTAATTCAGGCGTGCACCGAACCGTGCACGGGCCAAACTCTAACTTCTAAACTCAGATGCGATCTAATAAAATACAGATACACGGGCAATTTAGCCCAAACTCTTCGTATAAGGCCACTTCAGAGATCCTTCACGCGTATATCCTTCAAGTCCATCCCTCTTACGGTCTGTCTCCTGATTTGGCCAAAATCTGGTGATAACACATGCCCCCTGGTTTTGGTAATGATAATTTCAAAACCACTCTGTTTTTCCTTCGAAGGGTCATGTCGTGGCAGAGCAGAACCGTCGCAGTATTTTTCATCATGACGACTCGCCTTCCCAACTTCTCTGCACGATTTGACAGTTTTGGCACCACGCCCTCGAGAACTGCTCGATCATTAAACCTTCACTCCATCTCCTTTTATTTAACCGCATCAAACAGTTCTCCTCTTCATCCCCTTCGCATTAGCACTCCAAAAGCCCTCCTCTACCACCATGTCTTCTTCTTCTTCCGCTTCATCGGGTCTTTCTGCGAGTCCTCCTCCTCCCGCGAGCCGACGCCGGAGTGGAACCCGGTGGAGGCCCATGCGGCCAACACCCGCCGCGCCATCGAGGCCGGGACGAGTCGAGCCACGACTTCTCCTGGTCGGAGGACGACAAGTCCTTGACCGACGGGGAGAGTGACCTCCGCTTCCTCGCCAACGGGGAATCGGAGGAGGAGAGCGATGACGATCGCCTCCCCTGGGACGGCCCCACCTCCTCCGAGGAGGAGGAGAAGGAGAAGGAGGAGGAGAGGGCGACAGCTCCTCCGACGAGCCGCCGGCCAAGCGCTTCTGCCCCTGGCCGGGAACCTCAGCGACCGGCGGCGACGACGACGACGCGCGAGGAGGACGAGGACAACGAGGGTCCTGCCGGCGGCCGCTACAGCAGCGACGACGAGCCGGCCGGGAGCAGCGCCGACAGCGGCGACGACGACGACGATGACGAGGGCAGCAACGGCCCCTAGATAGGATCTTTAGCATAGGGCCAGTAGTAAATGGGGCAATGTATCCCCTAGTAATTCCTTTTGAGAGCAACCAGCTCCTTATGTAAGAAATCTCGTTTATCAATGAAGAATTTCCCCAATTTGATTTTGCCGATTTCCTTTTATGCTAATTTAGCCGATTTCCCCTCGTACTGATTTTACCGATTGTCAACTCGGTCAATGTTCAATGAGCCGATGGCATCGGTCCCTCATATCCGCCCTTCATCTTTCGACTAAGGAGTGAGTAAACTTGGTCAATGTCAATAAGCCGATGTTAACGCATCATCCTTCATTTCTTCGACCGATGCCCTTGAGTTCTGGTGGACAATGTGGAAGACCAATGCCTTCAAGAGAGCCCCAGAACCGCTGCTGAAACGACTTGACGCTGAAGCCGATACTTCTGAAAACAGATGTCACCTGGTCTCTCAGTGATATTCTTTAACCCTGCTCTATCCCTTTGAAGAAGATTATGATGGAGGGCCAGCCGATGAAATCTCAATCGGCTTCTTAAGAACAGAATATCTACGCAGTCAGTTGCCCCCCGAGCCTCAATCAAGGAGAGAACAGCAGTGAGCCAGCCAAATGTGCCACCATCGACTTTCAAGTTATAATGCAGAGCCAGCCGATTTCAACAAAATCGGCTCCTCAGAGCAGAGAACCTTCAGGGCGAGCTGCCCCCCTGAACCATCATCTTGGCAGACTGATGCAGACTTCATCTCTTGGCCTGATGCAACTTCCGGTGAGGATGTTTTGATTCCAAAATTCTGGACGTAACAACCTCTGAAAGTGACATCAAACAATCCTAAGATAGGGCTCCCTTTCTTGGACTCACCCTTAATCCTGATCTGCACGCTTATACGGCTGCTGAACTCGAAGGTTTGCAGAAGGAGTTGGAGGCCTTGAGAAGGGATTCATCCAGTAGAGCCTCCCCTTGTAACTCGACAACTGCTCCATTGTGCCTCTGCTTATAACAGCTGTACCTCTTGAGTCGATGGCCATGCATCGGCTTTCTATCCTTAAGTCGATGTCTGCGCATCGGCTATGCTTAAAAAATTTGTATTTTTTACGGCCGATTTATTTATGCATCGGCCCCCATACTTCAATACCCATCATCATCAAAGAATATCTTGGGCTGCTGGGCATTTGAAAGCCACTTCAAACTTCATATCCTCGTGTCTTATCCATGTAAGTGCCCCCCGAGCCGATTCTTTCAAGTAATTGAGGGTATCGGCTCTTCAGGCATTCCTGTTAGATCAATGCTGAACCCAGGCAAAGACATATGTCGAGGATAATTTTGGACGATTGCTAGAAACGGCCTCCTTCTTCATGTGCAATGCTTAGTGAAGCTTTACCATGTCTTGATTTCTTACTGTAGCTACGTGGCATGCTTGAGATGAGATTCCTGCTTTCCATTTTTTGGGGCCGATCGCCGGGATCGGCCTTGCCACGTACGCCCATTGTCTTGGACCTTGCTACTCTGTCAGGCCGGTAGATAAGACCAGCCTCACCCCATTTCTAGAAGCTTCGATGCGCTCACAGCCTTCCAAACTGATTCCAGAGAGCGGCTCTTGGTCATCTGCCTCCCAAATATTCATGGCAGCTAATGATATCTCGATTGAGTCATCTGCCTGAACGACCTCCACTTCATCTCCATCCCACTGTATGATGCATTGGTGCATTGTGGACGGAATGCAACAGTTAGCGTGAATCCAATCCCTTCCTAGCAGGACAGCGTAATTGCTTTTGCTGTCGACGATGAAGAACGCGGTAGGTATGGTTTTCCGGCCTACAGTAAGATCCACATTCAGAACACCTTTTGCTTCTGATGCTTGGCCGTTGAAATCGCTTAATGTGACGTTGGTCTTGATCAGATCATCATTGGAGTGTCCCAAACGTCGTAGCATGGAATACGGCATTATGTTGACTGCCGCTCCGGTGTCAACCAACATCTTGCTGACGGGCTGCCCATTGATATAACCTCTCAGGTATAGGGCCTTCAAATGCATGTAGCTTCTATCCCGTGGCTTCTCAAAGATAATTGGCCGTGGACCGCAGTCGAGTTGAGCCACCGATACTTCCTCGTCGTTTGGAGCACGAAACTCTGACGGGAGTACGAACACCATGTTTGTATCAGCCGATGCCTCTGCATCGGCTTTTGTCTGTTTGGGGCGCCACACTTTCTTCGGTGGGCGCGCCACCGTCTCCAATGTTTGCTGAATTTTCACGGCCAGATCGGGCCGTGCTTTCCTCAACGTGTACAGGTACTGTGCCTCGGCTTCCTCCAGGTTTCGTAGCCGCTGCACCCTACGCTTCTGAGAATGGCTGAGTCCATCAGGGCACCACCTTGGCCGGTGATACCTATCTTCTTCACCATCTGACTCCTCAAAGTCTTCTTCTTGAGATGACTCAGCTCGTTTGTTCTGAGGTGGGAGAGGTCCTAGACGCTCGAACACTGAAACCTTGTTTGTCCTCTTCCTTTGCTGTCTGCATTCTGGGCAGTTCTCGATTGTTGGCAATCGGCTCATTCCTGAGTCCCAGCAATGTTTAAAGAAAGGACAGTCCCAATGCCTGTCCATGTCATCTTGCTCCCTTGACCTCCCTCTAGCGTGAAGCTCGTACCGTTGTTGTTCTTTGTCATGCACGACGATACCTCTTCTCCGCATCGCACCGACGATGTCTCTCATCATCTACGTCGTAGCGCCGACGTCGGTCGTATTGCTGTTCATATTTGTTAAGGAGATGCGCGGTTAGGTACCGTCTATCATCATCATGGGGCCGGTCGCGTGGATCGGCCTCCTCTTTATCCTTGCCACGGGAGTGGCTGCTCTCTGCTTTATCTTCGCCATGGCGGCTCACAAGCCCTGCCATGTTGACACTAAAGGGGAACTCTGGCTCGCACCTTATGGAGTGGCTAAGATCCACCATGTTGATGCCAGAGAATGGTCGCGTGTCTCCTTTGACCCCGATGCCGTGCGGACGGGTCTTCTCAAAGGAGCCGATGAGTTCGGCTTCACAGATGGCCTTCAGCTCATCGTATTTCTTCTTGTGCTCCGCAGGGAGATCCTCGTACTTGATCGGTTCGTCCGCCATCTCGGACGCAGGTGTTGACGTGGATGTTGTCGAAGATGGTCCCACCGGGTGAGAATGTGTTGCCTGCCAAAACTCAACGGCGAGCAGTGGTTAAGCAACACGAAGAGCCGGGAGGCTCCCAAGCCTCTTAGTGGACCCTGGCACCTCGCGTCGTCCCGCAAGTTTCCTGCACACGTCCTGGCGGTTGCAAGGGCGTGCCACCTGACCTAGACCCGATCAGGAAGGTGTTAGATTGCTTCGATTGTTCCTGCATGGTAGACACGTAAACATTAAATACGAGCCCTATCGGCTCTCAGGTTGCCTGTGGATCGGCTCAAAGAGCCGATCGCCCCATGGTTCATGTTGGATTTGCGATGACATGGGGATCCTGCTTGATCAAAACAAAGCTAAACCAATCTACGACAGTTTAGGGTTTTCACCGCATAACCGGAACGTCCTACGCGTAGTTGGGCCTAGCAGATACGAAAGATGATGCAAACTATCCCTAGAAGAGGCCTAAAAACCAACATTACGTTAATTCCCGGAACATCCCTTCTAGGAACGGTAAACAGCACCTAGCGCACTACCGGATCCTCCAACCCCAGCATAAGGCCTAATCATGCAGATATTAAACTAATCCTTGAAGAACAAGGAACAACTATAACAGATCGGATCTACTAAGTAAAGAACAAGCAAGATGCTGCCCTTACGCCCAGATAGGCGTAAGGGCAGCTAGGTGTCAAGGGACGGCATTGCTAAGCAGATATGCATAAGAAAAGCATCAATGCAAGCCCCAAAACACCTAAGATAAATAGTGCTACTCGCCATCAACAACGCTTCAGCACGAGTAACACAAGGTAGACGAATAAACGTGTACTGCCTAGATCGCAAGATGCGATCTAGGCAGCATGATGCTTACCCGGAAGGAAACCCTCGAAGAAGGGGTGGCGATGCGCCTGGTTTGTGTTTGTTGTGAACGATGATTGTTGTTTATTTCATAAACCCTAGATACATATTTATAGTCCGGGGGACTTTCTAATTCAGGCGTGCACCGAACCGTGCACGGGCCAAACTCTAACTTCTAAACTCAGATGCGATCTAATAAAATACAGATACACGGGCAATTTAGCCCAAACTCTTCGTATAAGGCCGCTTCAGAGATCCTTCACGCGTATATCCTTCAAGTCCATCCCTCTTACGGCCTGTCTCCTGATTTGGCCAAAATCTGGTGATAACACTCTCCTATTGGTATTATTCGAGATGTGGAAGTTCTATGTGGTAAGATTAAATATCCTGCTGACTTTTTGGTACTTGGTTCTGCTGCTAGTAAGTCTTGTCCTATTATTTTTGGTAGACCTTGATACGTCTCCAACGTACCTATAATTTCTGATGTTCCATGCTTGTTTTATGACAATACTTACATGTTTTGCTCGCACTTTATAATGTTTTTATGCGTTTTCCGGAACTAACCTATTAACAAGATGCCGAAGCCAGTTCTGTTTTCTGCTGTTTTTGGTTCCAGAAAGGCTGTTCGGGCAATATTCTCGGAATTCGACGAAACAAAGACCCAGAACCTTATTTTTCCCGGAAGACCCCAAAACACCGAACGAGAGTCGGAGGCGGGCCAGGGGCCACCACACCATAAGGCGGCGCGGCCCCAGGCCTGGCCGCGCCAGCCTATGGTGAGGGCCGGGCCCTCCCGCGTCGCCTCTTCGCCTATAAGACCCCTTTGGACCTAAAAACGCACGAATTGTGAAACTCCAGAAAGACTCCGGGCGCCGCCGCCAGCGAAACTCCAATTCGGGGGACATAATCTTTGTTACGGCACGCCGCCGGACGGGGAAGTGCCCCCGGAAGCCATCTCCATCAACGCCACCGCCTCCATCATGCTCCGTGAGTAGTCCCCCCATGGACTACGGGTTCTAGCTATAGCTAGTTGGTACTCTCTCCCCATGTACTTCAATACAATGATCTCATGAGCTGCCTCACATGATTGAGATTCATCTGATGTAATCGGTGTTGTGTTTGTTGGGATCCGATGGATTGTTACATTATGATTAGTCTATATATAAAGTTTGTGAAGTTATTGTTGCTGCAATCTTGTTGTGTTTAATGCTTGTCACTAGGGCCCGAGTGGCATGATCTTAGATTTAAGCTCTATACTTATTGCTTAGATTGTATCTACAAGTTGTTTGCACATGTCTATGTCCGGAACCCGAGGCCCCAGAGTGACAGAACTGGGATAACTGGAGGGGAAGGCTTAGGTATGAGGATCACATGTTTTCACCAAGTGTTAATGCTTTGCTCCGTGCTCTATTAAAAGGAGTACCTTAATTGCCAGTAGATTCCCTTGAGGCCCGGCTGCCACCAGCTGGTTGGACAAAAGATGTTATACAAGTTTCTCATTGCGAGCACGTATGACTATATATGGAAAACATGCCTACATGATTAATAATCTTGATGTTCTGTCTTAATGCTATTTCAATCCTATCAATTTCCCAACTGTAATTTGTTCACCCAACACTTGTTATTGGCGAGTTACCACTAGTGAAGATAGCTGGGAACCCCGGTCCATCTCTCATCATCATATACTCGTTCCTATATGACATTGGAAGTAGTATCAACTATTTTCTGGTGCCATTGCTACGTATTTTTACTGCTGCTGCTGTGTTACTCTTACTACGCTCTCATATTACTGCTACTTTCACATCACCCCTATTACTAGTGCTTTTCCAGGTGCAGCTGAATTGACAACTCAGTTGTTAAGGCTTATAAGTATTCTTTACCTCCCCTTGTGTCGAATCAATAAATTTGGGTTTTACTTCCCTCGAAGACTGTTGCGATCCCCTATACTTGTGGGTTATCAAGACTATTTTCTGGCGCCGTTGCCGGGGAGGCATAGCTCTACTCATAAGTTCACCTGGGAGTACACTCTACCTCTCTCTCTGTTTTATTTTATTTTGTTTTGCTTAGTTTACTTTTGTCTAGTTTATTTTTGTCTTGTTTTATTTTCTCTATATACCCAAAAATCGATAAAAATTTGAAAAACCGAAAAATTAAAAACTGTTGCTATGGGAGAAACAACAACCTATTTGGAGCTTAGAGAATTATATAATAATTATAGAGAATCAAGAACGGGAAAAGTTATGAGTGATGTGATAGAAAATCTGAATACAATTGCTAAAATCTTGCTTAAACGCTGATGACCCACAAGTATAGGGGGTGTATCGTAGTACTTTCGATAAATAAGAGTGTCGAACCCAACGAGGAGCAGAAGGTGTTGACAAGCAGTTTCGATGAAGGATTCACTGTAAATGCTCACAGACAAGTATTCAGGGGGTTTTGATATAGCAGATGAAATAAGTACAAGTAAGTAAAGTGCGAGAGAAATAATTGCAGCGAGTGGCCCAATCCTTTTAGCACAAAGGACAAGCCGGTTTGTTTACTTATAATGACCAAACGTTCTTGAGGACACACGGGAATTTAGTCTAGTGCTTTCGCTTCATATAGCTGATTAATCTTCATTGTTTTGATAAGTGTTGTGTGGGTGAACCTATGCTAATGTACCGCCCTTCCTAGGACTAATACATACTTGTGATTATACCCCTTGCAAGCATCCGCAACTACAAGAAAGTAATTAAGATAAATCTAACCACAAAAAACTCGAGATCCTGCTATCCCTCCTGACCGATATACCAACGGGGGTTTAGGTTTCTGTCACTCCAAACCCCGCAATTGGCAAACGAATACAAGATGCACTCCCCTAGGCCCATAAATGGTGAAGTGTCATGTAGTCGACGTTCACATGACACCACTAGAAGAATAACACCACAACTTAAATATCACAACATTGAATACTAACCAACATAATTCACTACTAACATTTAGACTTCACCCATGTCCTCAAGAACTAAACGAACTACTCACGAGACATCATATGGAACATGATCAGAGGTGATATGATGATGAATAACAATCTAAACATAAACCTTGGTTCAATAGTTTCACTCAATAGCATCAATAACAAGTAGAAATCAACACCGGGAGAGTTTCCCCTATCAAACAATCAAGATCAAACCCAAATTGTTACAGCGGTGACGAGGTGCAGCGGTGGAGATGGCGGTGATGATGATGATGATGATGATGATGATGGAGATGATGTCCAGCTCGATGACGGTGACGATGGTGTCGATTTCCCCCTCCGGGAGGGAATTTCCCCGGCAGATTTCAGCCCGGGAGCTCTTCTCTCTGGTGTTCTCCGCCCCGCGGGGCGGCTCTTCGCGACTATCCTCGGGGCTTAGGTTTTCGGGACGAAGACGTACACGAAGAAAAGGAGGCGAGAGGGGCTGTGGGCCCCCTCCTCACACGACGCGGCAGGCCTTGGGCCGCGCCGGCCTATGAGGTGGGCCCACCTCGGGTCCCCTCGGCTCCCCCCTCCTTCGTCATCTGGAAAAATAGGGATTTTCATATAATTTCCGTCAACTGTTGATCTTCCGAAATATTGCATTCTGACGGTGCTTTTTCCAGCAGAATCCTGGCTCCGGTGCGCGATCCCCAAATAATCATGAAACATGCAAAATAGATGAAATAACATAAGTATCATCTCCAAATATGAAATATATCAATGAATAACAGCAAATTATGATATAAAATAGTGATGCAAAATGGACGTATCAACTCCCCCAAGCTTAGACTTCGCTTGTCCCCAAGCGAAACTGAACTCGGTAAACAAGACCACATGTTTATGGAGTGAAGAGTCGATAAATAAAATACGGACAAGAAGCATCATATTCATTCACACAAGACATTCTAGTAAACAACTTCCTCATATAATTCAACTTGAAACAAGTAGAAGGTAATCACAAATAAAGGTGCATAAGGAATCATAATTGGTGATGGCAAACTTTGTTCTTGGTCAGAGAACAGTTAACAGATTATACTCATCTATTGAGCAGCGCTCTCATATTAAAGCTTATGGTAAACTTGCATACTCAATCATAGTAATCTCCTCATAATCATTGATAACTTTCAAAGCTATATTCATTCAGATAAAACTTGTACTAAACAAGGAAGAGTAAAAGACATGATGAAATAGATCACAATATAAATGGTTTGATCACAACAACTCAAATGCTTGCTTGAGATGGAGGGAAATAGGTTTACTGACTCAACATAAAGTAAAAGACAGGCCCTTCGCAGAGGGAAGCAGGGATTAAATCATGTGCTAGAGCTTTTTAAGTTTTGAAATCATAAAGAGGGCATAAAAGTAAAGTTTTGAGAGGTGCTTGTTGTTGTCAACGAATGGTAGCGGGTACTCTAACCCCTTGCCAAACAGACCTCCAAAGAGCGGCTCCCATGAAGGACGTTATCTCTACCAGCAAGGTAGATCATCCCTCTTCTCTTTTTTTACACATGTACTTTAGTTTATTTAAGGATGACACTCCCCCCAACCTTTGCTTACACAAGCCATGGCTAACCGAATCCTCGGGTGCCTTCCAACAATCTCATACCATGGAGGAGTGTCTATTGCAAAATTAAGTTGCTTACTGATGAATCAGGGCAAAACATGTGAAGAGAGTTATTAATGAAAGTTGATTAATTGGGGATGGGAACCCCGTTGCCAGCTCTTTTTGCAAAATTAAAGGATAAGTGGATGAAGCCACTAGTCCATTAGTGGAAGCTGCCTAATGATGTCTACGGGAGCTTCTATTCTTGTAGACAGTGTTGGGCCTCCAAGAGCAGAGGTTTGTAGAACAGCAGCAAGTTTCCCTTAAGTGGATACCCAAGGTTTATCGAACTCAGGGAGGAAGAGGTCAAAGATATCCCTCTCATGCAACCTGCAACCACAAAGCAAGAAGTCTCTTGTGTCCCCAACACACTAATAGGTGCACTAGTTCGGCGAAGAGATAGTGAAATACAGGTGGTATGAATAAGTAGCAACGGCAACGACACCAGAAAAGTGCTTTGCCCAGGACAGTAAACAAGCGGTAATGTAGCAGTAGTGATAAAACAGTAAACAAGCAGCGATAGCAGTATTTAGGAACAAGGCCTAGGGAATAGACTTTCACTAGTGGACACTCTCAACATTGATCACATAACAGAATAGATAAATGCATACTCTACACTTTTGTTGGATGATGAACACATTGCGTAGGATTACACGAACCCTCAATGCCGGAGTTAACAAGCTCCACAATAATGCTCATGTTTTAGTAACCTTTAGTGTAAGATAGATCAACAGACTAAACCAAGTACTAGCATAGCATGCACACTGTCACCTTCATGCATATGTAGGAGGAATAGATCACATCAATATTATCATAGCAATAGTTAACTTCGCAATCTACAAGAGATCATGATCATAGCATAAACCAAGTACTAACACGGTGCACACACTGTCACCTTTACACACGTGCAGGAGGAATAGAACTACTTTAATAACTTTGCTAGAGTAGCACATAGATAAATTGTGATACAGACTCATATGAATCTCAATCATGTAAAGCAGCTCATGAGATCATTGTATTGAAGTACATAGTAGAGAGATTAACCACATAGCTACCGGCACAGCCCCGAGCCTCGATGGAGAACTACTCCCTCCTCATGGGAGCAGCAGCGGTGATGAAGATGGCGGTGGAGATGGCAGCGGTGTCGATGGAGAAGCCTTCGGGGGCACTTCCCCGCTCGGCAGGGTGCCAACAGAGACTCCTGTCCCCCGGATCTTGGCTTCGCGATGGCGGCGGCTCGGAAGGTTTTCCGTATCGTGGTTCTTCGCCTCGGGTTTCGCGACGGAGGCTTTATATAGGCGAAGAGGCGCGGGGAGGTGACGGGGGGCCACACCATGGGGGCGGCCCCCCCGCGCGCGCCGCCTAGGGTTTGGTGGCCTGTGGCCCCCTCGACCTCTCTGGTGTGTTCGGATGCTTCCGGGGATTCTAAGATCTTTGGCGTTGATTTCGTCCGATTCAGAGAATATTTCGTTACTAGGATTTATGAAACCAAAAACAGCAGAAAACAGGAACTGGCACTTCGGCATCTTGTTAATAGGTTAGTTCCAGAAAATGCACGAATATGACATAAAGTGTGCATAAAACATGTAGATAACATCAATAATGTGGCATGGAACACAAGAAATTATCGATACGTCGGAGACGTATCAGCATCCCCAAGCTTAGTTCTGCTCGTCCCGAGCAGGTAAAACGATAACACAGATAATTTCTGGAGTGACATGCCATCATAATCTTGATCATACTATTTGTAAAGCATATGTAGTGAATGCAGCGATCAAAACAATGTGTATGACATGAGTAAACAAGTGAATCATAAAGCAAAGACTTTTCATGAATAGCACTTCAAGACAAGCATCAATAAGTCTTGCATAAGAGTTAACTCATAAAGCAATAATTCAAAGTAAAGGTATTGAAGCAACACAAAAGAAGATTAAGTTTCAGCGGTTGCTTTCAACTTGTAACATGTATATCTCATGGATATTGTCAACATAGAGTAATATAATAAGTGCAATAAGCAAGTATGTAGGAATCAATGCACAGTTCACACAAGTGTTTGCTTCTTGAGGTGGAGAGAAATAGGTGAACTGACTCAACATTGAAAGTAAAAGAATGGTCCTTCAAAGAGGAAAGCATCGATTGCTATATTTGTGCTAGAGCTTTTATTTTGAAAACATGAAACAATTTTGTCAACGGTAGTAATAAAGCATATGCATCATGTAAATTATATCTTATAAGTTGCAAGCCTCATGCATAGTGTACTAATAGTGCCCGCACCTTGTCCTAATTAGCTTGGACTACCTGGATTATCACCGCAATACATATGCTTTAACCAAGTTTCACAAAGGGGTACCTCTATGCCGCCTGTACAAAGGTCTAAGGAGAAAGCTCGCATTTGGATTTCTCGCTTTTGATTATTCTCAACTTAGACATCCATACCGGGACAACATAGACAACAGATAATGGACTCCTCTTTTAATGCTTTAAGCATTTGACAACAATTAATTCTTTTCTCATTAGAGATTTGAGGATGTTTGTCCAAAACTGAAACTTCCACCATGGATCATGGCTTTAGTTAGCGGCCCAATGTTCTTCTCTCACAATATGCATGCTCAAACCATTCAACTCAGTGTAGATCGCCCTTACTTCAGACAAGACGAACATGCATAGCAACTCACATGAAATTCAACAATGAGTTGATGGCGTTCCCCAGTAAACATGGTTATCGCACAACAAGCAACTTAATAAGAGATAAAGTGCATAATTACATATTCAATACCACAATAGTTTTTAAGCTATTTGTCCCATGAGCTATATATTGCAAAGGTGAATGATGGAATTTTAAAGGTAGCACTCAAGCAATTTACTTTGGAATGGCGGGAAAATACCATGTAGTAGGTAGGTATGGTGGACACAAATGGCATAGTGGTTGGCTCAAGTATTTTGGATGCATGAGAAGTATTCCCTCTCGATACAAGGTTTAGGCTAGCAAGGTTATTTGAAACAAACACAAGTATGAACTAGTACAGCAAAACTCACATAAAAGACATATTACAAGGATTATAAGACTATACATCGTCTTCCTTGTTGTTCAAACACCTTACTAGAAATTATCTAGACCTTAGAGAGACCAATTATGCAAACCAAATTTTAGCATGCTCTATGTATTTCTTCATTAATGGGTGCAAAGTATATGATGCAAGAGCTTAAACATGAGCACAACAATTGCCAAGTATCACATTACCCAAGACATTATAGCAAATTACTACATGTATCATTTTCCAATTCCAACCATATAACAATTTAACGAAGAGGAAACTTCGCCATGAATACTAAAAGCTAAGAACACATGTGTTCATACGAACCAGCGGAGCGTGTCTCTCTCCCACACAAGCATGATGTAATCCAATTTATTCAAACACAAACAAAAATAGAAACAAACAAACAGACGCTCCAAGTAAAGTACATAAGATGTGACCGAATAAAAATATAGTTTCAAGAGAAGGAACCTGATAATTTATCGATGAAGAAGGGGATGCCTTGGGCATCCCCAAGCTTAGACGCTTGAGTCTTCTTGATATATGCAGGGATGAACCACCGGGGCATCCCCAAGCTTAGACTTTTCACTCTTCTTGATCGTAGTATATCATCCTCCTCTCTTGACCCTTGAAAACTTCCTCCACACCAAACTCGAAACAACTCATTAGAGGGTTAGTGGACAATAAAAATTAACATGTTCAGAGGTGACACAATCATTCTTAACACTTCTGGACATTGCATAAAGCTACTGGACATTAATGGATCAAAGAAATTCATCCAACATAGCAAAAGAGGCAATGCGAAATAAAAGGCAGAATCTGTCAAAACAGAACAGTCCGTAAAGATGGATTTTATTAGGCCACCACACTTGCTCAAATGAAAATGCTCAAATTGAATGAAAGTTGCGTACATATCTGAGGATCACTCACGTAAATTGGCATAATTTTCTGAGTTACCTACAGAGAATTAGACCCAGATTCGTGACAGCAAAGAAATCTGTTTCTGCGCAGTAATCCAAATCTAGTACTTACTTTGCTATCAAAGACTTTACTTGGCACAACAAAACACAAAACTAAGATAAGGAGAGGTTGCTACAGTAGTAAACAACTTCCAAGACACAAATATAAAACAAAGTACTGTAGCAAAATAAACACATGGGTTATCTCCCAAGAAGTTCTTTCTTTATAGCCATTAAGATGGGCTCAGCAGTTTTAATGATGCACTCGCAAGAAATAGTAGTTGAAGCAAAAGAGAGCATCAAGAGGCAAATTCAAAACACATTTAAGTCTAACATGCTTCCTATGCATAGGAATCTTGTAAATAAACAAGTTCATGAAGAGCAAAGTAACAAGCATAGGAAGATAAAACAAGTGTAGCTTCAAAAATTTCAGCACATAGAGAGGTGTTTTAGTAACATGAAAATTTCTACAACCATATTTTCCTCTCTCATAATAACTTTCAGTAGCATCATGAGCAAACTCAACAATATAACTATCACATAAAGCATTCTTATCATGAGTCTCATGCATAAAATTATTACTCTCCACATAAGCATAATCAATTTTATTAGTAATAGTGGGAGCAAATTCAACAAAGTAGCTATCATTATTATTCTCATCAAGTGTAGGAGGCATAGTATAATCACAATAAAATTTACTCTCCATAGTAGGTTGTACCAAAAGACCACTATTATAATCATCATAAATAGGAGGCAAAGTATCATCAAAGAAAATTTTCTCCTCAATGCTTGGGGGACTAAAAATATCATGAAAACCAGCTTCCCCAAGCTTAGAACTTTCTATATCATTGTCAACAATGGTGTTCAAAGCGTTCATACTAATATTACTACCAGCATGCAAATAAGATTTCATAGGTTTTTTAATTTTCGCATCAAACAATCCATGTTTTAAATCAGGAAATAGAATAAGAAGCTCACTCTTGTACATTATGCCAAACTAGTGTAAACAAGAAACAACAAGATGCAATTGCAGGATCTAAAGGAAATAGCTTTGAGCACACACACAACGGCGCCAGAAAAATACTTTACCTGAGACCGTAGTATGAGTGCCTTTTACCTTTCCTCCCGGCAACTGCGCCAGAAAAGTGCTTGATGTCTACGGGAGCTTCTATTCTTGTAGACAGTGTTGGGCCTCCAAGAGCAGAGGTTTGTAGAACAGCAGCAAGTTTCCCTTAAGTGGATACCCAAGGTTTATCGAACTCGGGGAGGAAGAGGTCAAAGATATCCCTCTCATGCAACCCTGCAACCACAAAGCAAGAAGTCTCTTGTGTCCCCAACACACCTAATAGGTGCACTAGTTCGGCGAAGAGATAGTGAAATACGGGTGGTATGAATAAGCGGTAGCAACGGCAACGACACCAGAAAAGTGCTTTGCCCAGACAGTAAACAAGCGTAGTAATGTAGCAGAGTAACGCAGTAAAAATAAACAAGCAGCGATAGCGATATTTAGGAACAAGGCCTAGGGAATAGACTTTCACTAGTGGACACTCTCAACATTGATCACATAACGAGAATAGATAAATGCATACTCTACACTTTTGTTGGATGATGAACACATTGCGTAGGATTACACGAACCCTCAATGCCGGAGTTAACAAGCTCCACAATAATGCTCATGTTTTAGTAACCTTTAGTGTAAGATAGATCAACAGACTAAACCAAGTACTAGCATAGCATGCACACTGTCACCTTCATGCATATGTAGGAGGAATAGATCACATCAATATTATCATAGCAATAGTTAACTTCGCAATCTACAAGAGATCATGATCATAGCATAAACCAAGTACTAACACGGTGCACACACTGTCACCTTTACACACGTGCAGGAGGAATAGAACTACTTTAATAACTTTGCTAGAGTAGCACATAGATAAATTGTGATACAAACTCATATGAATCTCAATCATGTAAAGCAGCTCATGAGATCATTGTATTGAAGTACATAGTAGAGAGATTAACCACATAGCTACCGGCACAGCCCCGAGCCTCGATGGAGAACTACTCCCTCCTCATGGGAGCAGCAGCGGTGATGAAGATGGCGGTGGAGATGGCAGCGGTGTCGATGGAGAAGCCTTCCGGGGCACTTCCCCGCTCCGGCAGGGTGCCGGAACAGAGACTCCTGTCCCCCAGATCTTGGCTTCACGATGGCGGCGGCTCTGGAAGGTTTTCCGTATCGTGGTTCTTCGCCTCGGGGTTTTCGCGACGGAGGCTTTATATAGGCGAAGAGGCGGCGCAGGAGGGCTGACAGGGGGGCCACACCATAGGGCGGCGCGGCCCCCCCCTCTGGCCGCGCCAGCCTAGGGTTTGGTGGCCCTGTGGCCCCCTCGACCTCTCGGTGTGTTGGATGCTTCCGGGGATTCTAAGATCTTTGGCGTTGATTTCGTCCGATTCCGAGAATATTTCGTTACTAGGATTTCTGAAACCAAAAACAGCAGAAAACAGGAACTGGCACTTCGGCATCTTGTTAATAGGTTAGTTCCAGAAAATGCACGAATATGACATAAAGTGTGCATAAAACATGTAGATAACATCAATAATGTGGCATGGAACACAAGAAATTATCGATACGTCGGAGACGTATCACACAAGACTGAAAGATAAAACACCACATACTTCCTCATGAGCTATAAAATATTGACACAAATAAGAAGTAATAGCTTTTGAATTATTTAAAGGTAGGACATGAAGTATTTACTTGGAATGGCAGGGAAATACCACATAGTAGGTAGTTATGGTGGACACTGATGGCATAGGTTTGGTTTAAGGGTTTGGATGCACGAGAAGCATTCCCTCTCAGTACAGGTCTTTGGCTAGCAAGGTTAATTAGCAAGCATAAGAGTTGAGGGAAACAAACAAATATACATGTGATAGAAACAATCATGCATCTTACTTGTAAGCACAAACAATTTTAACTTCAGAATACTAAGCTAGGAACTAACAAGAAAGATAATAACATATCTACATGTATTTCCTCTTCTCTACTTAAAACTCAAAGTGTTGTTGCTATTGACCAATGCTAAGTTTGCCAAAACCAAATAGATTTACTCAATGCTCCCAAAGTGATACCAATACTAACAACAAGATCAATCATATAATAGAGATTGCAAACTAAAATAAGATGTGCAATATGTAAATGATAAGACTTCTCATTAATATTCCATAACGATAACTCACCCCAAGGGATACATAGATAACCAACTAAAGAGAGATACTTCCATACCGCAACACATCTTATATGATAACTTCCCTACTCATGATATGACACTACTTGATAGTAAAAAGGTAAAAGATAGTGATGATGTGATACCACGGCACTCCCCCAAGCTTGGAACAAACCAAGGGGATGCCAATACCGATGATGAATTACTCCTTCGGCGGTGATGGTGGCTTCCGTCATCAGACTTCCAAGGAAGAGGCTCTCCATCAACAAACGACATCTTGGTCTCGGGATCCTGAAACTAGCAGCATAGCTTATGTGTTTAAACCTGTTTTCATACTCACAGTTTTGATTCTGAACATCATAGAGTTGAGCTTGGAGTTTGTTGGTGGTGTCGTGAAGTGAGAGGATGTCGCTCCACAGCTTTGCAGTCTCCTTCTCGTGTTCATCAATGAGTTCAGACACGATCTTGTGGAAGATGTCCACTTCACGCTCAGCCATCTTCTTGTAGTTAAAGACCTCTTGTTCTAGCTTCTCCATCCTGTCTTCCAAGCTTCCTTCTCCCTTAGGACCCCGGACATCTTCAATCTGCAACTCTCCATTGACGAGCAACAATTCCTTGGGGTGCATCTTCAACTCACTCATGTACGGGTTGACGACGTCTTCAAGGAAGCTGTCCTTCGGAGTTCCCGACGAAGACATGGTGGCTCTAGATCCAAAAACAGATCCTGGCAGAAACAGCTCGAAACAAAACACGTCGAGAAAACGATATACGGACCTCCAGGGGTCTGGGGGATTATATAGCAAAAAATTTCGCGACGAAAGGAAAGTACCAGGTCGAACCAGAGTCGGAGAGGAGCGACGAGGGGCCCTCCTCACAGGGCGGCGCGGCCAGGCTGGGCCCCGCGCCGGCTGTGGGGCACGCCCTCGTGCGTCTCCTCCACTCCGTTTCGATCTCGTAATTTTTCATATTTTCCAAAAGTTGCAAAAACATTGTTCGGAAAGTTAAACGCGGACTTTTTCTTACCAGAACTGTTACCTATTCAAAGTCGGACTCTGCAGGACTGTCAACTTGGCCTTTGATGAAAGCTTCCGGAGTTACCACTTGAATAACATCAACATCTTCATTATAAGAATCACCCGAGATATAATGCTTGAGTCTTTGTCCATTCACCACTTGTGTGGCATTACCTTGCAGAGAGCTAATTTTAATTGCTCCTGATCGATACACCTCATCAATGACATATGGTCCTTCCCATTTTGAGAGTAATTTTCCTGCAAAAAATCTGAGACGAGACCGATACAATAGGACTTTATCTCCAACATTAAATTCTCTTTTGATAATTCTTCTATCATGCCATTTCTTAACTTTCTCTTTAAATAGTTTAGCATTTTCATATGCTTCACTTCTCCATTCATCTAGAGAACTCAATTGTAGCAATCTTTTCTTACCGGCAAGTTTAGGATCTTTATTTAGTTCTCTTACAGCCCAGTAAGCTTTGTGCTCTAGTTCTAAAGGTAAATGGCAAGCCTTCCCATAAACCATTTTATACGGTGACATTCCCATGGGATTTTTATAAGTAGTTCTATAAGCCCATAGTGCTTCTTTCAATTTAATAGCCCAGTTCTTTCTAGATTTATTAACAGTCTTTTGCAAGATAGATTTAATCTCTCTATTTGATAATTCTACTTGCCCACTAGTTTGAGGATGATAAGCGGAAGCAATTCTATGATTAATACCATATTTAGCAAGAGTTTTTCTAAAACCACCATGAATAAAATGAGAACCTCCATCAGTCATAATATATCTAGGAACTCCAAATCTAGGAAAAATAATATCTAAAAGCATTCTTAAAGAGGTCTCACCATCAGCACTTTTTGTAGGTATGGCTTCCACCCATTTAGTAACATAATCAACAGCGACAAGTATATGAGTGTTACCTTCTGAAGAAGGGAAAGGACCCATGAAGTCAAATCCCCAACAATCGAATGGTTCAATAACAAGAGTATAATTCATAGGCATTTCATTGTGTCTGGAGATATTACCAACCCTTTGACATTCATCACAAGATAAAATAAACTTCCTTGCATCTTTGAAGAGAGTTGGCCAATAAAAACCTGATTGTAGAACCTTTTGCGCGGTCCTATCTCCGGCGTGATGTCCTCCATAAACACTACCATGACATTTACTCAATATCTCCTGTTGTTCATATTCAGGAACACATCTTCGCAGAATACCATCCACTCCTTCTTTATATAAATGTGGGTCATCCCAAAAATAATGCCTCAAGTCATAAAAGAATTTCCTCCTTTGCTGAGCTGAAAAGGTTGGAGGCAAGTACTTGGATACAATAAAGTTAGCATAATCAGCATACCAAGGACTATCTCGCGAGCTCACCTTTATTACAGCCAATTGTTCATTTGGAAAACTATCATTAACAGGAACAGGATCATAAGCAATATTTTCCAATCTAGACAAATTATCAGCAACAAGATTATCAGCACCTTTCCTATCTATAATATGCAAATCAAATTCTTGCAAAAGAAGTACCCATCTAATAAGCCTTGGCTTAGCATCTTTCTTTGTCATAAGGTATCTAATTGCAGCATGATCAGTATGAATTGTAACTTTTGAATCAACAATATAGGATCTAAACTTATCACAAGCAAAGACTACAACTAATAATTCTTTTTCAGTTGTAGCATAATTTCTTTGAGCAGCATCAAGAGTTTTGCTAGCATAATGAATAACATTCAATTTCTTATCTACTCGCTGTCCAAGAACAGCGCCTACAGCAAAATCACTAGCATCACACATAATTTCAAAAGGCAAATTCCAATCAGGAGGTTCAACTACAGGAGCAGTTGTTAAGGCTTTCTTTAGAGTTTCAAAAGCTTCCTTACAATCATCATCAAAAACAAAAGGTACATCTTTTTGAAGAAGATTAGTAAGAGGCTTTGAAATTTTAGAAAAATCTTTAATAAATCTCCTATAAAACCCAGCATGACCAAGAACACTACGAATACCTTTAACATCCCTAGGATAGGGCATCTTCTCAATTGCTTCAACTTTAGCTCTATCAACTTCAATACCCCTCTCGGAAATTTTATGTCCCAATACAATTCCTTCATTAACCATAAAGTGGCATTTCTCCCAATTAAGAACAAGGTTAGTTTCTTCACATCTCTGCAATACTTTATCAAGGTTTCGCAAGCAATTATCAAAAGAATTCCCATAGACAGAAAAATCATCCATGAATACCTCTACAATACTCTCACAAAAGCCATGAAAAATAGCAGACATACATCTTTGAAAAGTAGCAGGAGCGTTACATAAACCAAAAGGCATACACCTATAAGCATAAGTTCCATAGGGACAAGTGAAAGTGGTTTTCTCTTGATCTTTAGTTTTAACAGCAATTTGTGAAAACCCAGAATAACCATCAAGAAAGCAAAAATGAGTATTTTTAGACAACCTTTCTAACATTTGATCAATAAAGGGTAAAGGGTAATGATCTTTCTTAGTAACCTTATTAACTTTTCGATAATCAATGCACATTCTATACCCTACAACTACTCTTTGAGGGATGAGCTCATCATTATCATTAGGCACAACAGTCATTCCTCCTTTCTTAGGAACACAATGCACAGGACTAACCCATCTACTATCAGCAATAGGATATATAATACCAGCTTCAAGAAGTTTTAATACCTCATTCCTTACCACATCCTTCATCTTCGGAATTAGACGACGTTGATGTTCAACAACAGGCTTTGCATCATCTTCCATATTGATAGCATGTTGGCAAATAGAGGGAGAAATCCCCTTCAAGTCATCAAGAGTATAGCCAATAGCTCCTCGGTGTTTCTTCAATATTTCCAATAACCTTTCTTCCTCAATATCTGAAAGCTTAGAACTAATAATAACAGGATATATTTTCTTATCATCAATATGAGCATACTTAAGATTATCAGGCAATGGTTTTAAATCAAAAACAAGATCTTCCTTTGGTGGTGGTGTTGTACCTAGATCTTCAACTGGCAAGTCATGTTTAAGAATAGGTTGACGAAGGAAAATTTCATCAAGCTCATTTCTTTCTTCCCTAAAAACTTCACTCTCACTATTCTCCAAATGTTGCTGCAAAGGATTATTAGGAGCAAGAGCAATAGATGCACACTGTTCAACTCTAAAATCATTATTAGGCAAATCAGCTTTATAAGGAGTTTTGGCAAATTTAGAGAAATTAAACTCATAAGATTCACCAGCAAATTTAGTCATAATCTTTTCCTTCTTGCAATCTATAACAGCTCCACAAGTATTTAGGAAAGGTCTACCAAAAATAATAGGACAATACTTACTAGCAGCAGAACCAAGTACCAAAAAGTCAGCAGGATATTTAATCTTACCACATAGAACTTCCACATCTCGAATAATACCAATCGGAGAGATAGTTTATCTATTAGCTAGCCGAATAACCACATCAATATCTTCAAGTTCACAAGAACCAATTTCATGCATGATCTCCGTATAAAGCTCATAAGGAATGGCGCTAATACTTGCACCAATGTCACATAAACCATAATAACAATGATCACCAATTCTAACAGAGAGCATAGGAACACTAGCTTTCCTAGACTTATTAGGATGCGAAACAATATTAGAAGCATCTTCACAGAAAATAATATGACCATCTTCTACATTTTCAGTCACAAGATCTTTAACTATTGCAACAGCAGGTTCAACCTTAATTTGTTCTTCAGGTTCTATAGGTTTCTTTGCACTTTTATTAACCGCACTAGATATAACAGAGTACTCCTTCATTTTAGCAGGGAAAGGAGTTTTTTCAATATAAGCTTCAGGAAGAATATGATCAACAGTTTCAATTATAGCACATTTATTTATAGATGGATCAATTTTATCTTTATATGGTTCATGATACTTATCAAAATTCTTCCTAGGAAATTCAAAATGAGAGGCAAAAGCTTTATAAAGATTTACAACGACTTGAGAATCAAGACCATAAGTAGCACTAATATTACGAAATTTATCAGTATCCATAAAAACTTCAATGCATTTATAATCAAAGTTTATACCTGACTCTCTATCTTTGTCGTTCTCCCATCCTTCAGTATTCTCCTGGATCCGATCAAGAAGGTCCCTTTTAAACTCTTCTTTGTTGCGTGTAAATGATCCAGAACAAGAAGTATCCAGCAAAGTCTTATCTTGAAAAGACAATCTTGCATAGAAATTATCAATAATAATATTACCAGGAAGCTCATGAATGGGGCATTTGAGCATTAAAGACTTCAATCTCCCCCAAGCTTGGGCAATACTTTCTCCATCATGAGGCTAGAAATTATATATGCGGTTCCGATCTTTGTGAATTTCACTTGGAGGATAGAATTTGGAATAAAATAAAGGCACAATGTCCTCCCAATCAAGAGAATCCCTATTCTTCAGCAATTTATACCAATGCGCTGCTTTACCAGACAGCGATATAGAGAATAGTTTCTTCCTAACTTCATCCATAGAAATACCTGCACATTTGAATAACCCGCATAATTCATGTAAAAACAGTAAATGATCACCAAGATGGACAATTCCATCCCCTTCATAGCGGTTATCCACAACACGTTCAATAATTTTCATAGGTATTTTGTATGGAACCTCGCTCTCACCTGGCGCCTCATCCACTACCCTTGCAGTAGTAGTAGATTTCCCAAAGAGGAATTCAAGAGAAGACCTCTCCATAATGATTTATAGCAGCAGGCAGAAATAAAAAGCACGTACAGTAAAAGTTTCCCTTACCAATTCCACTTACCAATAGCGCTTCACTCCCCGGCAACGGCGCCAGAAAATAGTCTTGATGACCCACAAGTTGTTGACGTCAGAAACCCCCTGGCGGGCAGAGATGGTCAACACGGTAGAGCCGGGAACAACTAGGGCTGCGGCTGGCCCCAGTCCCTCGGAGCGACGGCCCGCAAAGCCTCTGGTCGCACGTCCGATGTTTATCACAGGGCGTGCCACCTGACCTATACCTGGTCAGGAAGGTGTGGATGATGCCTCGCTTAGTTTCTGCAGGGCACACACGTAAACGTTAAATACGAGCCTCGATCGGCTCTCAGGTTATCCTGTGAATCGGCTCAAAGAGCCGATCCACCCATGATTCAGACAAGGTGTCCGAATATGGTGGTCCTGCTTGATCGAATAAAGCTAATGGATCTACAACGATTTAGGGTTTTCACCGCATAATCGGATCATCCTACTCACGATTGGGCCTCGCGCTCGCGCACGGTGATCGTAAGCCATCCTAGACAGGGCCTAAAAACCAACACGAGGTTGATCCCGGAACATCCTTTCTAGGGCTAGCAAACGCCACCCTACACGCCGCTGGATCCTCCAACCCTTTGTAAGGCCTAACTATTGCGGATATTAAACTAATTCTTGATGAACAAGGAGCAACGTAACGGATCAGATCTACTAAACTATGATCAAGCGGGGTGCCGCCCCTACACCTAAGATAGGTGTAAGGGCGGCTAGACATGCAAGGGTTGCACTACGAAAGCATGTAATTCGAAGAACAATGCTAACCCTAACATGTCTAAGATAACTACGTTGCTCGCCATCAAAAAGGCTTCGTACGAGCAACGCATGAACAACGTGGGCGCTTGTGCTGCCTAGATCGCAAGATGCGATCTAGGCAGCATGGTGCTTACCGGAGAAACCCTCGAGACGAAGGAGTTGGCGATGCGCCGAGATTTGTTTGTGGTTGAACGTTGGTTGTTGTTTATTCCATAAACCCTAGATACATATTTATAGTCCAGCGGACTTTCTAATGTGGGCGTGCACCAAACCGTGCACGAGTAAGATTCTAACTTCTAAACTAAGATGCGATCTAATATGTTACAGATACATGGGCAAACAAGCCCAACTTGGTATAAAAGGCCGATCCACGTATTTCTTCTATATATATTCTTCACGTCCATCTTGATCACGGCCCACCTCTGACTCGGTCAAATTCTGGTGATAACACATGCCCCCTGGTTTTGGTAATGATAATTTCAAAACCACTCTGTTTTTCCTTCGAGGGGTCATGTCGTGGCAGAGCAGAACCGTCGCAGTATGCTTCATCATGACGACTTGCCTTCCCAACTTCTCTGCACGATTTGACAGTTTTGGCACAATGTCCTCGAAAACTGCTCGAAAATTAAATCCCCATCTCCTTTTATTAACCGCATCGAACAGTTCTCCTCTTCATCCTCTTCGCATTAGCACTTCCAAAAAACCCTCCTCTGCCACAATGTCTTCTTCCTCCTCCGCCTCGTCGGATCTTTCCACCCAGTCCTCTTCGTCTCGCGAGCCGACGCCGGAGCCGAACCCGGCGGAGGTCCACGCGGCCAACATCCGCCGCGCCATTGAGGCCGGGGAGGAGTCGAGCCATGACTTCTCCCTCTGGTCGGAGGATGACAAATCCTCGACGGATGGGGAGAGTGACCTCCGCTTCCTCGCCGACGGGGAATCGGAGGAGGAGAGCGATGACGATCGCTTCTCCTGGGACGACTTCACCACCTCAGGAGGTGAAGGAGGAGGAGGGCAGCGACGGCAGCTTCCCCGACGAGCCGCCGGCCAGCGCCATTGCCCCTGGCCGGGAAATCGAGTGACTTCGACAGCGGCAGCGGCGACGACGACGAGGAAGATGAGGACAATGAAGGTCCTGCCGGCGGCCGCTGGAGCAGCGACGGCGAGCCGGCAGCAAACAGCCAGCGATAGCCGGCGGCAGCGAGGGCAGCAACGGCCCGTAGATAGGGCCCTTAGCATAGGATCAGTAGCAGTAGACGGGGCAATGTATCCCCTTAGTACTCCCTTTTGAGAGCAATCAGCTCTTCTGTGTAAGAAATCTGGTTTATCAATGAAGAAATTCCCCCATTTGATTTTGCCGATTTCCCTTAGGATAATTTAGCCGATTGTCCCTCGTGCTGATTCTGTCGATTGTCAACTTAGTCAAAGCCCAGTGAGCCGACGGCAGCGCATCGGTCCCTCACGATAAATTTCGAGATAGATCCATCCGGACCCAAACTCCCGGTCAAGCAAGGCCAAGCCATAATCGCGAAAATCCTAGGACTTGTAAATGCAGATCTCACAGGATGGCCGGTTAAACTTGGCGGCAAAACCCCTGAAAAAATGTCCAGTCTCCTTATTAACTTTAAATTTCAGACATTCTTCTGCCGCATTATCCTCTCCAAATTCCACTCACTCAGCTCCGGCAGTTTCCTTCTGCAATAATTCACCATTTTTCAAATGAGCCGTGATGAAGAGTGAGCCGATTTCGACAAAATCAGCTAAACCTTGAGGGCGAGCTGCCCCAGGCCTCAGCCAAGGCGAGGATAAAAAATGGACCGGCTTAACCATCACCGGCTTCCCAACTGTGTGCCGCATCAGCCGATTCCAACAAATCGGTTTCCCAGGATCATCGACATTTCAGGCGGGCTCGATTACGTCCAAGAGAGCTATCTGCGGGGCCAACCAGCCGGTCACCTTTCTTCCGTTGGCGGTCGATCTGTGGATGATTACCCACAGCTCCATGATCAAGGCTGACTTACATGCCAACATTCCTCCGATAGTCTTCTTGAACTAGCAACCTGGCAACCGCGCACTTGTACTAAGGTCGATGACCGTGCATCGGCTCTGCATCACAAAACACCTCAAAAGGGATCATTAAACCTGATTATGAGTCTAACTCAGCCCATCTACCAGGCTGGCAATCCGGCTTCAGCGAGGTGTGTACAACGGAGCCCTGGGCTTGTCGCTGAATCGGCGGCATGCTGGCGATAATTTTGCCATATCGGTACCATCCTTCGGACAAGTTGCGATGCGAGTTAGCGATTCCAACACAATCAGCTCTGAGACGAGCCTTCGGTGTGAAGCCTTGAGCTTCTCTAGACCGGATCGGCTCATCATCCTTGGCAGGCTGAGACAACTCCCGTTGGGGATGTCTTTGAATCTCCGATGCCCTCCAAAACTCTGGACGTACCACCCCACGGAAGTGACAGCTACCAAGTCACCACCTTGGTCAAAACGTTACAGCCGATTGCTTCGTCATCGGCTGTTCTCCTGGTCTTAGGAGAGATATGCTCCCTTCGTTAGGCTCATCCCTACCGACTTGTGCGTTAGTCGGCTTACGAGCAATCTGCAGCCCTGGTTCTAGAAGATGTCACGTTCCTGCTAACACCGCTGAACTTGAAGACTTGCCAATGGGAATTAGGGGTCCTTGAAGGGAAGACCCACTCCTGCTCCATTGATCCTTAAGTCGATGTCTGCACATCGGCTATGCTTGAAATTTTTGAATTTTCGGCCGATTTGTGTATCAGCCCCCATACTCCAATACCCATCATCAAAAGGATGAGACGCACTGCATATCCTCGTGTTTTATCCACCTGTGCCCCCCGAGCCGATTCTGTCAAGAGAATTGATGGTATCGGCTCTGGATAACATGTTGAACCCAGGCAGAATGGATGGTGAGGATAATTTTGGTCGATTGCTGGAATCGGCCTCCACATTGCTTGCTCGGTGAAGGTTTTGTAATGTCCCTTCATAAATTTTTGGGGCCGATCACAAGTATCGGCCTCACCACGTTTGTTCATCGACGTTTGCTTTGTTACACAGTCAGGCCTGTGGATAAAACCAGCCTAACCCCGTTCTTTGTCACGTCGATGCGCTCACAGTCGTCAAATTGATGCCTGAGAGTGGCTCTTGGCCTGATGTCTCCCAAACGTCCATGCCAGCTGTTGAAACCTCGGCTGAATCATCTGCGTGGACGACTTCTACTTCATCTCCATCCCACTGTATCAGGCATTGGTGCATCGTGGATGGAATGCAACAGTTAGCGTGGATCCAATCTCTCCCTAGTAGGACAGCGTAGGTACTCTTGCTGTCGACGATAAAGAACGTCGTAGGGACAGTTTTCCTTCCTATGGTCAGATCCACATTAGAACACCTTGTGCGTCGGATGCTTGGCCGTGAAATCGCTCGGTGTTACGTTGGTCTTGATCAGGTCCGAGCTGGAGCGTCCCAACCGACGTAGCATGGAGTATGGCATAATGTTAACTGCCGCTCCGGTGTCCACCAACATCTTGTTGACAGGCTGCCCATTGATGTAACCTCGCAATGCAGGGCCTTGGATGCCTGTAAGCTTCTTTCCTGGCTTCTCAAAGATGACCGGCCGTGGGCCGCAGTCAAGTTGTGCCACAGGTGCTTCATACAATCTTGGAGCGCTAAACTCCGTTGGAAGAATGAAGACCATGTTTGTGCCAGCCGACGTGTCATCATCGGCTTTCCTTTGCTTGGGCGCCACTCTTTTCTTTGTGGCCGACCTTCTTCGTCCAGGGTTCGCTGAATTTTGGCGGCCAGATCAGGCCGTGCCTTCCTTAGCGTGTGCAGGTACAATCTTTCAGCTTCTTCCAACCCACGCAGACGCTGAACCCTTCGCTTTTGGGAACGGCTGAGCCCATCAGGGCACCACCTGGCCGATGATATTTATCTTCTTCATCATCGTCCTCTAGTTCCTCGAGATCTTCCACCCGAGGGACTCAGCATGCTTGTTCCGAGGCGGGAGAGGCCCTAGACGCTTGAACACGGATACGTTAGCGGCATCCTTCTTCCTTGCTCGCACTCTGGGCAGTTCTCGATTGTTGGCAATCGGCTCATTCCTGAGTCCCAGCAATGTTTGAAGAACGGACAGTCCCGGTGCCTATCCATGTCATCCTTGCCCCTTGAAGCGCGACGATTGTACCCGTCGTTGCTTCTATCATGTTGACGGTACCTCCTGACCTCTGCATCAGACCGACAATTTCTCTCATCATCTACGTCGTAGCGCCGACGTCGGTCGTACTGCTGCTCGTATTTGTTGAGGAGATGCTCGGAGAGTGGACGTTGATACCGCACGCTTCTCACTTCCTCCTCTGTCAGTACCGTCATCATCATCTCGGGGCCGGTCGCGTGGATCGGCCTCCTCCTTGTCCTTGCCACGGGAGTGGCTGCTTTCGGCTTCGTCTTGGCCATGGCGGCTCGCAAGCCCTGCCATGTTGACACCAAAGGAGAACTTTGGCTGGCCTATGGAGTGGCTGAGATCCACCATGTTGACGCCAGGCCACGGGCGTGAATCTCTACCGAGCTTGATATCGTGCAGCCGGGTCTTCCCAGAGGAGCCGATGAGTTCGGCTTCGAGGGTTGCCTTGATCTCGTCATGTTTCTTTTTGAGCTCCTCGGGCAGATCCTCGTACTTCAGCGACCTGTGCGTTCTTCGACGGGCGGACAGGTCCACTCCATCGAGTGCGCCTTCGGTGTGAAACCCTTCCACCTGACGCCATGGGAGCGGGTTCGGTGGAAAGAGCCGATGAGTTCGGCTTCGAGGACTGCCTTGATTTCGTCATGCTTCTTCTTGAGCTCATCAGGCAGATCCTCGTACTTGACCGGAGTGCCTTCCGCCATCTCGGATGTAGATGGCGATGTGGTGGATGTCGAAGGTGGTCCCACCGGGCGTGCCAGAATGTGTTGACGTCAGAAACCCCCTGGCGGGCAGAGATGGTCAACACGGTAGAGCCGGGAACAACTAGGGCTGCGGCTGGCCCCAGTCCCTCAGAGCGACGGCCCGCAAAGCCTCCTGGTCGCACGTCCGATGTTTATCACAAGGGCGTGCCACCTGACCTATACCTGGTCAGGAAGGTGTGGATGATGCCTCGCTTAGTTTCTGCAGGGCACACACGTAAACGTTAAATACGAGCCTCGATCGGCTCTCAGGTTATCCTGTGAATCGGCTCAAAGAGCCGATCCACCCATGATTCAGACACGGTGTCCGAATATATGGTGGTCCTACTTGATCAGAATAAAGCTGATTGGATCTACAACGATTTAGGGTTTTCACCGCATAATCGGATCATCCTACTCACGATTGGGCCTCGCGCTCGCGCACGGTGACCGTAAGCCGATCCTAGACAGGGCCTAAAAACCAACACGAGGTTGATCCCCGGAACATCCTTTCTAGGGCTAGCAAACGCCACCCTACACGCCGCTGGATCCTCCAACCCTTTGTAAGGCCTAACTATTGCGGATATTAAACTAATCCTTGATGAACAAGGAGCAACCGTAACGGATCAGATCTACTAAACTATGATCAAGCGGGGTGCCGCCCCTACACCTAAGATAGGTGTAAGGGCGGCTAGACATGCAAGGGTTGCACTACGAAAGCATGTAATTCGAAGAACAATGCTAACCCTAACATGTCTAAGATAACTACGTTGCTCGCCATCAAAAAGGCTTCAGTACGAGCAACGCATGAACAACGTGGGCAGGCTTGTGCTGCCTAGATCGCAAGATGCGATCTAGGCAGCATGGTGCTTACCGGTAGAAACCCTCGAGACGAAGGAGTTGGCGATGCGCCGAGATTTGTTTGTGGTTGAACGTTGGTTGTTGTTTATTCCATAAACCCTAGATACATATTTATAGTCCAGCGGACTTTCTAATGTGGGCGTGCACCAAACCGTGCACGAGTAAGATTCTAACTTCTAAACTAAGATGCGATCTAATATGTTACAGATACATGGGCAAACAAGCCCAACTTGGTATAAAAGGCCGATCCACGTATTTCTTCTATATATATTCTTCACGTCCATCTTGATCACGGCCCACCTCTGACTCGGTCAAATTCTGGTGATAACACAAGTATAGGGGGTGTATCGTAGTACTTTCGATAAATAAGAGTGTCGAACCCAACGAGGAGCAGAAGGTGTTGACAAGCAGTTTCGATGAAGGATTCACTGTAAATGCTCACAGACAAGTATTCAGGGGGTTTTGATATAGCAGATGAAATAAGTACAAGTAAGTAAAGTGCGAGAGAAATAATTGCAGCGAGTGGCCCAATCCTTTTTAGCACAAAGGACAAGCCGGTTTGTTTACTTATAATGACCAAACGTTCTTGAGGACACACGGGAATTTAGTCTAGTGCTTTCGCTTCATATAGCTTATTAATCTTCATTGTTTTGATAAGTGTTGTGTGGGTGAACCTATGCTAATGTACCACCCTTCCTAGGACTAATACATACTTGTGATTATACCCCTTGCAAGCATCCGCAACTACAAGAAACTAATTAAGATAAATCTAACCATAGCCTTAAACTCTGAGATCCTGCTATCCCTCCTGCACCGATATACCAACGGGGGTTTAGGTTTCTGTCACTCCGGCAACCCCGCAATTGGCAAACGAATACAAGATGCACTCCCCTAGGCCCATAAATGGTGAAGTGTCATGTAGTCGACGTTCACACGACACCACTAGAAGAATAACACCACAACTTAAATATCACAACATTGAATACTAACCAACATAATTCACTACTAACATTTAGACTTCACCCATGTCCTCAAGAACTAAACGAACTACTCACGAGACATCATATGGAACATGATCAGAGGTGATATGATGATGAATAACAATCTGAACATAAACCTTGGTTCAATAGTTTCACTCAATAGCATCAATAACAAGTAGAAATCAACACCGGGAGAGTTTCCCCTATCAAACAATCAAGATCAAACCCAAATTGTTACAGCGGTGACGAGGTGCAGCGGTGGAGATGGCGGTGATGATGATGGTGATGATGATGGAGATGATGTTCAGCTCGATGACGGTGACGATGGCGTCGATTTCCCCCTCCGGGAGGGAATTTCCCCGGCAGATTTCAGCCTGCCGGAGAGCTCTTCTCTCTGGTGTTCTCCGCCCGGGCGGCTGACTCTTCGCGACTATCCTCTGGGGCTTAGGTTTTCGGGACGAAGACGTACGCGAAGAAAAGGAGGCGAGAGAGGGGCTGTGGGCCCCCTCCTCACAGGGCGGCGCGGCCCGGCCTTGGGCCGCGCCGGCCTATGAGGTGGGCCCACCTCGTGTCCCTCGGCTCCCCCTTCGGCTCCCTTCGTCATCGGAAAAATAGGGTTTTTCATATAATTTCCGTCAACTGTTGATCTTCCGAAATATTGCATTCGACGTGCTTTTTCCAGCGAGAATCCTGGCTCCGGTGCGCGATCCCCAAATAATCATGAAACATGCAAAATAGATGAAATAACATAAGTATCATCTCCAAATATGAAATATATCAATGAATAACAGCAAATTATGATATAAAATAGTGATGCAAAATGGACGTATCAAACGCCATGATATAAACTGTTGCTCTCAACAAGATACTAAACATCTTAAATTTCAATGTGGCTTTAGTGAGGAAGTTTTAATTAAGAACTATAATTGGAATAGCTATATTCATTTTGGGTTCGAAGAAGTAGAACAATTTGTTTTGTTTATGGGAGCTTCTGAGATCGAATCCTTCATTGCTAAAAATTATGAAACTTGTGTTGTTTGTAAGGACCTTAAAGATTATGTCTCTTCTATCCTTAATTTTTGCATAGAAAGTTACAACAATAATCCTTATATCATTGATTATAAAGAGAGACTCATTAATGCACAAGAATGCACTCACAATTTGCAGGAACCAGTGGAAGAAGAAATTGATGAACCTGAAAGCTCATTGGATGAAAAAGAAGAGGAGAGTGATGAACAAAAGGAGGAAGAATGGATTAGCTACCCATGCCAACCTTCTAATGAGAGTAACTCTTTATCTCTTACACTATTTGATTGTCCTCCATGCTTACCAAAGGCGGATGAATGTTATGTTCCTATGGATTCTCTTGAAATATTCCCTATGAGTAAAACTTGCGAGAATAATTATGCTACTGTTATTCATGATAATCCATGCTATTTTGATAAATCTTATGATAATGTTTTGTTTGTGCCTGATGTCGAAATGCATGGTACTAAAGAGTTTTGCTTGGCAAATGTTTATGGTAAATCTCTAGATGATGGTCCTAAGTTACTTGATAATATTAATTGTGCTACTGATGAAAATGGGATTGGAGAGATCTTGACTTTATCTATGAGTCCCATATCTTTTAAGATTGATCAATCATCTTGTTATAATATTGATAAAAGTGGATTTGAAAGTTTTAATCCCATTCTTTTTGAGCTTGATAAAAATTATGTGTTTATGGATCATGAGAAACATGCTTTATGTGATAGTTATATTGTTGAGTTTGTTCATGAAGCTACTGAAAATTATTATGAGAGAGGAAAATATGGTTGTAGAAATTTTCATGGTACTAAAACACCTCTCTATATGCTGAAACTTTTGAAGTTACTCTTGTTTTATCTTCTTATGCTTGTCACTTTGTTCTTCATGAATCTATTTGTGTACAAGATTCCTATGCATAGGAAGTGGGTTAGACTTAAATGTGTTTTGAATTTGCTTCTTGATGCTCTCTTTGCTTCAACTCTTATTTCTTGCGAGTGCATCATTAAAATTGATGAGCCCATCTTAATGGCTATAAAGAAAGCACTTCTTGGGAGATAACCCATGTCTTTATTTTGCTACTGTTTTGTTGTGTCTTGGAAGTTGTTACTACTGTAGCAACCTCTCCTTATCTTTATTTTATTGCAATGTTGTGCCAAGTGAAGTCTCTAATAGAAGGTTGATGCTAGATTTGGATTTCTGCGCAGAAACAGATTTCTTGCTGTCACGAATTTGGGTAGGATTCTCTGTAGGTAACTCAGAAAAATCTGCCAATTTACGTGAGTGATCCTCAGATATGTACGCAACTTTCATTAGTTTTGAGTTTTCTTATTTGAGCAACGGAAGTACCTCTTAAAAATTCGTGTTTACTGGCTGTTCTGTTTTGACAGATTATGTCTCTGTTTTTTGCATTGTCTCTTGTGGACTTTAAGTGAGGCTTTCTAGACGTGGAGAGCTGTAGGTAATGTTTTATTGAGTTCTTGCAATGTGTCACTACAGGACTAAAGTGGATTAAAGTTTTTGAGTACTAACCCCTCTAATGAAGTTTATGAGAAGTTTGGTGTGAAAGAAGTTTTCAAGGGTCAAGAGAAGATGATGATATATGATCAAGAAGAGTGAAAAGTCTAAGCTTGGGGATGCCCCCGTGGTTCATCCCTGCATATTTCAAGAAGACTCAAGCGTCTAAGCTTGGGGATGCCCAAGGCATCCCCTTCTTCATCAATTTATCAGGTTTCTTCTATTGAAACTATATTTTTATTCTTATGTGCTTTACTTGGAGCGTCTGTGTGTTTTTATTTTATTTTTGTTTGAATAAGATCGGATCCTAGCAATCCTTGTGTGGGAGAGATACACGCTCCGCTTTTTCATATGAACACTTGTTCTTCGTTTTACTTTTAATGTTCAATGACAAAAGTTGGAAGCTATTGCATTTATTACTATTTGGTTGGAAACAGAAAATGCTTCATATTGTCTTGGATAATTTTATACTTGGCAATTGTTTTGAGCTCTCAAGTAGATCATGTTTCTTGCATCATGTAGTTTAAACCTATTAGTGGAGAAATATCGTAGAGCTTGTTGAAAATTGGTTTGCATGATTGGTCTCTCTAAGGTCTAGATATTTTCTAGTAGAAGTGTTTGAGCAACAAGGAAGACAGTGTAGAGTCTTATAATGCTTGCGATATGTTCTTATGTAAGTTTTGCTGTACCGGTTCATACTTGTGTTTGTTTCAAACAACCTTGCTAGCCAAAACCTTGTACTGAGAGGAAATGCTTCTCGTGCACCCAAAACCTTGAGCCAAAACCTATGCCATTTGTGTCCACCATAACTACCTACTATGTGGTATTTTCTGCCATTCCAAGTAAATACTTCATGTGTTACCTTTAAACAATTCAAAACTTTATTATCTCTCATTTGTGTCAATGTTTTATAGCTCATGAGGAAGTATGTGGTGTTTTATCTTTCAATCTTGTTGGGCAGCTTTCACCAATGGACTAGTGGCTTCATCCGCTTATCCAATAATTTTGCAAAAAGAGCTGGCAACGGGGTTCCCAGCCCCAATTAATTAACTTTCATTAATAATTCTCTTCACATGTTTTGCCCTGATTCATCAGTAAGCAACTTAATTTTGCAAATAGACACTCCTTCATGGTATGCGAATGTTGGAAGGCACTCGAGGATTCGGTTAGCCATGGCTTGTGTAAGCAAAATGTTGGGAGGAGTGTCATCCATAAATAAAAACTAAAGTACATGTGTAAACAAAAGAGAAGAGGGATGATCTACCTTGCTGGTAGAGATAACGTCCTTCATGGGAGCCGCTCTTTGAAAGTCTGTTTGGCAAGGGGGTTAGAGTGCCCACTGCCATTCGTTGACAACAACAAACACCTCTCAAAACTTTACTTTTATGCTCTCTATATGATTTCAAAACTTAAAAAGCTCTAGCACATGATTTAATCCTTGCTTCCCTCTGCGAAGGGCCTTTCTTTTACTTTATGTTGAGTCAATTTACCTACTTCCTTCCATCTTAGAAGCAAACACTTGTGTCAATTGTGCATTGATTCTTACATACTTGCTTATTGCACTTATTATTCTACTTTGTGTTGACAATTATCCAAGAGATATGCATGTTGAAAGTTGAAAGCAACTGCTGAAACTTATATCATCCTTTGTGTTGCTTCAATGCTTTTACTTCGAATTTATTGCTTTATGAGTTAACTCTTATGCAAGACTTTTGATGCTTGTCTTGAAAGTACTATTCATGAAAAGTTTTGCTATATGTTATCTATTTGTTAGCAACTATAGATCATTGCCTTGAGTCACTGCATTCATCTCATATGCTTTACAATAGTATGATCAAGATTATGTAAGTAGCATGTCACTACAGAAATTATTCTTTTTATCGTTTACCTACTCGAGGCGAGGGAACTAAGCTTGGGGATGCGATACGTCTCCAACGTACCTATAATTTCTGATGTTCCATGCTTGTTTTATGACAATACTTACATGTTTTGCTCGCACTTTAAAATGTTTTTATGCGTTTTCGGAACTAACCTATTAACAAGATGCCGAAGTGCCGTTCTGTTTTCTGTTTTGGTTCCAGAAAGGCTGTTCGGGCAATATTCTCGGAATTCGACGAAACAAAGACCCAGAACCTTATTTTCCCGGAAGACCCCGAACACCGAAGGAGAGTCGGAGGCGGGCCGGGGGCCACCACACCATAAGGCGGCGCGGCCTGGCCGCGCCGGCCTATGGTGAGGGGCCTGATACGTCTCAAACGTATCTATAATTTCGATGTTCCATGCTAGTTTTATGACAATACCTACATGTTTTGTTCACACTTTATATCGTTTTGATGCATTTTCCGGAACTAACCTATTGACGAGATGCGAAGGGCATTCTGTTTTCTGCTGTTTTTGGTTTCAGAAATCCTAGTAAGGAAATATTCTCGGAATCGGACGAAATCAACATCCTATTTTTCCACGAAGCTTCAGAACACGAGAGCCACCAGAGGGGAGCCCTGGTGGGCCCAGATGATAGGGCGGCGCCCCCTATTGTGTCACCGCCTCGTCAGCCCTCCGACTCCGCCTCTTCGCCTATTTAAAGGTCCCTGACCTAAAACCTCGATACGGAAAAGCCACGGTACGAGAAACCTTCCAGAGCCGCCGCCATCGCGAAGCCAAGATCTGGGGATAGGAGTCTCTGTTCCGGCACGCCGCCGGGACGGGGAAGTGCCCCCGGAAGGCTCCTCCATCGACACCACCGCCATCTCCATCAACGCTGTTGTCTCCCATGAGGAGGGAGTAGTTCTCCATCGAGGCTAAGGGCTGTACCGGTAGCTATGTGGTTAATCTCTCTCCTATGTACTTCAATACAATGATCTCATGAGCTGCCTTACATGATTGAGATTCGTATGAGTTTTGTATCACTATTAGTCTATGTGCTACTCTTGTGATGTTATTAAAGTAGTCTATTCCTCCTTCACGGTGTAATGGTGACAGTGTGTGCATCGTGTAGTACTTGGCGTAGGCTATGATCATAATCTCTTGTAGGTTATGGAGTTAATTATTACTATGATAGTATTGATGTGATTTATTCCCCCTTCGTAGTGTGATGGTGACAGTGTGCATGCTATGTTAGTACTTGGTGTAATTGCAATGATCTATCATGCACTCTAAGGTTATTTAAATATGAACATCGAATGTTGTGGAGCTTGTTAACTCCGGCATTGAGGTGCTCTTGTAGCCCTACACAATTAGTGGTGTTCATCATCCAACAAGAGAGTGTAGAGTGGTTTTATTATGTGATCAATGTTGAGAGTGTCCACTAGTGAAAGTATGATCCCTAGGCCTTGTTTCCAAACACTGAAACTCCGTTTACTTACTGTTCTGTTGCATGTTTACTCGCTGCCATATTTTATTCAGATTGTTATTACCACTCATATACATCCATATTACTTGTATTTCACTATCTCTTCGCCGAACTAGTGCACCTATACATCTGACAAGTGTATTAGGTGTGTTGGGGACACAAGAGACTTCTTGTATCGTGATTGCAGGGTTGCTTGAGAGGGATATCTTTGACCTCTTCCTCCCTGAGTTCGATAAACCTTGGGTGATCCACTTAAGGGAAACTTGCTACAAACCTCTGCTCTTGGAGGCCCAACACTACAAGAATAGAAGCACCGTAGACATCAAGCACTTTTCTGGCGCCGTTCTTGGGAGGAAAGGTAAAAGGCACTCATACTCCGGTCCCAGGTAAAGTACTTTTCTGGCGCCATTGTGTGAGTGTTCGAAGCTATTTCCTTTAGATCCTGCAATTGCATCTTTTTGTTTCTTGTTTACACTAGTAAGGCATAATGGAAAACATCTGTGAGCTTTTTGTACTATTTCCTGAGTCAAGACATGAATGGTTTAATGCGAAAATTAAAAAACCTATGGAATCTTATTTGCATGTTGGTAGTAATATTAGTATGAACGCTTTGAACACCATTGCTGATAATGATATAGAAAATGCTAAGCTTGGGGAGGTTGGTTTTGATGAAAATGATCTCTTTAGCCCTCCGGGTATTGAGGAGAAAGTTTATGTTGATTATGATATGCCTCCCATATATGATGATTATAATGATAGTGGTCTTTTGGTGCCGCCTACTATGGAGAGTAAATTTTATTATGATTATACTATGCCTCCTACACTTGATGAGAATAATAATGATAGCTACTTTGTTGAATTTGCTCCCACTACAACTAATAAAATTGACTATGCTTATGTGGAGAGTAATGATACTTTTATGCATGTGAATAAGAATGCTTTATGTGATACTTATATTGTTGAGTTTGTTCATGATGCCACTGAAAGTTATTATGAGAGAGGAAAATATGGTTGTAGAAATTTTCATGTTACTAAAACACCTCTCTATATGCTGAAATTTTTGAAGTTACACTTGTTTTATCTTTCTATGCTTGTTGCATTATGCCTACATGACTTGTTTATTTACAAGATTCCTATGCATAGGAAGTGGGTTAGGCTTAAATTTGTTTTGAATTTGCTTCTCAATGCTCTCTTTTGCTTCAACTCTTATTTCTTGCGAGTGCATCATTAAATTACTGAGCCCATCTTAATGGCTATAAAGAAAGCACTTCTTGGGAGATAACCCATGTGTTTATTTTACTACAGCAATTTTATTTTATATTTTAGTCTTGAAAGTTGTTACTACTGTAGCAACCTCTCCTTATCTTTATTTTATTGCATTGTTGTGCCAAGTAAAGTCTTTGATAGTAAGGTTCATACTAGATTTGGATTACTGCGCAGAAACAGATTTCTTGCTGTCACGAATTTGGGTATGATTCTCTGTAGGTAACTCAGAAAAATCTGCCAATTTACGTGCATGATCCTCAGATATGTACGCAACTTTCATTCAATTTGAGCATTTTCATCTGAGCAAGTCTGGTGCCTCTTTAAAATTCGTCTTTACGGACTGTTCTGTTTTGACAGATTCTGCCTTTTATTTCGCATTGCCTCTTTTGCTGTGTTGGATGGATTTCTTTGTTCCATTACCTTCCAGTAGCTTTGAGAAATGTCCAGAAGTGTTAAGAATGATTGTGTCACCTCTGAACATGTAATTTTTTTTATTATGCACTAACCCTCTAATGAGTTTGTTTTGAGTTTGGTGTGGAGGAAGTTTTCAAGGGTCAAGAGAGGAGGATGATATACTATGATCAAGAAGAGTGAAAAGTTTAAGCTTGGGGATGCCCCGGTGGTTCATCCCTGCATATTTCAAGAAGACTGAAGCATCTAAGCTTGGGGATGCCCAAGGCATCCCCTTCTTCATCGACAAATTTATCAGGTCATTTCTCTTGAAACTATATTTTTATTCGGTCACATCTTATGTACTTTACTTGGAGCGTCTGTGTGCTTTTATTTTCGTTTTGTTATTTTCATTCTCTGAATAAATGCTTGTGCGGGAGAGAGACACGCTCCGCTGGTTCATATGAACACATGTGTTCTTAGCTTTTAATGTTCATGGCGAAGGTTGAAACTGCTTCGTTAATTGTTATATGGTTGGAAACGGGAAATGCTACATGTAGTAATTGGTATGATGTCTTGAATAACTTGATACTTGGCAATTGTTGTGCTCATGATTAAGCTCTTGCATCATATACTTTGCACCTATTAGTGAAGAAATACATAGAGCTTGTTAAAATTTGGTTTGCATGATTAGTTTCTCTAGAGTCTAGATATTTTCTGGTTGAGGTGTTTGAACAACAAGGAGATGATGTAAAGTCTTATAATGCTTGCAATATGTTCATATGTGAGCTTTGCTGCACCTTTTATACTTGAGTTTGCTTCAAACAACCTTGCTAGCCTAGCCTTGTATTGAGAGGAATTCTTCTCGTGCATCCAAATCCTTGAGCCAATAACTATGCCATTTGTGTCCACCATACCTACCTACTACATGGTATTTCTCCGCCATTCCAAAGTATATTACTTGAGTGCTACCTTTAAAACTTCTATTTTTTGCCTTTGCAATATATAGCTCATGGGACAAATAGCTTAAAAACTATCGTGGTGAAGAATATGTACTTATGTGTCTTATTTCTTAATAAGTTGCTTGTTGAGCGGTAACCATGTTTTCTGGGGACGCCATCAACTCCTTACCTTTGTTGAATATCGTGTGAGTTTCTATGCATGTTCGTCTTGTCTGAAGTAAGGGCGGTTTTCACAATCAAATGGTTTGAGTATGCATACTGTTAGAGAAGAACATTGGGACACTAACTAAAGCCATGATTCATGGTGGAAGTTTCAGTGTGGACAACTAATCCTCAATCTCTTATGAGAATTTTAATTGTTGTTGAATGCTTATGCATTAAAGAGGAGTCCATTATATGTTGTCTATGTTGTCCCGGTATGGATGTCTAAGTTGAGAATAATCAAAAGCGAGAAATCCAATGCGAGCTTTCTCCTTAGACCTTTGTACAAGCGGCATAGAGGTACCCCTTTGTGACACTTGGTTGAAACATATGCTATGCAATGATAATCCGTGTTAATCCAAGCTAATTAGGACAAGGTGCGAGCACTATTGGTATACTATGCATGAGGCTTGCAACTTATAAGATATCTTATACATAACACATATGCTTTATTACTACCGTTGACAAAATTGTTTCTATGTTTTCAAAATGAAAAGCTCTAGCACAAAAATAGTAATCCATGCTTCCCTCTGCGAAGGGCCTATCTTCTACTTTATTGTTGAGTCAGTTTGCCTATTCTTTCTATCCTAGAAGCAAACACTTGTATCAACTGTGTGCATTGATTCTTACATGTTTACTTATTGCACTTGTTATATTGCTTTATGTTGACAATTATCCATGAGATATATATGTTGAAGTTGAAAGCAACTGCTGAAACTTATATCTTCCTTTGTGTTGCTTCAATGCCTTTACTTTGAATTTATTGCTTTATGAGTAACTCTTATGCAAGTCTTATTGATGCTTGTCTTGAAAGTACTATTCATGAAAAGTCTTTGCTATATGATTCATTTGTTTACTCATTATCTTCATCATTGCTTCGAATCGCTGCATTCATCTCATATGCTTTACAATAGTATTGATCAAGATTATGATAGCATGTCACTTCAGAAATTATCTTTGTTATCGTTTACCTACTCGAGGGCGTAGGAACTAAGCTTGGGGATGCTTGATACGTCTCAAACGTATCTATAATTTCTGATGTTCCATGCTAGTTTTATGACAATACCTACATGT